>CM064536.1:1971803-2224303 GCA_032716605.1 Paralithodes platypus
TTAAAGCTAGCGCATGCTAAGCCAGCTAAGGATAGCTCAATAAGGCCGATTAGGCGTATTTCCATTGGGGTCCTGTACTACTATCCCATCCCTTTGCTCATGAGGGATGGTAAGACTCAGTGCTTGTGAAAAATCTTTAATGCGCCAAGCGTGGGCGCGAACCCGGGCCTTCTGGGTGGAAGTCCGAGACGCTAGTCAATACACCAAGCGAGCACGAGGTAATAGCTGTTAACACTTAAAAATCAGTTTACTATGCACCCGATAGCCACCAAAATATCTTACTTTTTCTCAATTCATTATGTCTGTCTCTATTGGCGAGACACATTGCTCTCCAACAGGGTGGCTATAAATGAATCGCTCCTCCATGCTTCTAGTTCATATCCATCAGCCAGTGCCTCCTATCACCATGCATTACTCTGTTCACTCTTATACTTCCACAACTCCATCCCTTCCGCCTCACTCAACGGTCTGTCTCTCTTCCTCTCTGCTCTTCCATAATTGCTCCTCATACACCCTTTGAGTCATTCTCTCAAGGAAAAGCTCCTGATCAATACCTCATACAATATATAATTATAAGAATAATTATCTTCTTCATGTATGGTAAGACAAATTTTGTTTACGGATGATTTTAAACTTTTTGTTTCATTAGCATACTATAGGTAGCGCAACGAACTTGACAATAATCTTGATCCCTGACCTTTCTGTAACTCAAAAGGGCCTAGAGCAAAGTGGCTGTACAAATCCACACCTATTTCCTGGTGGACTCTTCCCAAATGATAAGACACATCAGCCCGATTGCTTTAATTAATTTCGAGTTACAAGAAGATAAGGGGTCAAGATTATTGTCAAGTTCGTTGGCGCTACCTATAGCACTCTTACACACACACACACACACACACACACACACACACACAGTGACATGGTCACCACATTTGAAAAAAACACATAAACAAATTAGAGAAAGTCCAAAGGATAGCAACAAAGATAATCCCAAGATTGAAGGAGTTGACATATGAGGAAGACTTAAGACACTACAACTGCCTACCTTGAAAGAAAGAAGGGAACGAGGCAACTTAATAACGATGTTCAAGGGAGTAAACAGTTTGGAACGAGTAGATAGGGAAGATCTATTCGTGAGGGATAATGGAAGGACAAGAGGACACGAGTTTAAACTGAGGAAGGGCAGATGTCGTAAGGACACAAGAAATTCAGCTTCCCATATATAAGTATAGAGACTTGAGGAGGAGGTGGTGCGAGCGAAGAACATTAACATGTTCAAATCTAGGTTGGATAAAAGTAAATATGGAAATAGGACAAAATAAGCTATGATAGGTTAGTCCAAAATACTGAGAATTGGGAATATCCATTACGATACTTGTCTAAGTAAAATGGATTGATTATAAAGTAACTAAGACAGGACAACACGAGCGCTGCTCAATTCCTGTAAACTACAAATAGGTAAAAACAAATAGGTAAACACACACAAATATTAAACTAAGGTACTGTACTGTATGAAGTTGTAGATATATCAATCCTAGGAAATTAATTATTATTATTGCAAAAATAATCTATTTTGTAGACCTACTGTCATTCTTATTTATTTGACAGGATCTATCTATCTATTGTATATACTCAGGCCCATTTCCCAAATGATTAATTCCTTGAACGTGACGACAGTGCCGTTGTTATGTTGCGATTAGTTTGTTTGGGAACCAGATTAACTTGCACGTGCAGTAATGTACACCCTATGTGGTGGATTGTGTTCTTTTATTTATAAATTATTATTTTACTTAAGCTTTTTTTCCACATAGCGATTTTGATTAGTTATTTTGTCTTTTTACTGTGTTCGTATACGTTCTGGTTTGTTTATTTTGCAAGTTTTACATTATAATATATCAATGAAAATGTTCAGGCCAGTACTGTATGCCTGAGGAGGGAGTGACGTTAACACCAAAAGAACGCCTCCTGACTCCTGAAGAGATCGTGCGAACAAGCCCGACTGTTTGTATCGGAAGGCGTGGACAAGATCAGGCTGACTGGAGGAGAGCCCATGGTCAGGAAGGACCTGCCTTATATCGTTGGTCAGTATCTTATCTCCGCGGAGTACAGTATTGATACAGTATTACAGTAAAGTAATTTTTTGCATTAACCCTCTGAAGCTTGTGGCGTATTTTGACAGTTTATTTTGGCTATCATTATTCCTAGCTATCAACATTAATAGTTACGCTCTTATATGTTCTTTATATTTGCAGAATCTCTCTCAAATTTGGGCATTAAGCAGCTAGGAATGAGTACCAACGGACTGATGTTAAAACGTCGCCTGAGTGAGCTACATAATGCTGGGCTGACCCACCTCAATGTCTCCCTGGACACTCTCATCCCACAGAAGTTTGAGTTGATCACACGACGCCGGGGGTGGGACCGTGTAATGGCCGGCATTGACCATGCTATTGATCTGGGATACTCTCCAGTTAAGGTTCGCTTTTTGCAGATTAACTATCTCAATCATATAATATATATTTATCTCTGTTACTTTCAGGCAATTATACTCGGCTTAGGACTGACATTTATTTAGTTTATTCTAGTACAGTACATTGGGGTTTGTAATTGATGATTAATGTTAAGAAAGGGGTGTTACTTATTTAGAAAGCAAATTTGTTTTTTCTTTCTCAATAAACCCATTCACCCCAGGAGATAATTCCTAAATGTATTATAAATATCTAGGAGTAACAAAAATATAATTAATAAACGCATCATCTAATTGAAAAGGTTAGTATTTACCTAAATTTAATAATAGATATGACCATATTGGTTGTAAAAATGTATAGCCCAAAGTGATGACACCTTACTAAATGTGCTGCAGTCTGGACTATTAAATAGCATATTGAGATGCCCGGTCTGAAAGCTACAGTTTGCAACTCCAAGACCCCATAATCCAGACCAGGAAATAGCAGAGACACCCCAATTATCCCATGCTCTAAACCTGGATAAATAGCCAAGCGACCCCTGCTTGCACCGTTTTCTATGACCAGACAAAGGTATGGGAGGTCCCTCAAACTCATTAGCCACCTGCTCGGGTCACGCCCCCGCGCAGTCCAATACCTGCACGGGCTACGTGTATTCAGCTCCTGGATATGGAAGACAAGAATAAACTGAAGTTATGCAAATAAACACCCACGACCTGAAGACCATAGGAACAAATGGACCTGAACAGTGCCTGACCAATTCATGCTCCCGAAGATACAACTACAATCCTCTATGTGTATGTCTGAGGATAATTAGAAGACCTGCAAGACAGTTGCTCCATTTTTAGCTTTAAGTGCTCTTTATTTTTCACAGCAGCCCTGGACCTTCCAGCCGCCCCATTAAGTATTATATTATTACCTTGGAACGAGGCCCATATGATAATACCTGAGTTCCCAGGCTAGAATGTGTATGTACCTCACAACAACCATTTTTCCTCTTTCCTCTACACCCTTTTTTCCCCGAGTTCATTGACCCCTGAAGTAAGAAAATATTTGCATAGGACCTCAGGAAAACCTGAGGAAAGTGTGCAAACCACCCTCACCTACCGACTAGGCGGACTCCGAACAGGATACGGCTCTTTGGGATGGTGTTGCTACGGTACCCCCCCTTTCGCCCCCTGACCCTCGAGAGTGCCCCTTGGACGTTGGCCCCCCTCCTTCCGGATTGCTGAAGGACCACCTGTCTGTTGCCTGGCGCCCTGAACCGAGGACCCCTGCTCGAGCTATGGACATAGCCCTGGACCTAGGACCCCTGTTCGAATTACGTAAGCAGGCCTGGACCTAGGACCCCTGTTCGAATTACGTAACCAGGCCTATATCGAGGATCCCTGCTAGAGGAGACAACCAGTTGTGAAAGATTGGCCTCTAAGCCGGCCAGACCAGTACTCTCGCCCCCCTGCCCTCCCAAATACTTAAGTGTTTCTGTATCTTTCTCTGTTGGTTATTGTTGTGGAGGTATTTGATTATGTAAATATGTGAACCGTGTTGTGTCCTGATTTGTTTGTGATCTGTGCCCAAGATCCTATGCTTGCGTAATACGTTCATCCTTCTGAACCTGTGTTATTCTGTGTTCATCTTGCCTTCATTTCTTGACTTTTGTTCAAGACTTTATTTAATTCATAACTTACGCATACGTTACATATCAGTCATTTACATATATTCAGGCCCCCTCGCTCGCAGATTTACTGACTAGGTGTATGTTGATTTATTATTTGCGAGTTGAAGTCCCAATATATTCCGTGATCAATCGATTTATATAATCGCTTTTTACCTAGAACCTACGCCCAATTTTCCAACGAGTGCTCAGTGTAATTCCTAACTTCTCTATTCTGTAATCGCATATGAGATATATCTTATAGACGTGCTTTTATGTTCTTGCGAATCTTGATGTTGTGATATTTCGAATACCGTGTTTAGGAATTCTTTCCTCTGTGTTTCGTATCATTTGCATCCACCATACACTAATTGTATCTGTGTATTTTATTCATCTCGCCCTGTTAACCCGTTCAGGCCCGAGCCTGGTACTGCCTGTTTTAAGTATCAATGAGTAGGACTTCGTCGCCTACGCCCATGTACTAATTGTGCCTGTACATTTTCTTTTCTTCGCCCTGTTAACTCGTTCAGAAGCGAATCTGATATTGCGTTAAATATCAATGAGCTAAACTTCGTCATTAGCGCCAATTTAATTACTAAGTACGATCTACCGATCGATATCTATTAATTAGTCAATTCTCCCTTGTTGAGATTAAAACTATAGTGTTCATTTACGTCTGAGTCTTTTGGAACTCAGTTAGTATTTTGCTTAACTTCGTGTGTTACCTTAATAGTGAATATTGAAGATTACACCTTGATCCAAATAATACCAATTAGCAAATAAAATAAACTACCTTTTTGCTCTTATTAAATTCACATAATTACTCTGCTTTCCCTAAGAAAAATATAGTAATACGAATTCCTAAGTTCGGTTCGTTATTGTAGCATATGTTCAAGTAATATAATTCCGTAATAAATATAACTTCCTTGAGAGCGATTTTGATACTTCTCATTTACTATAAATAATAATCTTAGCCCTTTCCTAAAAAGTAAAGTGATATCGCACTGCAGCTAAGTTCATAGTTGCATTAACTAGAACAAGTATTATTTACTATCTCAGTTCACCTATAGTCCTACAGACCCAAACAGGCGGTTATGGGCGCAGTCACCTACCCTTACACTGGTGCCGGTTGTCCTTTTGACCCTTTCTGTACGATAACCTTTCCAAATTACTCTCGCTATATCTTTCTCCCTCCCTCCACCTCCCCCTATTCAAGGTACAGTCGCGCTAATAAGAGATGTCTGGGCACCATATATGTTTTGATCAATAATTAGTATCAGCAATATCTAAGCTTCATTTCTTCATATCGAGTAAAATATACAAACATGTTCCTACACTTACCCACCCTATTCAACATCTGACAGACATTAATACAGCACAGAGCAAGCCAAACGTAATGCCAGCTGGGACATGACTTATTAGCGCGATCGTACATTGACCTTGCCCTGTGTATGAGTGAGAATGGGAACGCACTTATCATATAGCTCTCTCTCTCTTATATATATATATATATATATATATATATATATAAAAACCTGCAGCGGGCATATACAACATCACTACGTTCCATCAGAAATCTTCTTCCGTCAACCTTTGCATACTGGAACCCAATATTCTTGAGAACCTGTCTTAACGTTTCTCGGCTGCCGGGGTAAGAAAGGTTCTCTTTAATTTCTTCATGGATTTTTTCCAGTGTGGGAATCTCTTTTCTTTCGTAGAAATTGAGCACTGTTCTTCTTAGAACACCTTCATTGAATCAATCAAAAAAATCTGTAATGGTTGTTGTGCGTTGTCGTTTCTTGGGTGACCTAAATTTGGGCGATTTATTATTTTCTTAATTAATTCTTGCTTCTTTCGTTATTCTTGAAATTGTTCTTTCACCCAGTTTTGTGGCTGCAGCTGTCCGGGAAGTAGCGTTTGTTACGGCAATAAGAGGGCATCCAAGCTCCTTCTCTTTCTGGAAGTATTGGTGAACGTTATAGGCCATCTCTTTTACCTGACTATGCAAGTGTGTGGGGCGATTTGGAGAGGCTTCCATTGTGGATGGTGGCAAAGTCAGGAATGAACTGATTTAGTTTAGACGTGACAGTACTAATTTCGTGCGCCTGGCAGCGCGCCATCACGTCATGTTTTTTTATAGTTTAAAGGGATAATCTGTGAGGGAGTTCTTTGCCCAGAAACCTGACAACGTCGCAGTAGCTACGGTGCCAATTTGTGTACAATGTTCGTTGTATTTACTAATAACAAGCGAATTAATTATAAAAACAAAGCTTTTTTGTACATGTAGAAAATGCCAGAGCATTTCAAACCGACTGAAGGTACTTAATACCGAAAATAATATATTTTTGTTGTAAATAATTATACATATGGCACCAATGTAAAGGGAGTAACCGCGGGTAGGACCGCCTGTTAGGATCTGTTTGACTATAGTGACCTTCCAAGTGACCTGACCTGAAGGCAAGCTCACGCGGTCAGTTTTGAAAGGGTCAACTGAGCTCCACACGTGACTCACCTTGCCTCCTGTGACTGTATCTTTGTTACCTCAACTCTTCTCATTAGTACCCTACGATCATTATCTAGGGCATTGAAGTCTATTTGAAAACGGACGATATTCTACTCTCATTTATTATTGCATTGAAGGTTAAAATGTATTCTTGTACATTATGCCTCTCTGTATGTGTTTCCATATGATTTGATGTTATACTAGACTCTCACTATTGAGTTCTTCTGGTATCCATAATATTGTTCTGACATAAGGACAATATATATAATTACTCTTATTGTGGGATTTGTCTTAATAATCATTCTTTTCAACCCACCTGTCTGTTTATTAAATAAAACATTCATATGTATGCTTTCTTGTGTTGGTATTGAGTATTATATTGAACCTTTGAATACCATTTTTACTACTTATAGAACCTACTCGGTGCATCCCTGTCAAGTTAATTTAAGTCCATCAAACCAGAACTGGATAGTTTTAAGGACTGTATTAAGGGAATTAAACCATCAGAACCCGGCACAACACATATTATATAAAATATAGATACTGTATAGGCTATCGGTCACCTGTTTATCCTCTAAGCATTTCAAAATTGCTTTAATACACAGAGAAACTGTATGAAAAGGCTTAGTAACACTTACTGTATGTAGTGCTAGATTTCATCAAAATACATTGAATAATTTTATCATAAGCAACAAATTTAGGTTTTACCACATTTTATGCATGAAATTAGTGCTTGTCGGAATGCCAAATTATCAGACCAGAATACAGTATTGGACTTTTACTTTAATAGTAAGGTTAAATTGCATATTACCATATTTAGTTTTTTTGTGAATATTAAGATTGTATCATCATTGGTGATACATCTGGGACATGATAATGGTGTTGCCACATCAACTAGTTTTACTTTGCTGTTATTTTATATCAACTAGTAATAGAATATCACAGTGTAAGCGATGGTTGATAGATATTCAACATGCTGATATGGCTATAGCCTAGTGTAGAATATATTAAGATTGTATCATCATTAGTGATACATCTGGGACATGATAATGGTGTACAAAGGAGTACAAAGGAAATCAAGCAACAACAGAACTAGTGACCCTTCTAGGTTGCTTGTCCTCCAAAACACTGAGGATCAAGTGTCCAAACAGTGGTTTAGAGTGGGTAAGGGAACATTGGAAAGGGAATTACTGCCCTGGAACTAAGTTATTCATTTACAAACGCAGTCAGTCGTGGGTTTGATGCGAGATATTTGTCTAGGCGGAGTTTAAATGAATCAACGGTGATGCAGTCTATAACGTTTCGGGGAAGCCCATTCCACAAGTTGACAACTCGATTGAAGAAGAAATTCTTAGATTCGTGTGAGTTAAAAGATTTACCAATAATTTTGCAACCGTTTTCCTGCGTGTAATTAGATTGGTCGATAGTGAAGTACTTGCTACAGTTCATGTTGTCGATGCCTTTGATGATTTTGAACACTTGAATTAAGTCACCTCTTAATCTGCGCTGGGTTAAAGGAAATAGATTTAATTCTCTAAGACGCTCTTCGTATGGTTTGTTCTTTAGGCTAGGTATCATTTTGGTAACTCTACGTTGAACTCGTTCTAGCTTGTTTATGTCTTTTTGGTAATAAGGGCACCAGGATTGAACGCAGTATTCCAGAAGAGGGCGGACTAAGGAATTGTAAAGGGTTAGGATAACTTCTTTGGATTTATGCTCAAATGACCTGCCTATAAAGCCAATTATTTTGTTTGCCTTCTTAACAACTTCTGAACATTGTTGACTCGGTTTTAGGTTACTCGATATTGTTACTCCCAGATCGGTTTCTCTGTTTACATTCTTAAGCTGAGTGCCATTCATCGAATAGTTTGCTTTCTCATTTAGGTATCCGATATGTAGTACTTTACATTTATCCGCATTGAAACTCATTTGTCAAATTTGGGCCCAACATGACAATTTATCTAGATTGTGTTGCATATCGTCAACTAGTTCTTTTGAGAGTACGCTATTTGCAATTTTTGTATCGTCAGCAAATTTTGAGATTGTACAGGTGAGACCCTCATCTATGTCGTTGATGTAAATTAGAAAGAGAATTGGTCTAGTACCGATCCCTGGGGTACCCCGCTACTTACATTGGTCCATTTAGATGCCTTACCGTTTATGACTACTCTTTGCTTTCTGTCGCTGAGCCAATTTTCCATCCATTTCAACACACCGTCTTGTATTCCATGCGCTTTTAGTTTTAGCAGTAAATGTTTGTGGGGAACTTTGTCAAAGGCCTTTTGAAAATCAAGGTATATGTAGAGGTTGTGGATATCGTGAAAGAAGTCTAAGAGGTTTGTTAAACAGGAACGTTTTTTACGAAAGCCGTGTTGAGTATCTTTAAGTATGTTATTTTCCTCTAAGTGATTTACGAGTCTGTCTCGTATGACCGTTTCTAGCATTTTACATACAACTGAGGTTAAGCTAATTATACGATAGTTACAGGGTAGGGATTTGCTGTCTTTTTTGAATATCGGTGTTACGTTGGCTAGCTTCCACTGATCGGGCATAGTTCCAGACTGCAAGGATTTATTGAATAGTAATGTCAGTGGTTTGGAGAGCTCATCCTTAGCTTCCTTTAGAACTCTAGGCAAGATTGCATCAGGTCCAGGCGTTTTATTTACCTTGAGTTTATCTAAACAATTCAATACTTCTCTCTCTGTAACGGTGATATTGCTTAGAACATCTGAATTATCAATCTGAATCGGCGATGGTGTAGGGATATCACTGAGGTCTTCTGTTGTAAAAACTGATGCAGATAAGGTATTGAGGGCATTACTCATTTGTACTTCGTCTTTGGTGTATTCTCCATTTTCATCGACTAACGGTCCAACAGTTGAAGCAACTACTTTTTTCTTTCTGATATAACTATAGAATTCTTTCGGGTTTGTTTTACTTTGATTCGCAATATGTAACTCTAGGGTCTTTTTACTTTGCTTAATTAACTTTTTGGCTTTGCGTCGTAGCTCTACAAATTTCAGCCCTTCTTCGTCATTTTGTGAGGATTTTAATCTATCATTAGCAAACATTTTAGCAAGCAGGCAGTTTGAAATATCTTTATTCCACCATTTGGGCTTATTATTATGGCCTGGACGCCGTATTTTCGATGGTATGCAGTCTTGCACTGCTTTTAGGTAAGTGGCTTCGAATAACTTCCAAGATGTATTTATGTCGTTATTGTGAATTAAAAAGCTCCAGTCAGTTTCTTTAAACATAGCTCTAAGTTTATGGAAGTTTGCTTTCTTGAAATTAGGGACTTTTTCGATGCTACTATTTGGTTCGTTACTAGTAAACTTTAAAGTGAAAGTTATCGTACGATGGTCGCTGTTACTGAATTCATCACCAACATTCAAATTCTCTATTAATTCTTCTTTTGTTGCAAGTACAATGTCAAGAACGTTATTACCACGGGTTGGCGTTCGAACAAATTGATAAAGCGAACTCTCTTGCAAGTTCGTATACAAGTCATGTCCGGAGTGTGAAGTAAGAGTATCGCCCCACTTGGTCACAGGTAAATTAAAGTCGCCAAAAATTACGGTATCTTGTGAGTTACTTACATCTGCAATTTGTTCGTAAATTTCTCGGTCAGTTTGCACTGATTGAGCTGGAGGTCTGTATATTAATGCAAGTATTATTTTTGTACCTTTATTATTCTTTATTAGCACAAAAGATGCGTCGACGTTCACAATTTGAGGTTTTGACAAGAGGGTAGGGTTAAGACTTTCTTTGATATAAAGTAAAACGCCACCTCCATTTCGATTTATTCGGCTTTTCTCAAACATTACATAACCGGGAAGTGAATACTCTGCTAAAAAGTCTCTATCTTCTGTATTGAGCCAAGATTCTGTTATGCCAATCACATCACAATTTTCTGTAAACACTAGCTCCTCTAAATCTGAAAATTTATTGCGTATGCTACGAGCGTTTGCATAGAAACCTTTAAATTTTTTATTTTAGAACTCACGGAACGCTCTTTAATAATATTTTTGGTTCTTGTCGGATCTACATTTATGTTCATGGCTGTCCTCGGTCCTCGCTGTCTTCGGTCCTTATCGCTGGTGGTCCTCGGTTGCCTCTGTTTTTTTCTTGGCGTTGGATGATTTATGTCACTGCTGCTTCTTCTCGGATGGCGTTTTTTGATCCATGGCTGCGGACTGCTTCGTGTAGGAGACGACCCATGCGTGCTGAACCCACAGGGTTTAGATGAGTGCCATCCTTGCGGAACAGAGTAGGCTGGTTGTAGAAGTTGTCCCAGAGGTTGATGAATTCAACTTCTTCCCTCAGACACAAATATTTTAGTCGGCTATTTGTGCTGAAGGCCTTGTCGTAGAATTTGTCAGGTGCGTCGATCTTGTGGAAAATGCCTGAGATGATGATATTCCTTGACTTGTTTTTGTAGTGCTGGATCATCTTGCGATATTTCTCCATCAACTCTTCGGATCTGGTGCGCATGACGTCATTTGAACCAGCATGGATGACAAAAAGGGTATTTTCATTTGCATCCTCTGTGGTATCTTCGAAGGCTTCCACAATGTCGTCCAGTCCAGCTCCTGGGATGCAAAATATTTTTCGTTGATTTGGGACTCTGTCGCAGAACTCTTCGACCTGTGCTCGTAGGATGGAATCCCCAACGAACCTGGTCTCCTCTGGTTCGTCTTCCATCTCTACCAATATCTCAAATCTGTTTGACATTGTGACTGGTAGATGAGACCTTTTCTGCGTTGGCCGTGCACCGTTCCTCACTGGTGTAAATCCGGAAACCTGTGGTGGCGGGACTCTACGTACAGGTCGGGGAGAGGAGTGGTTAGAACGGGGGCGAGGGGTTGGTACTGTTCGTGCTAGCAGGCTTCTTGCACGAGGAGTGGGGGAGAGACTAAGGTGAACAGGGCGGCTGTCCTGGTTTGATGTCGGCTCAGGTTCGTCAGAAGCATCTGCTGCAGTGTCTACTGCAGGTGTTGGATTGTTGGCAGATGACGTTGGGGCGGTGGTGGATGCTGGAGTTGAAACAATTGGAGTTAGTGATACTCCAACGTTGAGTGTTACAAACTCTTGGAGTGATTCCAGCTTCCTGGTGAGGGCGTTGATCTTGTTGTGGGCTTCATCCAATTTTGCTGTCAAATCCTCTCGTTGCTGGCAGAGTCGGCAGACTTGTGGATCGACAGGAGCAAACATGGAAGCACCAAACCTACCAGCGCAGTTCGTACAGGCACGAGGCATGGTGACGATCACTTTCTTCAGATCACTTCACTCACTTAAAAACACTTAACTCACTTTAAAAACACTAAACTCACTTTAAAAACACTTCACTCCCTTCAGGTCGCTTCACTTACTTAAATAGGCCTAACCGAAAACAAAAATGTTGAAATACACACAAAAAGGTTATCAGCGGTGATAGGCTAACCGAAAATTAAAACAAAACTAAATTAAATGGTGTTGCCACATCAACTAGTTTTACTTATGCTGTTATTTTATATCAACTAGTAATAGAATATCACAGTGTAAGCGATGGTTGATAGATATTCAACATGATAATGGTGTTGCCACATCAACTAGTTTTACTTTGCTGTTATTTTATATCAACTAGTAATAGAATATCACAGTGTAAGCGATGGTTGATAGATATTCAACATGCTGATAAATGATATGGCTATAGCCTAGTGTAGAATCCACAAAGTTGCTTAGTATGTGTTCATCATCATCATCAGTCTATTATGATCCACTGCAGGATCGGCCTATCCCAAGGGGACGATGACTCTATGCCTCACCATGGTGGCTTAGACCGGCTTGGTAAGGTTGTATGTATTGTGTGAAGCGCATGGTGAATGTTACTGTACCGTTGGAGTGGCTATGGATGTGAATATAGTCTGTAACCAATGTAATCAGCTCATCCATTCTGATCAGGTGCTAGCATATACATGTGTGCATGCGACACGGGTTTACCACACCTCTAATGTTCGCCAGTGCAACTATGGGTATGGAAAGTCACGCCCGTATGTCAATAAACCTTAGGCGCTCTGGCTGGGTAGCAAATCCGGGACCCTCCACGCACGAGTCAAGTGCGGTACCACTTAGCCACACTGGCTCCTTAGTACGTGTTAGTTGGCCCTTAATCCCCATCAGTAACGATCTAATTTTGTATGAAGCCGTTTTTTTGCATTTTACCGTGTGATTTAATATTATCTGTAGTACAGTAGTTAAACTGTTAAAGTATTTTAAAAATACAAATTCAAAAATAAATGTTTTCTAATTTCAGATCAACTGTGTTATTATGCGAGGGACAAATGAAGACGAACTAGTGAACTTTGTGGAACTGACTCAGCACAAAGACATTGATGTACGGTTTATTGAGTACATGCCATTTGATGGAAATAAGTAAGTAATGTGTCCTTTTTATATTTATACTGCAAACTACTGGCCACCGTTCAAAACTGTCCTGTACAGTAATGTTCCCTATATACTGATAACAGAGGTGGGCAGCGCAAACAACAATCTCCCCATGCCAGCCCCACAAAACTGCCCAAGCACCCTTCAGTAGAATGACGTGCGGGGGTAAGGAGAAGAAGGACGACAACACCACAGCCTCTCACCTGTCTCTCCCTCCTCCTCCTCCTCCTTCTTCTCCTTCCACCACAGATCCTTCTCACAATGCATAATGTTACCCCGTCTCTTTCACCTATTTCTGCTTTATATCCGGCCACAATCCCATTCCTCTACCTTCAACGCATCCTCCCCTACATAATAATACTGGTAGGTAGCATATGTATGTATGTACAGTATGTATTAGAATGTAAAACTTGCAAACTAAGCAATTCAAAACTGGGACGATACAAGATAAAGGTAAAATATTTTATCAAAATCGCTACTCTTGCGTTTACCCCAGTTGTCCAACTTTAGACAGAGCTTGAACGTGGACATCACAACACATCAGAAACACAAAACAAACACATCTAGGTCGTCCAGGAGAAATACCCAGAGACCCAGGCCCATATGTACCTCAGAAAAAGCCCCCATTGTAATGATTCTAATGAGTTGGTATAAAGCAAATCTGTATATAAGCCGAGATTTAAAGGGGGATGGTTCACTTTTAGGGCGATTTTTGCATGTATTCATTATTTTTCTAGTTTCCTCCCTAGACCTTCATCAAATTTAAAACAAAAAATACATTAGATCCCCCTTCTAGATTAATTTGTACATTTTTTGGTCGAAAAATGCAACATTACAGCATTACAGGCACACTATCGTTCGCCAGGGAAAAAATCGACACCTAAATAGCACGAAAAGTTTAAATATTGACGAAGAAATGGGGTGAAAAGTCTTAAAATCGACTAAGTAATATACGGCAAACATCTTAACATCTGAAAACTAATGAGGCTAAACATAAGGGAGAAAGTGGTCCAGAAAAGCGGCCCATGTCCCCTTATGAATGTGCCAGGGATGTGTTTATGCGGGCCAACCATACAACTTCTTGCCACTGCCATGAGAAAACAGATTATCTAGGACGGTTATACTTTCAGGGTACATGCTGACTTCCATATCAAAGACGTTGATGGTCTATCTATCTA
The DNA here is from genome assembly GCA_032716605.1 of Paralithodes platypus. Taxonomy (NCBI): domain Eukaryota; kingdom Metazoa; phylum Arthropoda; class Malacostraca; order Decapoda; family Lithodidae; genus Paralithodes; species Paralithodes platypus. The sequence goes on from CM064536.1 coordinate 1,986,030, forward strand.
TCTATCTATTTACTCAGGCCCAATCCCCACTTTTCCAATTTTTATTTTATTTTATTTTATTTTGATGGTTTCTTCATGAAATTCTGTAATCCCAAATATAAATTGTCAATCTGCCACATAGGTGATATCACTTTCCATGCCAATATAGTTCACTCATTTTAGAAGTTAACTTCTAACATGCGATAGGCCTCACGGAAGTGAGCCCATGAAAATATACCCCCATAGGCATTCAGATGGAAGCAATATGTGATTAGGTAGTACAGTATAATCACTCTCCAGTACCTCCTTTCTCTCCCCTACATGTTTCCCCCTCCTTCGCCCAGGGGAAGACCCAGAGACCCAGGTCCATTTGGGGTCTTCCAGCAAAAGATTCCCAGGTCCTAGGTGTAAAGTTTCATGAGTGATTAACTTTGAGGAATCCGCTCAATAAGGTCATGAAAATTCAATTAGAGCATCCTACCAAAAAAAATCCCAAACTTGACAGATACATTTTATGTAACTTTGTGCGATTTTGCTTGATCCAACCACCAGAAAATTAGTTTATACAATTGTAAGGGTTAAATTAAGGTTTCTTGAATGGTACTAAGGTTCCAATGTTAATTTTTTTCAGGTGGACTGATAAAAAGATGATTAGCTATGCAAAGATGCTGGATATTATTATGCAAGACTATCCTGACATCACAAGAATCTCTGACAAAGCCAATGACACATCCAAGGTATTATTTCCTCTGCTATTAGGCCTAATAATTTTGTTATTTTTTGTTATTAATATTTCTGATTATTATTTGAAGTTTTATACATACATACAAGTTTAATGACCATTTTATCCACAGAGAATGTGGTTACAGTCTCACGTCCTAAATGGCGGCTTTCCAGGCGACCCTATCAAGGGCTGCCTCTGTTCTCAAGTTCTCTATATTGAGATTGGCCCGGAGTACCTGATCCCCCGTCTTTTTAGGTCTACCCCTATGCGCAGCTCCCCCCACGTTCACAGTCCGGCATTTCTTCACCCACCACTAATCATCCATTCTCTTCATGTGTCCAAACCAACCAAGTTGGCTCGTGCACATCACTTCACTGACACTACTAATGCCCAGACGCCTTCATAATTCCTCATTCCGTTCCATTCTATTGATATCCTCCGTTTCAACCGGCCACATCTCCGAGGCATAGGTCATTGTACTCCTAACACACGAGGTATACACCTTTCCTTTAAGGTGAAGTGGGAATCCTCTCATGGTCAGGAGTGACAACAGCTCTCTTAACTTCCCCCAGCCACTTATGACTGGTGGAGGGGAGTAGGGAAAGGCTTTTAGGAGTGAAGGAGGCGCTGGGGATGGAGCTTAGTTCATTACAAGGCCGATAGGGCTGCCATTGCATTATGGAAATTTGATTGCTTGTCAGGAAACATGCTGATACTACTGTAGCCATAGATTAAAGTGACAGATTTCATATGAAAGTTGAAATAAAAAACTGCCACACCTGTGTTGGCAAAAAAAAAAATGCTGAAAATATTGACTTGGTGCGAGTGACCATACGACATAGTGTAGCAATTCCCTGTTAGGAAGGCGTGTCTCCTTAATTAGGTAATGTAAGGTAATAGAAAGGTAAACCGTTTGGGATGTTTCCTTATGGGTTAATAGATTTGGTTTGAAATGAAAATGTAGTTTGTTAGGTTGTTGTTATTGTTGTTGTTGTTGTTCTTCCCCAAGCTGCCTGGCCGAGCAGCCCCAAGGCCCCAAGTAAGGGTAGATTCTCTGCGTCGATTCTCTCCTCTGCTTCTCTCGTAGATTGGTAGATTTAATATAGATATGATTTCCGCCACCACCTTTACATTCTTATTTAGGTAAAGGAAAAGATGTATCCAGCCATCTTATTTATTCGGTTCCATGTAATCTCAACCAGTAGACCATTTCAACCATTAGCTCTCAACTAGTGCTAAATTAACCCAGACCAACCAAACCAGTAGCCTACCAAAATATAGTAGCCTACTAACCTAACCTAACCGTATTGGTTGATATGGTACTGGTTGAGACCTACTGGTTGAAATGGTCTACTGGTTCAGTTGACCAGTCACCTATTTATTCAAGTGTGCTTTGTTTACTACAGGCTTACAAGGTGCCCGGGTTTGTTGGCCAAGTGGGTTTTATCACCTCGATGTCCGACAACTTCTGTGGCTCCTGTAACAGACTGCGACTCACGGCTGACGGCAATCTCAAAGTCTGTCTTTTTGGTGCAGCAGAAGTTTCTTTAAGGTGAGCACAATTGTATGGCATATTTTTCAGTGACTAACGAACTCCACTATATATTTTTTTTTTTTTTTTTTCCAGATAATCGTAAATTGCCATGGCCCAACCTTGATTATTCATTTATCATAACTCTTTTGTAGCGAAGTATGCTATTAATTATGAGAACTAGGTATTAATGTGATGCTTATCCAGTAATTACTGAGAAGGCAGTGATTAAGGGTTTGAATTTACCATCCGCTGGAAACAAACTGACTATAGTACATCATATCAACCAGTAGTTCTAAACTAGTGCCAACTCAACAACTACTGTTTGGTTAGGCACTGGTTTAGTTAGCACTGGTTGAGTTGTCCAGAAGCCCATATTTTCATTGTTTTTGTTCATCTAAGTCCATTCTTAGTTAATATTAATATTGACTACTATTGATCTAATTATTTAAAATCTTCTATTGATGAAATCCAATTAAGCTTTTAACTCCCATGCTATCTACCTTGTAGGCTTTGGCCGGAACATTTTCCTACTGAATTTTTTTACAAATGTGTCTGGGGGGGGGGAGGGGGAGGGGGGGGGGCTTAAGCTTGATGGAGGTCTAGGGAGCATACTGAAACCTCTCCTTAACCCCTTACGAGAGGGCTTAATTGACCGAAATTACCTTCATTCCCTGCTCATGTTCATGCATAAGCAAAAGCTAGAGTGTAATAGAATTATATATATTCGTGAAAGTACGGTAATAGAGCTTTCAAATGACACCTGAATCATCTCTGTACGACGTCTGGTTGTCCTGCAATGATCTTTCAAACGAAAACCAATATCGCTAAAAATTAGCAATTTTGAGCTGCTAAAAAGCTGCCTGTCGAGTGACGGGCGCCGTCGGCAAGGCGATAATATAACCTTTTTACAATAATTTGTACAGATACAGTATTCGTTTTGTAAGTTAACCCTATCAGACTTTTGTTTTACCCTCCCTGTATCACTCTACAGTATTAGTTTAACGATTTTTAGACTTTTCACCTCATTAGCGTAGCGATAAGATGCTTCACCCCATTCAGGTATCTATTTTCTATGGGCGAGTTATAGCAAGCCTGCAACATAGAAATAAGCTGGACATTTGTCTACTGCAAGATATATAAATCTAGCTTGCAAGGGGTTTTGGGAGCATTTTCTTATTCTGGGGAAAAATTAATACATGATGGAAAATGGCAAAAACAATCAAACCCAATATTTATTAAACAAAATATCATAAATCCCAGGATGTCAGATGAGATAGTTTTAAGATGAACTAGGTGACATATCTGTTTAGTTGTCGAGTTTCTAAAATTATCACCAACAACTGACGTCTTTCCTTTCTAATTGTTCCATTTTAGGGATGCAATTCGAAGTGGCTGCTCAGATGAAGACTTGTTGAGTGTAATTGGTGCAGCTGTTAACCAAAAGAAGCAGAGGCATGCAGGTATGTATTTCCTCTATACTGTACTTATAAATCACAGTACTCCCTTGTTATCGATGGATTCGAAATGGACGGTTTAGACTATGGACGGACTTTTTCGTCAGGGAATAATTTATTACCAATTTTATTTTGATAATAAGGGAGACCTGTACCAAGATGCAAAACTAGAAAAGTTTTTGTTAATGATCTGTAACGCAAGAGTAGTGTATTCAACTCGCAATTGAATGGTTCTGGTTTTGATTCCTGGACAGGGTGGATTGGCGGGCTCCTTACACTGTTCACTTACACTGCCTTACACTGCCTCTGTTCACCTGGGAGCAGGCCACTTCGCCTCATTACCACTTCGCCTTGGTCTCTTCGCCTCATGACCACAACGCCTTACAACCATTTCGCCTTGTAACAACTACTCCTCACTACCACTTCGCCTCACGACACCAACGCCTCAGCTCCAGTTCGCCTCACGCTTTCTTACATCTTCACCTCTCTACTAATTTGATGCACAATTTGAACAAAGTACATTAGTTTTTGATAGTTGAAACTTGTGTTTCATTATTTATTGCTTCCACTTTGTTAAAATAAATGTATTCAACTGTGTTTTATGCCTTTGAAATTGATAGTTATTCATGAACAGTTATTAATAACTGATCATGAATCTTTTTCGAATTCAATTCAACACTTTTAATAAATTAAGGGGTTGGTGTTTCGTGTTTTTTTCTTGTTTTTGTTCAGTTAGTCATTGACCATTGTCGCGACAACTCATAGCTCATTGTACAGTAAGTCATTTTATATTTTACTATTGAAATTTACTATTTGCATTATTTAGATGATTTAAAATGAATATAATATATTTAAGCCTCTTTTACTTTCCCTAGTCAGTAGTAACTCATAAGTATTTATTTTACGACATTATTTGTCATAATCTCTTGTACCGACCTTTTGCTTGTTATCGCTTGATCTTTAGTCGTTGAGTTTCCTTTGTTAGTAGGTTCAGGGATATTTCGTCGCGAGGGCCGGTCTATATGATCTGTGCCACATGAATATTCTTTCCTCTCACTTAAACATTAGGCTACCATAGCGCGGTTGGGAGTATGAACATGATAGATTAATATCCAGTATTCGAGAATGGATAATAAGTCGTAGGTGTGTGCATAAACCTTAATGCCCCTTTCCCACTGGTGAGACAAGTCACGATTTTCGTCGCCGATAACTTAGTTTTGTCAAATTCGCAAGAATACGTGCGACGTTCACGATTTTGACCGTTACAAACAGATGACAAATTATACTCAGCGAAGATGTCGCCGATGTCGGCGACGCAATCGCCGACCTTCTGCGACGTTATCAGCGAAGTGATTGATGTTTCGCCGATGACCTCTGCGAGGCATGTCACATTTTCAAAAATATCTTGCGAAATCATGCGATGATGAAAGAAAACTCGCCGTATGTTCTGCGACGTCTTCGGCGATTCAAGCGATGGTTCGGCGTATTGAAACCTGGATGGGGGTAAACGTTTTAAAACCCCCAGAGTGCCAGGTCCGTATATATACGGACTAGGGTCTTGTCACGCCCAGTGCCAGGTCCGTATATATACGGACTCGCCGAAAAAAAATTGTAGCAGCGAAACGACTGGTGCAGACCCTATGGCTTCATATTTCTACCACATGTACAGTTGTGGACAGATGAAACAACTACAGTTTTGGTTTGCTCAAGTCGCTCAATAGAGGGCAGCACAATTGGTGTCCATAAATTATCTGGTAACAGTGATGTTGTGGGAGTAGGGGGTGAAGGTATGGGGTGGAGGGAGGGGGAAGAGTGGAAGGGGGAAACCAGCGCAGCGGCGAGGTGGCAGCAGGTGGGGGTGGATGCAATTGGGTGACCAAATACGTTACTGTGAAAACATAATTTATGTGTTTTGAACATTATATGGGATTATTATTGCAAACTATTGGTTTGCTGTTATTAATATAACATATAATACTGACAAAGTGAAACAGAGACACCCTTCAATAAAAAAAAATGTGTTTCTAACTCTAGAATCATAAGTGGGGAGGGGGGGAGGGTATTATTATTAGTAGTATTAGTATTATAATAAAAAGGACTAGCACCAAGCCCATAAAGACTATGTGGCACTAAAACTCATGATTACAACAGCAGAGGTAAGCTAGGCGATTTCAAGAAAGTTACGAGGCTTTAGGAAAAACGTTAAATGAGAGATAGCAAACTAGCTCGAGACAGAAATTGCATAGGACGGTCAACAGACAAAGTGGGAGGTGACAAACGATAGAGCGCAACCTAGCAGCAGTATAGGATAGCGGTAGGTGGTGGTGGATTACAAAGTGGGAGGTGACAAACGATAGAGCGCAACCTAGCAGCAGTATAGGATAGCGGTAGGTGGTGGTGGATTACAAAGAAACTGGTGATTGAATTGTAAATAAATATATGAAAAACAATGCATTTATTTATACTTTGTAAAGGCATAACAAATATATAATTTGTGTAGCATCTCACCTGCGATTGTGATAGTAATATAAGGTGTTCGTATGCATTAACATAATATTCAGCTATGAAAAACAAAATACTTTAGAGCCTCGTAATACCATAAGCCTTGACAAGATTACGTAGTGCTGTGTGAAGCTTGATAACCGCGCTATAGGGTGGCAACTTATTATCTCTCTCTCTCTCTCTCTCTCTCTCTCTCTCTCTCTCTTGGAACATATGCATAATAGGTTTGTCGGTTGTATATATAATTTACTTTGAAAATATATACGCCTACCTGTATACTGTATATTACAGTATATGAAGCAAGCTTTATCTCAATATATACGCCTACCTGTATACTGTATATTACAGTATATGAAGCAAGCTTTATCTCAATATTTATCTTTGTTATATTAAGTGTATGTTTTAGTCTGCAGTTTTACCTTATAACAAACTAGGTCGACCGTGATTATATTTTACACCCTACCTTTTGGTATTGCTGTGTAGTTCTATGATTTAGTAAACAAACATATGCTACCACATTCTTTTTATACATAATTGTATTATCTAATAACTAAAACATGACCATGCTTTAATTTCAGTTTCGCTCTACAGGTTTTGCGTGAGTCAAGTATTTAGTAAGATTAATTAAGATTACCCTCTTTATTGCTAAAAGTCTTTACTATGCAATTGTAAAGACGGTTCGTTACTAAACATATTAAGAAATCAAGGGACCTTATATTATTGAATGGCAATATTTGTCAAGATTGATTACTGTGTAGCTTAAAGTCATATTTAATTAAGAAATGGTATGTTCAATTCAATCACCAGTTTCTTTGTAATCTACCACCACCTACCGCTATCCTATACTGCTGCTAGGTTGCGCTCTATCGTTTGTCGCCCCCCACTTTGTAATCCACCACCACCTACCGCTATCCTATACTGCTGCTAGGTTGCACTCTATCTTTTGTCACCCCCCCACTTTGTAATCCACCAACACCTACCGCTATCCTATACTGCTGCTAGGTTGCGCTCTATCGTTTGTTACCCCCCATTTGTTAGTAGCAGGGTACCCCAGGGATCGGTACTAGGACCAATTCTCTTTCTAATTTACATCAACGACATAGATGAGGGTCTCACCTGTACAATCTCAAAATTTACTGACGATACAAAAATTGCAAATAGCGTACTCTCAAAAGAACAAGTTGACGATATGCAACACAATCTAGATAAATTGTCATGTTGGGCCCAAATTTGGCAAATGAGTTTCAATGCGGATAAAGTACTACATGTCGGATACCTAAATGAGAAAGCAAACTATTCGATGAATGGCACTCAGCTTAAGAATGTAAACAGAGAAACCGATCTGGGAGTAACAATATCGAGTAACCTAAAACCGAGTCAACAATGTTCAGAAGTTGTTAAGAAGGCAAACAAAATAATTGGCTTTATAGGCAGGTCATTTGAGCATAAATCCAAAGAAGTTATCCTAACCCTTTACAATTCCTTAGTCCGTCCTCTTCTGGAATACTGCGTTCAATCCTGGTGCCCTTATTACCAAAAAGGTATAAACAAGCTAGAACGAGTTCAACGTAGAGTTACCAAAATGATACCTAGCCTAAAGAACAAACCATACGAAGAGCGTCTTAGAGAATTAAATCTATTTCCTTTAACCCAGCGCAGATTAAGAGGTGACTTAATTCAAGTGTTCAAAATCATCAAAGGCATCGACAATATGAACTGTAGTAAGTACTTCACTATCGACCAATCTAATTACACGCGGGGAAACGGTTGCAAAATTATTGGTAAATCTTTTAACTCGCACGAATCTAAGAATGTCTTCTTCAATCGAGTTGTCAACTTGTGGAATGGGCTTCCCCGAAACGTTATAGACTGCATCACCGTTGATTCATTTAAACTCCGCCTAGACAAATATCTCTCATCAAACCCGCGACTGACTGCGTTTGTAAATTAATAACTTTATTTTATCCCCCCCTCAGTTACTAACCCATCTGTCCTCTACTAACTTCCTAATCTTGCCACGGACATTAGTTCCAGGGCAGTAATTCCCTTTCCAATGTTCCCTTACCCACTCTAAACCACTGTTTGGACACTGATCCTCAGTGTTTTGGAGGACAAGCAACCTAGAAGGGTCACTAGATCTGTTGTTGCTTGATTTCCTTTGTACTCCTTTGTACTTTGTACTTTGTAATCCACCACCACCTACCGCTATCCTATACTGCTGCTAGGTTGCGCTCTATCGTTTGTCACCTCCCACTTTGTAATCCACCACCACCTACCGCTATCCTATACTGCTGCTAGGTTGCGCTCGATCGTTTGTCACCCCCCACTTTGTAATTCACCACCACCTACCGCTATCCTATACTGCTGCTAGGTTGCGCTCTATCGTTTGTCACCTCCCACTTTGTAATCCACCACCATCTACCGCTATCCTATACTGCTGCTAGGTTGCGCTCTATCGTTTGTCACCCCCCCACTTTGTAATCCACCACCACCTACCGCTATCCTATACTGCTGCTAGGTTGCGCTCTATCGTTTGTCACCCCCCACTTTGTAATCCACCACCTCCTACCGCTATCCTATACTGCTGCTAGGTTGCACTCTATCGTTTGTCACCCCCCACTTTGTAATCCACCACCACCTACCGCTATCCTATACTGCTGCTAGGTTGCGCTCTATCGTTTGTCACCTCCCACTTTGTAATCCACCACCACCTACCGCTATCCTATACTGCTGCTAGGTTGCGCTCTATCGTTTGTCACCCCCCACTTTGTAATCCACCACCACCTACCGCTATCCTATACTGCTGCTAGGTTGCGCTCTATCGTTTGTCACCTCCCACTTTGTAATCCACCACCACCTACCGCTATCCTATACTGCTGCTATGTTGCGCTCTATCGTTTGTCACCCCCCCACTTTGTAATCCACCACCACCTACCGCTATCCTATACTGCTGCTAGGTTGCACTCTATCGTTTGTCACCCCCCACTTTGTAATCCACCACCACCTACCGCTATCATATACTGCTGCTAGGTTGCGCTCTATCGTTTGTCACCTCCCACTTTGTAATCCACCACCACCTACCGCTATCCTATACTGCTGCTAGGTTGCGCTCTATCGTTTGTCACCTCCCACTTTGTCTGTTGACCTTCCTATGCAATTTCTGTCTCGAGCTAGTTTGCTATCTCTCATTTAACGTTTTTCCTAAAGCCTCGTAACTTTCTTGAAATCGCCTAGCTTACCTCTGCTGTTGTAATCATGAGTTTTAGTGCCACATAGTCTTTATGGGCTTGGTGCTAGTCCTTTGTTATTATAATAATAATAATAATAATAATAATACCCTCCCCCCCTCCCCACTTATGATTCTAGAGTTAGAAACACATTTTTTTTTATTGAAGGGTGTCTCTGTTTCACTTTGTCAGTATTATATGTTATATTAATAACAGCAAACCAATAGTTTGCAATAATAATCCCATATAATGTTCAAAACACATAAATTATGTTTTCACAGTAAGTATTTGGTCACCCAATTGCCTCCACCCCCACCTGCTCCCACCTCGCCGCTGCGCTGGTTTCCCCCTTCCACTCCTCCCCCTCCCTCCACCCCATACCTTCACCCCCTACCCCCACAACATCACTGTTACCAGATAATTTATGGACACCAATTGTGCTGCCCTCTATTGAGCGACTTATCTGTATCTGTTTCATCTGTCCACAACTGAACCTTACCCTTCTGGCTTCTTGCCACCACCAACACAACCTCCTCCCCCTACCCACTCGCTGACTATCGGTCGCCTCACAAAGAAAAAAAAGGAAAATATGTGGCGGCGAAACGACTGAACCAATCCGTTCCATATTTGTGTGACAAGTCCCCTACCCTTCTGTCTTCCCCCCACCACACCCCCACCTCCCTCCCACCACCCATTTCCAGCGTATCTTTACGAAGAAAATGAAAAAAATGAAAATCCGTGGTGGCGAAACTACCTCACCAATCGGCTTCATATTTGTAACACGAGTCAATTACCCTTCTACCTTCCCCCTACCATCCCCCAAATATGAAAGCTAATGGGGTTAACCATGAGGAAGAAAGGGGACCAGAAAAACGACCCAAAAACAAAAATATATATATGTTGGCTCGCTATCGCTCACCAGGAAAATATTGAAACCTGGATGGGGGTAAACGTCTTAATAGTAGGCTGAACTGGGCCGAACGGATTATAGGCAAAGAGAGAGGGAGAGAAAGAAAAAAAAAACGAGGAGGGAGAGAATGAGAAAACAGCAGGTGGGCTCAATTAGGATAAGCCGTAACGTAAACATTGAGCCCACCTCGCTGTTTTCTCTTTCTCTCCCTCCTCGTTTTTTTTTTCTTTCTCTCCCACCTCGCCGAAGGTGCTCTTTGGCATCGTCGATGTTCTCGGAACATCTGAGAGCATCGGCGAGCAGAGCATCGGTGAGCATCCATACAGCGTTGCAAAGTTTTTTTTATGCGAAACCCTCCGCGATCTCTCGCCGATGTCGCAGATGATCGCAGATACCCTCGCAGATCCCTTCGGCGATGCTCGACGATGCTTACGAGGGTAACCAATCCTCGTGATTCCTCGTCCAAAATTTTGAACTCTTCAAACATTTGCGAAGGCCCTTGCGAGGCCTTGAGAGGCCTTGAGAGTCAAACGATTGTTCATGAGAGGTGTTGAGACATGTCACGAATGTGCCAATTTATTGGTGTCGGCGACAAAAATCGTGACTTGTCTCACCAGTGGGAAAGGGGCATTAACCGTCCTGGTGGTATAATGGTTAACGTGGCAAAAATCTGTGTGTGATAACCCGGGTTCGAATCTTGGCGGATCATATATACTTTAATTAATTTCATTAGGGGGGTGTTTGGTGTTGTGGTGAAATTAATAAAATATAGATTATTTGAACGATATCAAGATTTTCAATGCTACGTCAGAGTCCTGTCTAATAGATGGTATTTATATTTCCTATTAGATGATTTTACGAGAGAGAGAGAGAGAGAGAGAGAGCTAGAGTTAGCTAGCTAGCTAGCTAGCTACATGATTAGGGACTATTTAATCCTAAGGACGGGCATATTATAATGTCATTAGAGAAGGAACAGACACACACACAAACACGCACACAGACTTGCGCTTGTGTTTGTGGGGGTGTGTGTGCGTGAGTGTGTATGTGTGTGTGTGTGTGTGTACGTGTAAATCTGAGTGAGAATCTGTGCGTGTATGAGATAGTGAGAATGTGTGTGTGCGTTTGTGCCACCTTTATCATGAAAAAAGGACTGCATTTTTCAAACCGTGAGTGTTGTCAATGATAAGCTGATTATTTGTCCTAATGTCATATACACACACACAAACATTGTACAAACTGTGTTTGTGTGTGCTTTTGAATTCTACCTTGCCCATGTTAAGCTGATGATTGTTGGAACTGTCATATGACCACCTGCCAAATTCACACACCTGTGGTTGTAGTTGAGGGCTGTCAGTTAGCGCCCCGTGGTCCACGCCGTTGCGGCGCCGCCACTGTACATTCCATCTACCCTCCTCTGTGCCAGCTGGTCAAGAATGCTGTTGCTGGCAGCACGGAGGTAGTAGTGGGGTAGGATTGGTTGGTCTGGCAGTGATGACAGGAAATCATCCAAGTCCGTTTTTAATTTTTCAACGGTTGGGTAGTTTTGGTTTCTTATTTCTTTTGGCAGTGCATTGTAGAGCTTCGGACCCTGTGTAGCGAAGGCATTTAAGTGTCTTAACTCTTGTCAGTGTTCTTGAGTTAATTGACCTGATAATACACATACGGCCCAGTCGTTGGTTTTCTTTTATCGCTATCAACTCCTTTTCTTCCTCTCCCACCAGGTTTGGGGCTAAGTTGTTGAGAATTTTCCAGGTATAAATGATCAAGTATCTTTCTCGGCGTCGTTCTAGAGAGTACAAGTTTAGAGACTTAAGTCTTTGCCAGTAGTCTTCCTTCTTCACAGACACTATTTTACTAGTGAAGGAGCGCTGGATGCCTTCCAATGCTTGTTTCTCTCGTGACTTCCAGGGATTCCATAACTGGCAACAATATTCCAAGAGTGGTATTATCAAGGCCTTATACAGGGTTAACATAGGTTCGCTTTCACGAGTTCCGAAAGTACGCAATACCCAGCCAACCTGGGCTCGTGTCTTTTGTACTACTGTTAGGATATGGGTAGTGAAGGTGGCATCATCACTGATTGTTACCCCTAGGTCTAGCACTTTGTTGTTGCACTTTATTCTTTGGCCATCATGTGCCGAATAGTGGACTTCTTCTATTTTGTTTGTACCATATCTAACCAGTTCAAATTTGTTATTATTGAAAGACATATTATTTGTTTCAGCCCATGTATGGTAAGGTCAGATTTTAATTTGTCCACATCTTCCATTGATTTAGTTTCTTTCATTACTCTGGTATCATCGGCAAAAGACGAGACTTTTGAGTAGAGTGTACCTTGGTCAATGTCGGATATGAGTATGAGGAACAGCAGTGGCCCCAGTACAGAACCTTGAGGGACACCACTGTAGACATTTGAGTCATGGGAAATGACACCACCCACAGCAACACATTGCTTTCTCTCGTTCAGGAAGTTATGGATCCATACTCCAAGGCGACCTACTATTCCTAGATTGCGGACTTTATGTAATAGGATTCCGTGGTCCACCTTGTCGAAGGCCTTACTGAAGTCCAAGTAGATTACATCGATGTTGCTGCCATTCTCTAGTGTACTAACAATTGTTTCATGATGGGCAAGGAGCTGGGGCAAGCATGATCTACCTTGTCGAAATCCGTGTTGGCTATCATTCATTTTATTGTTTTGTTCAAGGTAGTTTGTAATATTCTTGACAATAATTTTCTCAAAAGTTTTAATGATATGGGATGTGAGGGCAATAGGTCGGTAGTTTTCTGCTTTGCCTGTTGACCCGCCTTTGAATACGGGAGTTACCTTAGCTCTCTTCAGTAATCCAGGAACAATCCCGGAATCCAGTGAAGATCTGTATAGGATTTTGAGAGGTACACACAACTTTTCTGCACATTTCTTCAGTAGTATGGCCGGAAAACCATCAGGGCCACCTGCAGCATTGGTGGAAATTTCTTTAACTGCTTCTATTATATCATTCTCAGTAAAAGCTATATCTTCTATTGATGGGTCCTTGATCTTGTTGGAGAAAAAGTTGTTGGGTTCTGTGATGATCTTATCTTTAAAAGGAGTACTGAAAACACTCTCGTACTGTTTACAAAGAGCTTCACAAACTTCTGTTGGGTCTTCAATCATTTTACCGTGCTCACTTGTTAAAGGGCCAACAGCGGCCTTAATTGTTGATCGGTTACTTGCATATTTGAAGAAGAATTTAGGGTTTGACTTGATTGCAGATACTGCCTGTTCTTCTCTCAGCTTCATTTCTTTTTCAATAGAGGTTTTCAACTGCTCTTCTAGCGTCAAGATTTTCCGCTGCATCAAAGTACGGTTGTGGTCGTTGGTAGAATGGGCAATTTTTACTCGTAGTCTTCTTTGTTTTCTCATTATTATCCTTCGATCACGGGGAATGTTCTTAGTGGTTGAGGGTTGTTTTTTAATAGGGGTGTATTTTTCATAAATCGCTAAGCAATGTTTCAGCAGTAAGTCATATTGGTTATTGGGGTCTGTATCTGTCAACAATTTCTCCCAACATAATTCACCCAATTCTCTATCAATATTCTCCCAGCATGTGGGAGAATAAAAAAGAATGAAAAAATTTAGTTCATTTAAACTTAGGTTTCTTTGGGGTGGTATCATTGCTTTTTTGTGTTCTAAAGATTTTATGTTGGTAGTCATTACAATTATATTGTGGTCTGATATAGTAGTTGGGTCTACAGTGTACTCGTGGACAAGCTCTTCGTTATTAGTGAAGAATAGGTCTAGGATATTTTTGCCACGTGTAGGGACTCGGATATACTGGTTCATGCAGTAGTTCTCTGCTAGGTCAAGGAGGGCAGCTGCTTGTAATTGTGCATCTGTAGATCCTCCTTGTACCACTTCAGTTTCCCAGTCAATTATTGATAAGTTGAAATCACCCGTTAGGATGATATTTGTTAATGGAGCTGACATCTCATTTATTTTGTCTTTAATCAGTGTCAGGATTGGGATAAAATTGTTCTGGGTACAGTCAGGAGGGCGATAGATGACAATAAACATCAGATTTATGTGTTCAATGTTGAGCATTTGTACCTCAGAAACTGAGTTTGAGAATGAAAGTATCACTTTGGTGTACGGGGAGATTGTGTCTTTCAGATAGGCGATAATTCCTCCTTTCTTTCTTCTATTTGCTCTATCAGTTCTGAACGATGTATAGTTGTTTATTTTAACCTCGGCATCTTTAATATTTTCAGAGAGATGTGATTCGGTAAGTGCAACAATAAGGGCTTCCTCTTCAGATGCTAATTCAAAAATTATTTCAAGCTTTGCTTTGAGCTTGCGTGGGATTAGCCCCTCAATGTTGCATGAAATTATTTTGTTTAATATGGAAACATATGATCTGGTGAGAAGACTCCTTGAGGATGGGCTATCGGCACACAGGATGGATGCCAATTGATGCTTTGGTCTTGTTGCCATGCTTTTATCTTGCGGATATGGTTCATTTGCATTTGAAGAATTTGCACTTGTTTTATAAGAACATGTTCTATTCCATCACTTGGTCTTGGTTGGTTCTGTACAGGGGGAGCTGCAATAAATGGATGTATAGGCTCAGGAATAACTGGTGGAGTAGCAGTGGGTGTAGTTACTGTAGAAGTAGGTGGTCCTGGCCCAACATAAACTGTGGGTCCTGGTCCAGCAGATGGTCTTGGCTCAACTACTGGACCAGGTGGTGGTAAAGTTCTGGGTCCTGGATTGTAAACATTAGTAGGTGGTACCTGGTGAGCAGTCGTTGGTGGTAGTCTGGAGTTCAGAGGTCGACGACGAGTGCCTTTAAGGTGAAGTTTCCTACATCTTTGGTTAAAACACTCGGATGCCTCTGCTGATCCTTTACAGATAATAGGGTGAAAGTTCTCACACTGACGGCCTTTTACACATCCATGTGCAGGGTTAGGGCCATGAGCTTGGTAGGCTGGACAGATCTTAGGGTGATTATATCTGCAATCACGACCTTCTCGGCCGAATTTACAACTATTTTGTTTGTAATAGAAACAGATCTTGTCAACCTTTTCTTTCAATTGTGATATAGAGGCATTTGTTTCTTGAACACTGGTTTGCATCTCTTTTTCAGATTCAGAATCATGTAATGTTTTGTCCTCATCTTGTGTAAGGTCAGTCACTGTACTGGTTCTGGTAACATCACGCTCGTTGATTGATTGTACCCATGCATACTGTTCATCATATTTATCCTAAAACTTTAATTGTACACAACTCTCACAATTGTTGTGGATTCTAGAGTTAAAGTAATTTACTAGGTGGTATGATGGAAGTTCAGAACAGGCAACATGGATAAAACAATTACAGTTTTCACACTTTAAACACTCAATTATAAGAACATAAGAACATAAGAAAATGGGAGTCTGCAGAAAGCCGATTGGCCTAAGCAAGGCAGATCCCTGTCCCACACAACCCCAATTACAAAGCCCAATTATAGGCTGAACACTCTAATACCCTGAGGATCATCTTACCAAAACGGTTAGAGATTAACGCAGGATTTCGGGGTCTGCAGAGCGCTGATTGGCCCAACCCTGCTGATCCCCCTTCACACCCAACCCTTCTCGTCCATATGCTTATCCAATTTTATCTTAAAGCTCCCTATCGTTTTTAATCCCACTATAGCACTTGGTAGTCCATTCTACCCATCTACAACTCTGTTACCAAACCAATATTTGCCTATATCTTTTCTGAAACGAAATTTATCTAATTTGAAACCATTGGTACGAGTTATTTCGCTATCACTGAGCTTTAGTACATTTGTCATGTCCCCTTTGTTAATCCCACTAACCCACTTGAACACCTCTATCATATCCCCTCTAACTCTGCGTCTCTCTAACGAATGTAAGCCTAATTTCTTCAACCTTTCTTTATACGGAAGATTTCTAATATTATGGATAATTTTTGTCATTCTACGTTGTACTCTCTCCAATGAATCTATGTCCATTCTGTAATAAGGACACCAAAATTGAACAGCATAATCCATATGGGGTCTCACTAGTGACAAGTAAAGTTTTAAGATAACATCAGCAGTTCTGTTACTCACACTCCTAGAGATGAACCCGATAATCCTGATTGCCTTGTTTCGAACGTTTATACACTGTTGTCTAGGCTTCAAATAATTGCTAACAAACACACCTAGATCTTTCTCACAATTCGAGTTTTCTAATTCCATATTAGCTAGTTTATATTTAACATTTGTATGCATCTTCCCTATCTTTAATACCTTGCATTTGTCAATGTTAAACTTCATCTGCCAATTTACTGACCATTCGTGTAAGGTATCTAGATCCCTTTGGAGGCACTCTATACCTCTATCTGAATCAATTGTTCTCCCCATTTTGGTATCGTCTGCAAATTTACTTATCCTACTAGTTATACCTAAATCAAGGTCATTTATGTATATAACAAACAACAGAGGACCTAATACAGATCCCGGGGGGACACCACTTTTGACTGCTCCCCATTCTGACTTCGTACCATTATGCTGACTCTCTGCTTCCTACCAATTAGCCATGACCTAATCCATCCCAACAACGCCCCACCTATTCCATGCGCCTCAACCTTTCTCATCAATCTCTCATGGGGGACTCTGTCGAAAGCTTTACTGAAATCTAAATATATTATATCATATGACTTGTCATTATCTACTGCTTCTTATACCTCTGAGAAAAAACTAAGCAAATTAGTAAGGCAAGAACGTCCCTGAGTGAATCCATGCTGTGAAGAATTTATTAAATTAAATGTATCTAAGTGGTTTCTAATTTTACTAGCAATAATTGACTCTAGTAGCTTTCCTATGATTGATGTAAGACTAATGGGACAGTAATTGGATGCTATTGATTTGTCACCTTGTTTGAAGATCGGAACTACATTTGCAAGCTTCCAAGCTTCTGGAACTATACCTGTCTCCAATGACTTGTTAAATAAAAATGTTAATGGATAACTTAACTCATCCCTACATTTTTTTAATATACCTCATCAGGACCAGGCGATTTATGAGGTTTCAGTCTGTCAATTTCCCTAAGCACATCATTTCTACTTATAGTAATCGTACTTAACCTATTTTCTATACTATCGCTATTTACCTTACGGACTTCTGGAAAGTGTGCCAAATTTTCATTAGTGAAAACGGAAAGAAATTGACTATTTAATGTACTGCACATTTCTAAATAATTTTCTGTCATTTCTCCTATCGAAGTTTTAAGGGGACCAATTACATCTCTAACCTTGGATTTATATAGTTGGTAAAAAGCTTTAGGATTATTCTTTGAGTCATTGGCAACCTTAATTTCATAATTTCTTTTTTCTTTCCTAATATCCTTTTTTACCTGTCTTGATAGATTCTGATGGTAAGCAAGTATGTGAATTTCGCCTTTCCTAATTTTTGTATATATTCCTCTCTTTTGTCCTAGAAGATCTAATAGTCTATTATTCATCCATTTGGGTTGGTTCTGTGTTGATTAAAATTTTCTTTTGGGGATGTATTTATTTTATGCAAGACTTGGTACACTTTGAGCATGAATTTCCCGGAGGGGGTAGGCTTGTTCTATGAGACATGCTTCTAGGTAGGGGGGTCGGGGGGGGGGGGGGGGGGGGGAGGTTGTTTACAAACGGGTAATTCAATTTTCTATTTTCTATTTAGGGTTTCACTTTTTAAATTACCGGTACCTTAATTTAACTTCAATTCCACACGATAGATTCATATCACCAATATGGAGAAAGGCGATTGGGGAAGATAGTGGTAGTGGTAGAACTGTTGGTGGAAATGTTGGTGTGGGTGGTTTGTATGGTTGAACAACAGGTGGCGCTGACTGTGGGCGAGAAGGCTGGGTAGAGTATAGTATTTTCGTTAATATTTCATCACCCACTCGCTTAATTTTCTTCCAGCTACAATCACAAACGGCGCGAATCCTTAATGCTTAATTGGCATAGGTCACTACACTGTAACGTCAGTATTTCCAGAGATATTGACAAAATCAGAGGACCTCTGCTGCACCGTGATTACACCCGGTCACCGACACACACACACACATACATTGTATTTAAAACATAAGATGAAGAAAGGTTGAGAAAATTAGGCTTACATTAGTTAGAAAGACGCAGTGGGGATATGATAGAATTGTTCAAGTGGGTTAGTGGGATTAATAAAGGTGACATGAAAACTGAAGCTCAGTAATAACGAAAGAACTCGAACAAGTGGTTTCAAATTAGATAAATTTCGTTTCAGAAAAGATATAGGCAAATATTGGTTTGGTAACAGAGTTGTAGATATGTGGAATAGGCTACCAAGTGATGTGCTAGGATCGACAACGATAGGGAGCTTTAAGATAAAATTAGATAGGCATATGGTCGAGATGGGTTGATTATGAGGGGGGATCTGCCGGGTGTGGGCCAATCGGCGCTCTGTAGACCCCCGTAATCTTGTGTTGATCTCTGACCGTTTTGGTGAGGTCAGTCTTCAAGGTATTATTGAGTTGGGTCTACAAATAGGCCTTGTAATTGGGTTTGGGTGTGACAGGGATCTGCCTTGTGTAGGCCGATCGGCTTTCTGAAGACTCCCATTTTCTTATGTTCTTATGTTCTTATAAGATCGCGGGAAACTGCATAAGGCCATGCGGCCCACAGGAGGCAGCTCCCATTCACACCCAGCCCATATCATCCGTATGGGAATCAACTTACGCTTGAAGACTTCAACTGTTCCTGACCTAATCACTGCTCTGGGCAGTCCATTCCACATGTTAGCAACTCTATTCCCATATCAGTGTTTTCCTATATGTTTCCTAAATCTAAACTTATTTAACTTGAAACCATTTGAACGGGTTAATTCACCATTCTTTAGCTTTAATACCTCATTTATATCGCCCTTATTTATACTTTGTATCCATTTAAATACCTGTATCATGTCTCCCCTACACCTACTTCTTTCTAGTGAGTGCAAGCCTAAGGTTTTCAACCTCTCCTCATGCGATAAGTTTTTATCGAGTCACATGAAGACGATATCTATATCGTCTTAAGATTTCCCTTAGGGGAGAGGGTATTTTATTCAAGATATTCACACTAAATATCTCCTCCTTGGTGACGGCCATTGTCTCCATAGATCGGAGGAGGCTCTCAAAGGAGGCATAGTACTCCTTTAGGGCCGTCACATCATAGGATGGAGGATCTAGCGTGAAGAACTTGGTAATTAACGCGGTCTTGATGACTTCCACTCTCCCGTAAGTTCTCTTCAGCAACTCCACTGCAGACTCGTAGCTGGTAGCTTCTAGCTTGTACCCATCGACTAACTTCAATGCCTCCCCTTTCAATTGACCACGGAGATATGTGAACCTTTGGATGGATGTGAGTGTTTTATTATGATGGATGGAACACTCAAAAATATCCCAAAATCCAGTCCAGGTAGCCGAATCCCCGGAAAAGGTAGGCAAAGTAAGCTTCGGCAGGTTAAAACCAGTCACCTTTGGTGTACCGGTATCCTTAACAGAGGTTGATTCTTGGGTGGAAGATAGTCTGGCTAAGGCTGTATTAACGTCCTCAAAGTACTCAAGATCTGCCGACATTTCTTCTTCCACATCGTCCGTAACTGTCAATAAACCATATACCTGCTGAGCATAACTATCATAAGTAGCTAGCGATTTAGTAACAGTAGCAAATTTACCTTTTATCTGATCAGCCGTGGCACTTATTAAAAATTCATCAAGATCTCTTAAACATCTATTTAAACTTCCCTTCATCCCTCCCTTAAGAATCTTAAGTTTCTTCAAATCTGTCATCGTTAAGGTCTAATTTTAAGCAACTTAAACTACAATGAGGTCAGACTACAAACCGTTAATCGCTTAGGAATCAACAGCGGCAAACCCCCATTACTTAAGAAATTTACTCAAAAAGAATTACATAATACTTACATCCCCCTTAATATAAACTATCGAAAGGAAATTATCTAGCTAGACAAAATAATTAAATACTAAATCCATTAAAAGAAAGGGAAAGGTGAAGCACTAATTATTGTAAGCCCTTTATAGGTAAGCCTAGTTGGTTAAGCTACAAATCATGAGGTCTGACTATTAACTGTCAATCGCTTAGGAATTAACAAAGACCGACACTCATGACCGCCACTGTAAGCAACTAGGCCTAGGCTATTATGAAATTGAAATATAAAATATAAAAATCACATGAGAACCCTCCCCACCAGCATAATTAATAATGAGTCCCACAATGACACAACACAACTAACACCACAGGCACACCACCAAAGCGAAAGGAACAGCCACCACAGACACCTGCAGGCCTAGACTGCCTAGCCTAGCCTCGTCTAAGAGCGCGAAACGGTGCCCGACGAAATTACCCCTACCCCAAACTCCAGCCCAGCTAACCCACCAAAAAACGCCAAGGATCACACGCCCAAAAAAACCTGGAAACTAGTCCCAAAAAAGATAGGGACGGTGCCTAAATGGTAAAAAACACGAGGGAAGAAGCTGGGTTGAAACTAGGGAAATGGCAGTCGGCCAACAACGCGCGAGGCGGCAGCCATTTGTAAGCCCACAAGCGTCAAGGAAGCAAACAAAACGGCACTACGGTACGGAAGCTTAAGGGCACGAAGGACCATTATTTGTCGGGAATTTAGATAGAGAGGTTAAATTACATATCACTGGTACATGAAATAACCCAACAAATAGTTATAATATAATTACCAACGACATAGTCGTCGATGGATGTAATCCAGTCCCCCAAACACGGCCAGTTCAATTGCATGACATGTAGGAATGTTCACATAATACAATATCGATACAATGAACTTGTATGGTGATGTAGGACTGTTGTTATTATTGTTAGTAGTTGTAGCACATGGTGAACTGTGGGTTGAGTCAGAGCCGGGGGAGGAGATGTTGGCTGTATGGTGTTGATTGAGAGACTAAAGGGCCGGCGTCCGATCGCTTCGCGAAATTACATATGGCTGCCGGCTCATAATAATTATAACCCATAACTTGGTTTCATAATACATCTAGAGCTGATGTAGATATTTATACATTACAGTTAATATTTAACCTAACTTAAGAATAAACTACAATACACAAAGAACCAGCCGAAATCGTACAAGCGATACGATACCGCCAAATTCAAATGTCCTATTGGACCAAATCCTGTCGGGATCATTACCCTATTCCCGACAATTATGTATCATTTTTGTCATTCTTCTTTGGACTGCCTCTCTCTCTCTCTCTCTCTCTCTCTCTCTCTTTCTCTCTCTCTCTATATATATATCTGTATACAGGATTCTAGGGTTCATCTTAAGGAGTGTGAGTAAAGGCCGTGTCACACAGAAGTCGAACCCATCCGAAACCGGCCGAATCGACGAAAAAATTCAAATTTCAGCCAGTCGATTCTGGTAACACTTCGGGTGAGTTCCGGTTATCTTCTGGACGTTCTTGGGATGTTCTGGGCTTGAGTAGTATACATATATATATATATATATATATATATATATATATATATATATATATATATATATATATAATTATGTTGGTGTAGCCAGGTAATAAATTTTCTTTAAGGCAGGCGAGGTTGAAGGAAATACATGTATCAGCATTAATTATTTTATTATTAAGACTTTCAATAGAACGAACAGCAATTCTCAGGTGTTCTGGGAGATTGTGCAAAAGGTGAGCAAAATTCATGATGATCCGACGCGTTTCGATAGACAACTATCATCTTCAGGGAATGGAAGGTAAGTGAATAGGATA
The DNA here is from genome assembly GCA_032716605.1 of Paralithodes platypus. NCBI lineage: Eukaryota > Metazoa > Arthropoda > Malacostraca > Decapoda > Lithodidae > Paralithodes > Paralithodes platypus. Next base: position 2,008,150 of record CM064536.1, read on the forward strand.
GAAGTATATAGTAAAGGTGAGGCAAGTAATAATTTTGATCACTCTTATGCTTCGAATACTAGAGTTGGTACAGAGGAAATAGTAGGGGGTGAGGAAGTGAATTTTAGTAGGAGATGAAGGCGTCGGGGCTTGACCCAACTTGCGTGAGCTGGTTTATGTTGGAGAGACAGTTTGAGGATACTTTTCGAGAGGGGACAGGACGGACAACACATAGGGAATGGAAGTATATAGTAAAGGTGAGGCAAGTAATCAAATTTACCCTAGTGATACGACCTTCGCCAAGGCCGATTTTACACTCCAGGTACCCAGTTTAACGTATGGGTGGGACGAGGCGAACACGAGAGAAGGCCTGCCCAATGGCCACTGAGCAATCCTGGTGGCTAACCAAGTTCTCAGTCTTGTGTGTTGATTGGTTGTAGGAAGCCACCAATCAGGCCCCTGAATTCATTTTAGCCACATGAATCCAGGTACTCATTTTCGTCTGAGTGAGACGGAACTGACAGGGAATTGAGTTTGTTCAACACTCCTGGGCTACTTAAACCCTGGGGGCAAGCCAGGGAAATTTCACCCACCCCTAGGGCAACATCTGGTCAATGTCGGTAGGGTGCAATCACCCAACAGGTGCGGTCACCCATCCAACTACTGACCAGACCCTACGTTGCTTAACCTTCTGATCTATTATCAGGGTTGCAAGCGTTAGGCAGGGCTGCCCCTGTGAATAGGATATAACATAACAGCTTATTTATACATATTAGGTAGATCACAGTAAGGTTTATTGGGTGTTGGCTAGCATGTGATTGGCTAGTTGGCGACCAATGAGGCGCGCGCTTTTCCTGCCTCCTGGTTGGCTGGGAGGGTTCGTAGGTGCTAGATGTTGTTGTAGGGGGCCTGCTGGGCGAGGGGGGGGGGGCCCTCGTGAGGGGCGGCGGGCCAGTTGTATCTCGGGTTTCTGGTCCAGTTTGAAGCGTAGGGTTGAGGGGCGGCGCACGTTGGTTAAATGAAGTAGTGGGGGGGAAGGGAAGGGGAGGAGAGAGGGGCAAGGGCAGAGTCAGGGTGGTAAGGGGAGTAATGTTAGGGGGTGTTTGAGAGTAACGTTTAGCTGATGGGAGTATTTGGAGGTCGAGAGTTTGATTATTTATGGAAGGATTAAGAGTTTGAATATATAGGGCTTCAAGTATAGCAAGTCTTCTGGGTTCTGTCTCTTTATCAATTACGGAGGTGTTTTTATCTAGGTCAGAGCGAGTAAGGGCTTGGTGGTGGGGGGCTTTATAGTGGTCTTTCATAGCTCCAGATTGGAGATGGAGGGTGAGACGGCGTGATAAACGATTTTGTGTCATACCAACGTAGGTTTGAGGTCCACAGTCCACATTATTGCAATTGTGTTGGTATATCACATGGTCGTCTATTTTCGGAGTCTTGGAAGAGATAGGTCTGTTACGGAGGATGAGGTTGGAGGTTTTGGAGGATTTGTAGTAGATGATAAGTTTTATTTTGTGGTCGGGGTTGGTGGGGAGGACGTTTTTGGTAATGATTTCTTTCATGATGGATTCGTCGGTATTGTGATCAGATGACATGTAGTTGCGGTAGAAGATAGTGATGTCGTTGGTTGGGTTGGTAGTAGGGGGGGCTTGGTTGTACCATTTATCAAGGTGTTTTCTTATGGTGTTGGTGACATCTGTGTTAGAGTATCCGTTGTTAACGAGTACCTGGGTAAGGCGTTCTAGTTCCTTATGGGTGTCGCTCCATGCGGTGCAATGGGTGAGGGCTCTCCTGATGTAGGCTGCGATGGTGGACAGCAGGTATCGTTGGGGGCATTCACTTTCCCCGTTGAGGCATTGGCCATTGTTCGTGGGTTTGGTGTAGACGGTAGTTTTGAATTCTTGATTATTAAACGAAACAAGGAGGTCGAGGAAGGGAAGCTGTCCATTGGTGGCCTCTTCATAGGTGAAGTTGAGTCCTGAGGCAGCCATAAAGCGATGCTGGAGGTCCCTGAGTTCGTTGAGGTCCTTTACTAGTACGAATATGTCGTCCACATATCTGCAGTAGACCGAGGGGCGGTGGGCATCAAGGAGTTCCTCTTCTATAGTTCCCATGAAGAAATTAGCGAACAGGACCCCCAGGGGGCTACCCATCGCTATCCCGTCTGTTTGCTGGTACATGTTTTCACGGGGGCAGAGGAAAGGTGCCTCTTTGGTGCAGAGCTCCAACAGCGTCTTCAATGCCTTCTCCGGTATGTCAAGATTGGGTGTGTCAGGGCAATGGTAAACTTTTTGCAGGATTAAGTTGATGGTCCTGTCCACAGGTACGTTGGTGAATAGGCTCTCCACGTCGAGAGAGGCGGTGATGTGGTCGTTAGTGCGGGGGGCATCTCGTAAAATTTCTAGGAAATCATTAGCGGAGTTGAGGTTATATTGTCGAGGTATGTAGGGGATGAGGAGGTTGTTGAGGGTCTTGGCGATCTGGTAGGTGGCCGTAGGTATCTGGGAGATGATGGGGCGGAGGGGGTTTCCTGGTTTGTGTGCTTTTACAGTACCATAGGCGTAACCAGGTGAAAATTCCCCGATGAGTTTTTTCATGTGTACCCCTGCAGTTTTAGCGTTGATGGCGGTGATGGTGGTGTTGGCTTTCCTTTTTATTTCATCTGTGGGGTTGCGAGTGATCCTTTTGAATTTATTTGTATCACTTAAGATGGTGTCCATTTTCTGCAGGTACTCCTACTTTCCATGGATCACCAGACAGGAGGCTTTGTCAGCTCGTCGTATGATGATGTTAGGGTTCTCCCTGAGTTGTTTGGCTGCTTGGAAGTGATGTTTTTTGAGGATTTTACTTTGATGAGATCCTCTGGTCTTGGCCGCTTCTGCTAGTAGGGTGGGTTGTAAGGCTATATATATATATATATCTATATATATATATATATATATATATATATATATATATATATATATATATATATATACTGTATAATTATATATACCGGTATATATATATATATATATATATATATATATATATATATATATATATATATATATATATATGTATAATTCAGAGTTAGGTCAATTAACTCATTAAATTAACTAGTTAAGTTAAATTAATTTTAAAAGTTAATCGGTTAAGTTAATCAATTAACTTTACCTTTCATTTAAGTTTTCAAGCATCCCAAACTTAAATATCTGCTTCTTGTATAGGCTAATTATTTGCACAAGTTATTTAACTTGTGATTGCAAATATCTATTTTTATATAATTATTATGTATTAAGCAAAACTTTCTATAATATTATAATTTTGTAGGTAGTAGGGGTAGGCAGCCCCGCCCAGGGAAGTACTACCGCCAAGGTTTCGGGAGACTCAGGGAATAGCCTGAATTCCATTTTCTCTCCCAGGCCTTGGTAGCTGGATACATATCTTTCTGCCTCACACATCAGGGGTATCAGGAAAACCCTCTTTATATAACATACACATCCAACTTCACGACATTGCCCTACATTGCTATCCTCTATCCATAAAACACTACTCTTCCCACTACATATCATACATGTAACACCATACACCTTACCCAATAAATATGGCAGTACAATAATTGTTAAGAGCAAACCTGGTGGTCCCTCGGATATCCAACCCCGGCAGTGTTGGGTCATTGACACAGGGCCCTCCCGGTCGTCATCATGCGACTGTGTCAAGAGCATTGCAACGTCGCAAAGCTGCTCGTCAGTGCAGCTTTTTCTTTAGCAATATAAGGGGACTTCACTCTAACATCAATTCTGTACACCAATTTCTTCAAGCAGAATCCCCTACGCTCCTTTTTTTGACAGAGACTCAAGTAACATCCACATCTGACACGTCTAGATTTAATTTTCCAGGTTATCAACTGCTCCAAAATTTCAGACCTAAAGGAGGTGTATGTTGCTTCGCAAAATCTGAAATTGCCCTGGAGGAGGTTACTAGTTTCAATTGTCCCTATTTTCATTATTCTATATACAAATTAATTTCTGCTGGTAAATTTAAATACATATGTTGCATCTACCGTTCCCCAAATACTCCTCCAGAGCAAAGTCTTTTTGATTCTCTGTCCTCACAACTCAGTGTCCTCACTTAAATGCTTCTTCTGAAATCACTGTGTTGGGTGATTTTAATGTCCATAATGTTGAATGGCTCACTCATTCAGCCAGGACTGATGATGCTGGTCTTGAATGTGAGCTATTTGCAGACTCATTTAATCTCACTCAACTAGTCAACCAACCCACCCGTGTACCAGATAATCCTAATCATAATTCCCACCTACTGGACTTATTTTTAACTCCCAATTCAGAAAATTATGATGTTACAGTGAGGTCCCCGCTTGGATCTTCTGATCACTGTCTGATACAGGCCACCTGTCTATCACCTACCACACCTTCCCACTCTGAACCTGTTTTGGTGACTAAATGGCATTACGATAGGGCAGACTGGGAGGGTCTTCAAGGTTTCTTTATTGATATTCCCTGGACCTCTTTCTATTCTAATGATGCACACTCCACCTTGAGCCACATACAAGATTTTGTAAAAATTGGAATGGAAACTTTTATTCCTCATCAAAAGTACAGTAAAAGATCTAATTCACCTAAATGGTTTGACCATAATTGTGCTAGAGTAACTGAACAAAAAGCAATAGCCTACAATGCATACACAAGATCAAAAACACATGAAGCCTTTAATTACTTTAGAAACATCAGAAATCATGCCAAAACTGTATTAAACCTAACTAAATCAAACTTTCTCCACAAGCAGGCAAATAAACTTCTAAATAATCCAAATGATAACAAAATATTTTGGTCTACTCTTAACTCATTTAAATCCAACTTCACTACTGCTTCATCCATTCCACCATTAATATCTCCGACTGGCAATCTTGTAAGTGACCCACGAGGTAAAGCTAACCTTCTTGCGGATATTTTCTCCACCAACTCAACCTTAGATGAAATAAATCAAGATGTCCCTGTACTTAATTTTAATTCGCCTGAAATTCCCTCACTTAAGATCCACACCAGACATGTCAAAACTATTTTGCAGAATCTCTCAGTAGATAAGGCTCCTGGTCCAGATGAAATTCCTCCAATAGTACTTAAGAATTGCTCCTTGGTACTCGCTCCTGTATTGGCAAAAAATTTCCGTCTGTGTACTCATACCTCATGCTTCCCAGTACCCTGGAAAGAAGCAAACATCCATCCAGTTCCTAAAAAAGGTGCCTCTTCAGATCCATCAAACTACAGACCAATAGCTATAACTTCCACTCCTGGTAAAGTCTTTGAAACTATATTAAATAATCACATAATTAAGCATCTTGAGAATAATAAATTAATCAGTGATAGGCAATATGGTTTTAGACGATGTCGATCAACTGCAGACATGCTTTGCCTTCTTACGCATCAAATCAACCAAGCTACAGACCAACATGGTGAAACACATACAATAGCACTGGATATATCAAAGGCATTTGATAGAGTCTGGCATCAATCCTTATTGTCGAAGATGTCACACTACGGCCTTGCATCATTAGTTCCACTAATTTCTTCTTATCTTCATAACAGAAAAATACTTGTAATGGTAGATGGCCTGTATTATCAATTTCACTCAATAAATGCTGGTGTTCCCCAGGGATCAGTTTTGGCCCCAATTCTGTTCCTCATTCATATAAATGATCTCATATCTACCACTCATAATCCAATACATTCCTATGCAGATGACTCAACACTCCACAGTTCCTTCACATTTACCAATTCTTTCACCCAACCCGATCTTATAAATTCAAAAATAAACACTGCAATTTATCTGAACCAGGACCTTTCTAGAATTAATGGATGGGGACAAAAGAATCTAGTTTCCTTTAATGCACAGAAAACCAAGTACATTCAATTTTCTAACCGACAGAATCTCACTGACTCCCATATATTTTTTAATGATGTAAATATTCCCACTTCCCCTAGTATTGACATTCTCGGTGTAACATTAACTACTAACTTGAGCTGGACACATTATGTTAGAAGCATTGTTAAGAATGCCTCTAAAAAAACTGGGACTCCTGTACAGAGTTCGAGAATTCTTCACTGACGAGCAGTTAGCCGTGATATATAAAAGTCATGTGCGTTCTCAGATGGATTACTGTTCACCTCTGTGGGGTGGAAGTGGAGTGGTTGCATTGAGGCAGTTGGACAAAATTCAAAATAAAGCTATTAGATTAATCAATAACCCTGCAATCACACAGGACCTTCCTACATTATCCATACGAAGAAACGTTGCATCCCTTGCATTATTCTACAGATATTTTCACAGCAATTGTTCCGAGGAACTTGCTTCAATTGTGCCGCCTCTCCACATCTTTCCCCGTAGAACTAGGGCAGCTGAGAGCACCCACGAATTTACACTTTCTCCTCCACAATGCAGAACTTCTGCTTATCAGAATTAATTTATCCCCAGAGCTACTACTCTTTGGAATTCACTTCCCTCGAATTGCTTTCCACAAACTTACAATCTACAAATGTTTAAATCCAGTTGTTACAAACATTTTATGAATGGAGGATGCCTTTAGGCACATGGACCTTTTTGTTTTATCTGTGTTTTACCTTCCTCCGTTCATTGTCTCTTAAAACAAAAAATACAAATAAAAAATAAAATAGCATTACTCAATTTCCTTACACAATTTAGTATCCCTGTGTCAGTTATCTCTTTAAGTCTGTTATCATTCCCCTCCAAATTTACTCATTTTGATGAATGCAAGCAAACACTTTTATAAGTTGCTCCATGACAAAATATATATCTATATAATGTTTGTTATTCTTTCTTGGACTGTTTCCGGGGATTTACAATAATCATATACTGTATATAGTAGATATTAGAACTCATCTCACTTGGCTAAATTACTCGTCTCGTCGATCAGGTCAGGTGAAGGTATCGAGATATAATGGACACCCAGATCGATGGATATGATGCTAGCAAAAAAAAAAAAAAAAAAAAAAGTCAATCATATACTGTATATACTGGATATTAGAACTCATCTCACTTGGCTAAATTACTCGTCTCGTCAATCAGGTCAGGTAAAGGTATCGAGAGATAATGGACACCCAGATCGATGGATATTATGCTAGCAAAAAAAGAAAAATATGCATTTCACATAATGTTGACTATCGGTTTTCATTGTATTACATGCCTGTATGTCCACGTTAAACTCCTAACCTCCAAATTTTGTTTTAGGCTTAACTACAATACACTACTTTAAGAGCCTGTTCATAATCAAAGACATTTACTGGATTGCCTTATTTCCTTACAACTTTAATGTACTGTACACATTCTTATACAATGCGTCTAACTCGAACTTCAAACTTGTCTGACTATTAAGCGATTTGAAGTTGACTGAAAATAACAACAATATGGGTTGGAAAGTACCGGTATACATCTACAATACATATACCGATATTAGAAACACGAAAATAATAATATACAACAATTCATATGAAATATACGACAGGACAACATATCACAATTTGTTGTGTTCATACTACAGATCTATAAAATTTGGAAGACCGCAAAACGTTTCAATAAGTATTTTTTTCTTATTTGTGTATGAAGGAGACAAACGGCAGGCTGAGTGTAACGAGTGTCTCACCCAAAGCCAAAAGAATGACAGGAAGCCAAATTCAAGGGACGTTTGGGTCAAAATGCCTGGGCACAAGGAATATATAGCAGTCTAAGTCATAGGATGAAGGAAAGATTTATTAAGGGAGAGAGTTTGTCGAGTAGAAGAAAAACCGAGAAGAATACTGAAGGTTGTAATACTGATAGAAGAGTGAAATAGTTCACAATCTTTGCTGGTCAACTGGTCAACACATAAAGAAATGGACCGTGATAATTAAAATGCATACATGGAAAGATTACAGAGCATTAAAATCCCAAACAAAAGCAATGTTAGCATTTCAATAAATTACAATTGATTATAATTATGTAAGACTTTTGAGGTTATAGTAGTTGACATAACATTTATACAGGAATCAGTGCACTTATGTACAGTAAGTCGTTTGTGTGGCACGTGGTTCATATTCAGTCCCTTTTCTGGTACTTGCCCTACGTCTACGATTATTTAGTTACCATTCTCAATAATCTGATGTAGGCAAGAAATTAACTCTTTAAATATGGGAGGCCTTATTGAACGTATTAATATCGTCTGATGATAGACAAACTAAAACATCGAGATATACTTTACAGAATTAGGAGATACTCGAGGTAGTTTTACCCCTCTTGACTATCAGAAGTCTTACCTATTTTGAATAAGATAACCTGAAATTAGCAATAATAAAATAGGAATAATGTCATTCATACTGGAAGGGTACACTCCGTAATCCAGATGAAGAACATGGTATACCGTAGCCAAATGTTCTTATATTTTATGTTCAAATGTAAGAAGTATTTTCTGCAATAAATTATCGGCATTTTCTGTCTTTGTTCTCTGCTCAGCATTGTAGTGTGTGTGTGTGTGTGTGTGTGTGTTCACTGCCTCTAACTCACCTTGGGGCCGAGTCACGTGACCACTTTACCTCACTTTAGGACCGAGTTATACGACCTTTTTTTCTTGCAGCATTTTGGAACTCATGTATTATAGGTATCAGCATAGATACTAACGTTAGATGGAAATAGTTTTTTTTTTTTTTTTTTTTTTTTTTCTATATTCCAACTTACTTCCTCTCGGGCATAGGCTGAGAGCCTTAACATTCATCGCTTTATAATGAACAGTGAAGCCCGTGAGGTCTTGTTCCAGTCTAGGGAGTGAGACATGTGAAGCACGTAGAGTACAACGAGCACCTGCCATCTTGCCTTCACATGGGGCACGGTGCTCACTCATGGCCTGAAACGACCCCATCTCTGAAGCCACCTCGTTCCCGTGCTTCACTGTCTCACCCACTACACTCGGACTCTCACACTTACACACACACAACGCCACCTGTTGAGCAGATAACTCACCAGGCATTGCACCCCTATAGCATATTTTGAATATGGGAATATTCATACAGTGCTATTTAATCAGGGAACAATGAGAGTATTTTATTGACGTTTCGGTGGGCTTGTGGTAATGCACTGATACCAGGTACAGCACAAATGCCATCCCAATAATATCTTCCCATTGATGCATCGGGATTTGAACCCGGGACCTTTGGATTACCAGGCCAGTGGCAAGACCACTCCACCACACCTCCCCTAGTTAGCTGGATTACAATGAAACTTGAACTCCGAAACAACTAGACAAGTCACCAGTTGATGGGAAAAAACCCCGGACATTCTTGACCGTGCTAATCCTCCTTAATTATCCTACTGACTTTTATCCCCAAACAACGATTCGTATTGTCCTATCCAGTTTGAACTTTTTCCTACATTTTTACTTTATTTCTGCATATCCTTTTGTATATTCATATCTTTGCATTAGAAACAATAGGTCAACAATAAATAATACAATCGCATCAAAATATTTAAGTGTAAATTACTAATGAACTCTCTCTCTCTCTCTCTCTGTTTAGTTTCAATATGAATACAACACGCAACCATGGCTGGAAGTTAGAATTAAAAAGGTTCAGCACTAATATTTGTGGAAACTTTATTATATATAAGATGTGTTCCACTGGAGAAAAAAACTTCCCTCAAAAGATGTAAATAGTTCTTCAGTAGAACAGTTCAGGAAGTTAAATTTTGCACACTGCAATGAGTGTAGTGCACTAGATAATCCCTCTCTTTCCTCTTCGAGTATATCTCCGGAATGGACTGCAAAGTCCTTGAGATACTAACTATTCCTTGTAACTCCTTGTGACTCTTTTACCGCAAGAAACAGACAATATGGAAAAGGTCTACTATTCCGACAAGACGATCCTAGGATTAGACTATACATTATCACGGGAGTGTTGAATTTACCACCTCGCTCTGCTCTCCCAGACTCCGTTCACAGAGTAGAAAATATGATTTAGAGGAAAATTAATCGGAAATTAATTGAAGTTAAAGATATTTCGATTAAGTTAAGTTAAGTTAACCCATTTTTCAAAATAGTTGGTTAATCGGAAAAAGTTAAGTTAATTAACTTAACTGACCCAACTCTGAGTTACATACATACATAAATACATGCATACATACATACATACATACATACATGCATACAAACTTACATACATACATACATACATGCATACATATATGCGCAAACATATGTACAATCATGAGGCAAATAAGTAGTGAGGCGAAGTGTTATGGAAGCTGAATCATGAGGCGAACTGGTGCTGAGGCTTCATTGACGCAAGGCGAAGTGGTGGTGAGGCATAGTGGTGGCAAGGCGAACTGGTCGTGAGGCGAAGTAGTCGTGAGGCGGAGTGACTGGAAAGCGTTCACCTATACCCTGTTCCAAATAAGTCGGCCAAAACTCTTGAACATTAACCTCTATAACTCATAAATTACTAGAGTAATCGAGCTAATATTACTACAATTTGGGAAGAGTCAGGTAGGTAATAGTTGTGGAAATTTACAGCCATTTTGCTCTTGCCCCTTTTTGAGTTATAGAGATTAGTGTTGACGATTGCTGGACTACCTATTTGGAACAGGGTATAGCAGGAATTAGGAACCTGGAGCTAGTAGACATTTGTGACGTCCCATCCGGGAAAGTAAACTGTGGTTACCTAGATAATATGTAGTAGCTCCTGTGTACCAGGTTGGGTAGCTCACCAGAGTTATCCACCACAGGCTACAAAGGGCAATGATCCCGAGATGAGCACTGCGGCCAACTTTATTTGAGCTCTAACCTTATTAACCCCTTCAGTATGACGACGTATTGTTACCTTTGATTCTGGCTAAAATTAAAAGATTGTATGCAGTTCAAGAAGGACGTATGTTATTCAGAGGGTTTATTGGCATTGTATTTACCCATTTGAGTCCTAGAGGTAGATTATAAGTTAAAGAAAATCGTCTAATGGTAACCAGAATATGATGAAAATTGCGTCATCTTGCTGAAGGGGTTAATAAGATGACGACTTTATCCATTTCCAGACGATTTGATTCAGCTTTGGAATGACTTTGATATAAAGGGTTTAATTGATTGAGAGATCAATCAAGGCTGAATATAATTGTAGAGTAGTAACTGGTATAAATATAAAGACAATATATAATTATTAAAGAAGGAAACAAAAATCCTTAAAATAGTCAGAATTGGCTACAGGAACGGGAAGTAGAGGATACCAATTGACCACTTGCGAGTTTCAGGCTATAAGGAAGTTGGAGTTTTTTACATTGATATTTAGCAGAATTACCAGCTAAAATGCGGGCGTATTACATATATAAATGCATACAACTAAATTTAACAAACGTTTTATCCATTAGTCATCTACTTTATTATTGTATTTATGTTTAATACCAATGTTTAATTCACCAACTTCCTGATAGCCTGAAACTCGCAAGTGGTCAATTCTCTGATAGATCCAGCCCACCACAGTATTAAGACTTAAGACTTTGTTTGCAGTACATTGAAACAATTGAATTTTACTAATTTACAATCTTGACAAAGGGTTGTTTCTATTATAGTGCAGTACATTACAATATATTACAGTACTGTATTATTAACCCTCTCCCTGTTGACCTCCTTAGCTATAGTCTATTTGCTGTAAGTAGGCGAGACATCATGACCTCTAACCTAGGTAACTCAAAAACTACTAAAGTAAGCGATCTAATATTTCTAACATTTGGGAAGATCGAGTCAGTCATGGAATAGATGTGGAAATTTGCTCTGATCCTTTTTGAGTTACAGAGGATACAGGTCATGATTTATCGCCTACTTACAGAGAATAGCCTATAGCTAAGGAGGATTTTCCCAAGTCTTACCATTTACAAAATTAGTCATGTAGGCTAACATCAAAGAACTACACCTGCCAAACCAAGTCTTCTGTATGACTCCTAGATATGCACTCGTTGTTTAACCCTTTCAGAATGGCTAATGTATCTTTTAGTGTTATTCTAATTACATTATAGTGTTTTCTGCGGCTTAGGAAAGATATGTGGTCGTCAAAGGGTTAATTGAGATAGTGTTTTGTCTTTTGATTGCTAGAGATCGTAATTCCTAAAATCATCTAATGATAGTCATCTAGTGGATAAATGAACATGACCTCCCCTGCACTGAAATGGTTAAGCTCTTACTAAACTTAAGCCAACAACATCAGTCTCCTAGAGCATAAATGGATGCCTATGACAGGGACAGGATTAACATAACAGTAACAAATATATACTGTACTTTTGATATATTTCTGTTTTTTTGTAGGTATGCAGAACCTGGCGAAGCTGAAGAATCGGCCAATGGTTCTAATTGGGGGGTGACCCGGGAACACAGATCATAGTACTGTATGTGTTGGAATTAGCAAGATTAAGATACATTTGTTTGAGTCCCACCTATGTGGTGGATTGTGTTCTTTATATTTCAAAATTTTATTTTATTAAGCGTTGTTTCCACATAGCGATTTTGATCAGTTCTTTTGCATTTATCTTGTGTCGTCCCCAGTTTTAGTTTGTTTATTTTGCAAGTTTTACATTATAAAGTAAACGTTTTCTCTTATGCTCCTGTCCAGTAATTTCTGAATATTTACTTATTACCTATGATAATGTATGTATGTATTAATATATTTTCTCATCAGTACATATACTTGTTAATTGATATAATTTGCAGCTAAGAGAGTAATAATTAAGGAGTTACATAATTTCCATGTATTGCATATTTTGTGGATGCCTTTGTAACGTTTATGATTTTTGAATAATAGAAGACTTGAGACATCTGACAAGCTTGGACGGTGTTTTCCTCACCCTTCTCCATTTTTAAGTGCTTAGCCACAAATGTTGCAGTGAATTACAGCATTTTGGTGCCCAGACCCCGGGAAACTTGAGATGTTTGACCTCCCGTGAGTGTATATGTGGCTAGCAGTGCAGTACAATGGAGAAGTTAATGAAGAAGAGAGTTGCCGCCAAGGGTTGGGTGACACGTCAGTCCAAGACACTAGAAGATTATATTGTTGAGGCCCATCATCAGTGTTGTTGAACTGCGTAATGCCATTGGAAGCTTTGATAGTCGACTTGCTACTTTAGATGAGGTTCAGTCAGAAATAGAATTAGAAGTAAACCCTGAAGACCTCGATAAGGATTTAGATGAGGCTGATCGGTTCAGAAGGGAAGCTATGGTGCACTGGGTGAAGAATAATGAAAAACTCCAAGAACTTGAGAAGAGTGAATAAATTATGATGGGAGCCGCCAGCCAAATTAGTAGTGGATCTTCTGCAGCTGTACAAGCAAGGTTGCCCAAGTTAGAACTTCCCAAATTCAAAGGTGAGGTGACAGAATGGCAATCCTTTTGGGACCAGTTCAGCTCGCATATTGATGTTACTGACATTCCTGTTATAAGGAAATTTAGCTATTTGTTGTCTTTATTGGAAGGAAAAGCTAAAGTGTGCATCCGGGGTCTGTCTCTCACCAGTGCCAATTATAAAACTGCTTGCGATTTATTGAAAGAAAGATTTGGCAGACCTGAGAGTATAATATTTCACCATGTTCAAGCTCTCTTAAATGGCAACGTCCCTGTGAAATCCAAAGGTCCCAAGTATGTATCCAGACTTTGGAATATGCGTGACGAGATCCTGACACACATTAGAAGTTTGGAGGCATTAGGTGTGTCCGGCAAGCAGTGTGAAACCTTCCTGACGCCAATCATCTTGTCCAGTCTTCCTAATGAGATACGTCTGGAGTGGGCTCGGGAAGGTGCTGGACGAGAGAGCGACTTGGAGTGGCTGCTGAGATTCGTACAAGAAGAAATTGAGAGCATCAAGCGATCGGAAACCTTCAAGGACGTTACTTCAGGGAAGAACGAGACTACCGGTACCAGTGCTCCTGAAGAGAGAAAGAGTGGGCACTCGAGAGAGAGGGTGTCTTCTGCATTTGCGCTTCACACATCTTCAGAAGTTGAGAAACCTACCTGTAAATTTTGTAGAAAGAGACATAAGTCTGAAAATTGTTTTGAGATCCTGAAATTAGGTGGTAAGGAGCGTGCTGATAGAATTAGGTCTGCTGGAGTGTGTTTCAAATGCTTGAGTAAAGGTTACATTGCTAAGGGATGCCTTGCTAAATGTTCCAAATGTAATGGTATGCATAACATCCTTATGTGTGGTATTAGATTGGACCTTAAGATTAATGGAAATAATCAAGTAAAGGTTACCAGTTCAGTAGAACATAATTCTGTAATGGTGAATGATGATGAGAAGAATAGGCCTACTGGTAACTTGTCAAGTAATCATGCTGGAGTGACTCGTTGTAATGATTCTTCCACTAATGAATTATGTGCTATTTTACAGACAACAAGGGTTCAGGTTGTTGGAGCCAATGGTGTGACCCATGAAGCTAAACTTATGTTTGACAGTGGTTCTGATAGAACCTATGTAAGTAGGGAATTTGTTAAGAAATGTAAACCTAAGTGGATTTCCAGTCAGCCCATTTCATATTCAGCTTTTGGAGGTGATAATTCCAGTAAGAAAAAACAGTGTAATATTTATGATTTGCAAGTAAGTGACTGTACCCACGCATTACATTCTTTGAGAGCTGTGGAAATTCCTAAAATCTGTCGACCTTTGATTAGACCTACTGTACCTGGTAAGATATTGGAGGCATTTTCCCATGTACAGCTTGCTGATGATTATGCATTCTAGTAGGTCTTGATGTGTACTGGAGTCTCATTATGCCCCATGATTCTGTTCAGGTTGATAGGAGTAGTAGCACAAAATTCAGTTTTTGGATATGTTTTGTCTGGTTCTTGGCATACTGCCTCATTACATTCTAACTTTGACTCTTCTAAGATGATATTTATCTCAAGGGTATCAGACCATGATTTAGATAAGTTTTGGGACCTAGAGTCTGTTGGTATTAGCTCAAAGGAATCTGATGATCAACACAACTCAGACTCTGTTTTGCAGGAATTTTCTAAGAATGTTCAGTATTTTGATGGTAGATATGAAGTAGCTCTACCATGGAAGAGTGAAGCACCTAAGACTGATCTGATAAACAATGACAATCTTGCATTAAAGAGACTAAATAGACTACATGCAAAATTAGACAAAGATGTTGAGCTGAAAGAAGAGTACTATAAAGTTTTTGAGGATTATGAAAAGGAATGTATAATTGAGGAAAGTCCAAGTCATGAAACTGTTAGTACGTACCCAACATATTACATGCCTCACCGTCCAGTTATTAAAGAAAGTAGTACTAGTACTAAGGTTAGGCCTGTTTTTGATGCATCTGCTAATAGCTACAATGGAGTTTCTTTGAATGATTGTCTTCTAACAGGCCCATCACTTAATCCTGATTTGGTAGAAGTACTGATCCATTTTAGGAGATGGCCCATAGCTGTGACTGATGATATTACCAAGGCCTTTTTGCAAATTGGTGTGAAACAAGACGATCGAGATGTGCATCGTTTCTTGCTGAAGTGTAGAGATGGTACTGGTATAAAACACATGAGATTTCTGCGTGTACCCTTCGATAACACTGCCAGCCCATTTTTGTTAAATGCTACTATTAGATATCACCTTGGAAAGTACCCACTGACTGAAGTAATAAAAGAATTAAAGGAAGATATGTATGTGGATAATTGGTTAAGTGGAGCTGACAGTGTTGATGAAGCGTGCATTAAGTTCTATGAATCATGTACAGTTTTGTCTCATGCAGGTATGCCTCTTACAAAGTGGGTGTCTAACAGCAAAATGATAACTTTCAGACTTAATGAAAAATTTGACCATGTTGATGAAAATGAAGCTACTAATGTATTAGGATTGCAGTGGTGTAACTTTAATGATACATTTTCCTTTCAGGGACTAGAATTAGGTTCTCAGTTTGAGTTTGCATATACCAAGAGAACTATTCTTAGTCTGATTGCCAAGATCTTTGATCCTTTAGGTCTTATAAGTCCCTATGTAATGTATGGCAAAATACTCTTTCAGGACATATGGAGATTAGGCCTTTCATGGTATGATTTGATCCCTCAAGAATTACAAAGTCAATTTGAGAAGTGGGTTGAAAGTTCTAAATTCTTAAAGTCATGGAGTATTGAGAGATGTTACTTTTCTGACATCCCATGGAAGAGCCTGTCCAAAATTGAATTGCATGCTTTTGGAGATGCTTCTGGAAAGGGATATGGAGCGTGTGTATTTATGAGAATCCCTTTGGAGAATGGCTCTTATAAGGTATCTTTAGTAGCATCCAGATCTAGAGTAGCACCAATTAAGACTGTAACTCTAATGGCAGCTCTGTTGTGTGCAAGGTTGATAATATTTGTGAGAAATGCTCTTCAACTCAGACAAGATACTTTCCTATTTTGTTGGACTGACTCTTAAGATAGCTCTTTCTTGGATCCAAGGAGACCCTTATAAGTGGAAATTTTGTGTTGCTAATAGGGTCACTGAAATTCAAGGTTCAACTCCACCTAGCTGTTGGCATCACTGTCCTGGTAAGGATAACCCTGCTGATTTAATTTCTAGAGGAGTATTAGCTGATCAGCTCTTAATGAACAGTTTGTGGTTAAATGGTCCCCCTTGGTTATCAAAATCATTATCCAGCAGCCAGGTGGGGAGACCATTATTCTCTACTAAGGAAGAAGCCCAATGTTTAGATGACATACCAGTAGTTTGTGTTGCTGTAAACCCTTCATCACCTGTTTTTGAGATTACTAGATGGAGTCACTTTACTAAGGCTCACAAGATTGTGGCATGGGTTTTTAGATTCATAAATAACTGTAAACCAAATGTCAAAAAGATTTCAGGTCCACTCACAGCTGATGAGTTAAACCATGCCAAAACAAAAATGATCTATTATGAGCAGAGACAAGTGTATCCACTAGAGATAAAGGCTTTGCAAGGTAACAAGTCTCTACCTAAACTCCTAAAGGGTCTAGTTTGAGTAATTTGGATCCCTTTTTGGATAATCAAGGTTTACTGAGAATCAAGGGTAGACTTGAAAATTCAGAACTGAGTTATGAAAGTAAACACCCAATAATAATACCCAGAGGTCACCTTGCAAAGCTACTTGTCAGTTTTCAGCATACATTTCTTAAGCATGGAGGTGTTTTATCTATTGTGTCTTCATTAAGAGGTAATTTCTGGATAATAGGAATTAAAAGATTAGCAAAGTCTGTCATCAGGGAATGTGTTAGATGCCAAAGACATAACTCAAGAGCATGCAATCAACCTGCACCTGCTCTTCCAGAATTTAGGGTTAAATCTGCACCACCATTTTCTGTAACTGGTCTTGACTTTGCTGGTCCTCTATTCTGTGCTGATTTCCCATCTAAAAGTTTTATATTTTGCTTTTCACCTGTGCTGTAGTCAGAGACATAGACTTGGAGCTCACTGATTCTATGTCCCTCTCAGACTGTATGCTTGCTATCCGCAGATTCATAGCCCGTAGAGGACTTCCATCTATATTATATTCAGATAATGCTAAAACCTTTATAGCATCTGTTAACCTCTGAACTGCACATGTGGGTAATTAGAAACGTCTGCCTGTGCTGACGTATTTGAGCTGTTTCCATCACTAAAATATTCATTTTACCATAAATAACATTAATACTTATCCATATGCGCCTATTATTGGTTGATTATAAAGGTATTAACCTGTTACAACAATAAAATGAGTGAAAACAGCGTTTGGATGGTCAAAATCAGCAATACAGGCCGCGAGTTACATAATGTATGGGTGAGGCAACCTCCTTTCCCGCCAATTTCCCCCAAGGCCACTGAGACACTGTCGATCGATACTCTCTCTCTCTCTTGCACTCGCTTGCTAACAGTGATGACAATGCCCTGCTTGCAACTCGCTAATGTTAGCACGAAAATATACCTCAGAATAAGGGAATAACAGGGAAAATAGGTGATAACTGAAGGAGGGGAGGAAAGTGGGGAAGGAGGGGAGGTAGAGGACTGATAATTTGCATGGCCCAAGGGCACATTTTTTTTTTTTTTTTTGTCGATGTTTAAAATTGATTTTGTTTTTCTCTGACTCTTAAGAGTCTTCCCGCAGTTCCCGGGTTAAGGAACTGCAGAAAGTTTATGGTCACATATCACCACAGTGGAAATTTATAGTTCCTCGTTCTCCATGGTGGGGAGGTTGGTGGGAACGCTTGATTAGGTCAGTAAAATCTGCAGCCAGGAAAACTTTAGGTGGTAACTATGTATCCAGAAGTGAATTAGAAACCACTCTTCATGAAGTGGAAGCTTGTGTCAACTCCAGGCCTCTAACATATGTTGAAGATAAACCAGATGTTTGTAATCCTCTAACTCCTTCACATTTTCTTATTGGAAGAGGCACAGGCTTTCCGACTCATGTAAATACCATTCCTTCCCACATTTCAAGTAAGGATTTAAGTGATAGGGAAATTTTAAGAAGGCAGACTCTTGATAACTTTTGGAAATTGT
Organism: Paralithodes platypus; assembly: GCA_032716605.1. Lineage (NCBI taxonomy): Eukaryota > Metazoa > Arthropoda > Malacostraca > Decapoda > Lithodidae > Paralithodes > Paralithodes platypus. The sequence goes on from CM064536.1 coordinate 2,026,635, forward strand.
GGAGTAGTGATAATATCAGAAACTTACCTCATGTTGTTAGGGGTTTCAAATAAAATTGTAATCTTAAGAAAGGTGATTTAGTTTTGTTAAAGGAGGATAATACTCCCAGGTTACGTTGGCCATTAGGTGTAATAGTTGATACCTTCCCTGACTAATGGAATCATTAGAAGTGTTAAAGTCAAGACCTCCAGTGGAGTAATCAACAGATCTGTACAGAAACTACACAACCTTGAAATTTCTAGCTCTGATTCTGTCACCAGTAATTTATAAGGAACGGCCCAGAGTTCTTCAAATACCTTGACAATTCCTGAGGATTCAAATACAGATCGTACACGTTCTGGCCGCTTAATTAGGACTCCTCTTAGATTAGATTTGTAGATTTAACAACTTAGAATCACAGTTGCAATTTAGGGTTGTGTAGGCCTATAGTTATACTGTACAATATATGAATAGGCTACTGCTAGAAACAATTTGTTTCCTTTCGGGTGCCCTGTATTTTGCTTTATGTACATTGCCCAAATGTGTTGTGTATTTCTTTGATAGTAGTTATAAACTCCTATGTGGGAAGTATGTTGGAATTATCAAGATTAAGATAAATTTGTTTAAGTTACCCTTAAAAGTTTGACTAAAGTAAACGTTTTCTCTTATGCTTCTGTCCAGTAATTTCTGAATATTTACTTATTACTTATGATAATGTTTTATGTATTAATATATTTTCTCATCAGTACATACACTTGTTAATTGATATAATTTGCAGCTAAGAGAGTAATAATTAAGGAGTTACATAATGTCCATGTATTGCATATTTTGTGGATGCCTTTGTAACGTTTGTGATTTTTGAATAATAGGTGACTTGAGACATCTGACAAGCTTGGACGGTTGTTTTCCTCACCCTTCTCCATCTTTTAAGTACTTAGCCACAAATGTTGCAGTGAATTACAACAGCGCTTATTATCAGCTATAGAAATGTTGTAGGTCGATCAATGCGAAATGTTATTAGATACTAATGACTTTGGCCACTTTAAAGTGATGCTTGGGTATTTATTTAATACTAGATCCATTTTACAATGTCTTCTATCTAGCCAGGATGAATGTAGCACTATGTGTGCCATGGGATAGACTTGGTAACGTTGTATAGACTATGTGTCAACCCTTGAACCACCTGTTCACCTCCACCACCGCCAGTCCAGTCCGCCTCCGCCTGTAGTGAAGTACCAACGTCAAGTGAATCAGTAGCTCCGGTATTACAGTGGATATAATATATGGTTTACTCTGCTGGTGTTACTTCTCTCTGATTGGCTTTGTGCATCTGTTTACTTTAACAACTTCCTGCACAGTCTCAGGCAAGCCAGAAGATGATTAGTTTTGCGTAGCCTATATACTTTAATTTCAAGGATCAACCGCTTAGGTTTATTGCATTATGTGTATTTTGATGTTTAAACAATTTGCAAGTAGGCCTAACTCACTTCTATAGGCCTAAGTAACAGTTCAAGATAGGCCTAACTAAAAATAATTGAATAAATTGCGTGGGCGGTAACATGGAGAAGAGAAGGGAGGTCAGCTATTGATTACATATTAGTTAACAGGAAAGCAGGAGAGTGTGATAGAAATGATAGTAGGCCCTAGGCCTAGATGAAGAAAGAAACTTTGAAATAAACAGTGGCCATAATCTACTGAAACTAAGATACAGCATAAAGACTAACAAGGAGAAGTTAGAGAAGTGTAGGCTAGAGAGACTTAATAACTCAGAACGATGGAAAATGAGGGAGGCAGAGTGGGGGAGATTTAGGGAGGAAATAGGGAATATAGATGAAGTGGGGGGAGGGAGTGCAATGCAAATTGATAAGTGGATAGAGAGAGAAATAAATAGGGTAGCAGAGAGTACTAGAGGAGAAAATAGGTATGAAAGGTAGAGGAATGAAAGGGTGGTGGAATAAAGACATTAAGGAGGTGAGGAAGAAAAGGAAAGAGAAATAAGATTAGGAAAGAGTTGGAGAAGAGAAAAAAGAGAAGGGAAAATATAAGTGAGGAGGAAATTCGGATTAGGGTGACTTCGGCCAATGATGACTTCGGCCCAGTGATCTCGGACCAATATCCTCGGTGACCTCGGCCCATTTTGGTGACTTTGGACCAATATAATTTTGGTCCGAAGTCACCGATCTTAAACTACGCTTTCTTGCGAGATTCGGCAATAGGAAAACACATGGGAACTTATTATAGCTGTATTATTGGATTTGTTTTATTTTAATACCACGAATTTTCCGAGTGTTTTTTATATATATTTTTTTCATTTGCATCAATATATAGTGTTTGTAATTAATTAGAAATCTCGGGAAACCCTATTTTCCCCATGCCTATCGATCAATGTTGAGACACGCCGCCCCCGATAGTGATTAGAAGAGACATTAGCCTAACCTAACAACCTTGCCTAACCTAACCTAGTATTATGGGTGCCGCCCACACACCCCCACTGGTTGAGTACTAATCCCTTAGTAAATACAAAATAAAATTGGCTGTCGATTATACACGAAGGTGAAAGAAAAGTCGATGAAGTCTATGGTGTTTACTCTGCAATCTTCAGCTTTGATTGTACATTGATAACGGGAAAGTACCGTATTGACAACCTTGTTACGAAAATCAAATTATAGTACCATACTTTTATATTAGGTTTTTCCGAGGGTTTAACACATTTTCATATGAACTTTAGAGCTATTGATAACTGGAAGTACCGTATTGACAACCTTGTTACGAAAACATATATTTTAGTACCATACTTTTTTATTAGGTTTTGCCGAGGGTTAAAACAAATTTTCTTATGATCTTTAGACCATATAGATTCAATATTTATCTTCAAATATATCAACAAAATTTGTGGTATTAAAATAACATTGAACCGTATTATTCCTCCTTCACACCAATACCTTCTCTATTTATAAAGGATGTCGGGATTTATTGATAAAGTTCTAGTGAACTTATACGCTCGGTGCATGTAGCGCATACTATCGCGTGTGTGTTTGTGTGTATGTATAGTCTTAACCATAGACAAATCGTATATATCTCTTGGTGTATTTTGGAACTGTTAATTATGGATTTGTGTAGGTTATAGTCTTACGGTACTTCAACCCGGTTCACATTATGGATTTGTGTAGGTTATAGTCTTACGGTACTTCAACCCGGTTCACATTATGGATTTGTGTAGGTTATAGTCTTACGGTACTTCAACCCGGTTCACATTATGGATTTGTGTAGGTTATAGTCTTACGGTACTTCAACCCGGTTCACATTATGGATTTGTGTAGGTTATAGTCTTACGGTACTTCAACCCGGTTCACATTATAAATTTGTGTAGGTTATAGTCTTACGGTACTTCAACCCTGTTCACATTATGGATTTGTGTAGGTTATAGTCTTACGGTACTTCAACCCGGTTCACATTATGGATTTGTGTAGGTTATAGTCTTACGGTACTTCAACCCGGTTCACATTATGGATTTGTGTAGGTTATAGTCTTACGGTACTTCAACCCGGTTCACATTATGGATTTGTGTAGGTTATAGTCTTACGGTACTTCAACCCGGTTCACATTATGGATTTGTGTAGGTTATAGTCTTACGGTACTTCAACCCGGTTCACATTATGGATTTGTGTAGGTTATAGTCTTACGGTACTTCAACCCGGTTCACATTATGGATTTGTGTAGGTTATAGTCTTACGGTACTTCAACCCGGTTCACATTATGGATTTGTGTAGGTTATAGTCTTACGGTACTTCAACCCGGTTCACATTATGGATTTGTGTAGGTTATAGTCTTACGGTACTTCAACCCGGTTCACATTATGGATTTGTGTAGGTTATAGTCTTACGGTACTTCAACCCGGTTCACATTATGGATTTGTGTAGGTTATAGTCTTACGGTACTTCAACCCGGTTCACATTATGGATTTGTGTAGGTTAAAGTCTTACGGTACTTCAACCCGGTTCACATTATGGATTTGTGTAGGTTATAGTCTTACGGTACTTCAACCCGGTTCACATTATGGATTTGTGTAGGGTATAGTCTTACGGTACTTCAACCCGGTTCACATTATGGATTTGTGTAGGTTTTAGTCTTACGGTACTTCAACCCGGTTCACATTATGGATTTGTGTAGGTTATAGTCTTACGGTACTTCAACCCGGTTCACATTATGGATTTGTGTAGGTTATAGTCTTACGGTACTTCAACCCCGGTTCACATTATGGATTTGTGTAGGTTATAGTCTTACGGTACTTCAACCCGGTTCACATTATGGATTTGTGTAGGTTATAGTCTTACGGTACTTCAACCCGGTTCACATTATGGATTTGTGTAGGTTATAGTCTTACGGTACTTCAACCCGGTTCACATTATGGATTTGTGTAGGTTATAGTCTTACGGTACTTCAACCCGGTTCACATTATGGATTTGTGTAGGTTATAGTCTTACGGTACTTCAACCCGGTTCACATTATGGATTTGTGTAGGTTATAGTCTTGCGGTACTTCAACCCGGTTCACATTATGGATTTGTGTAGGTTATAGTCTTACGGTACTTCAACCCGGTTCACATTATGGATTTGTGTAGGTTATAGTCTTACGGTACTTCAACCCGGTTCACATTATGGATTTGTGTAGGTTATAGTCTTACGGTACTTCAACCCGGTTCACATTATGGATTTGTGTAGGTTATAGTCTTACGGTACTTCAACCCGGTTCACATTATGGATTTGTGTAGGTTATAGTCTTACGGTACTTCAACCCGGTTCACATTATGGATTTGTGTAGGTTATAGTCTTACGGTACTTCAACCCGGTTCACATTATGGATTTGTGTAGGTTATAGTCTTACGGTACTTCAACCCGGTTCACATTTCTCACAGATCCACTAATATTAAAAGAGCTTTCGACCTTCATAAATTACGGTGTACCTTATTGTTATGCCAGGTTTTTACCGGGGTTGATTGGTTTAAATAAGTGGGTTCTTCCTAACTAGAGAAGTCAAAATAGTTTGAACACTGACACAGAAAATAATAGAGGATAATTTAAATTTATTATAACAAGACGTACATTCATATTACATTTATTGGCACAAAGATATCGCATACACTTGTCCGGTATTTATTTCAGAGATAAGGATAGCACTCCTTTCAATCGAGATAGTCTTGGCTTATCAGGGGATATTGTAATGTAACAGCATAAAATCTCATTAAAACGCACTCGTCAAAATTAAAATCGCAAAAGGACACGCACCTATAGTAGTCTAATCCATTATACCAAAATAGACTTGGCTTATCAGGGGTTATTGGATTAAAACCGCAAAAAATCTCTTACTAATATGCATTCGTAAAAAAATCAAATCGCATAGGATATACACCTAATAGTCTAATCTAATTCATCCCAGTGTAGTAGTATAAATAGTAGTACTACAGTCGTTAAAACAGTAAAGAAAATAAACCAGCCTATAGTCCTATGTATTACAGTATATTAACACTAAGGGGCATAAATACGTGATACAGCTCGCAGTAAACGCTGGGCACTCCGTTCACCTTGCTCATATTCTTCCCAAAGACTGAAAATCCTAGATGCAACTTTGTGTACACTGATCTTTGGTGTCTTTTCAATTTTCCTTCGGAGACCAATCTTACTTGGGTACTTACCAAATCTGCCTCATTTTGTAAGAGTTGCATCATAACATAAAATTACATTTGTGCTTTGCCCCTCGCCTTCAGTCTATTATGCCAACCTTCAAGATCATTATTTGTCCTGATACTAAGACCATAATACACTCCAGGATTTGGGCGGCCAGACAACAGAGTTTACCCAGGAGGTGGATCCACTAACGGTCGTACGATCCGAAAACTCCCTTACCGTTCCCTTACGACTCAACGCTGGTATTCACGAAGCAAGCGTCGCAGTGGCCATCTTTGATTGTAGGAAGCCCCTTTCGCAAAGGGTGGTCCGGACCACCCTTACATAAATTTGACCCGGATATAGGTACACAAATATCGATAACACAACCCGCGACCATAACTAATTCGTCTGCAGTATAGCTCTTTATAACACAATAAGTCATTATTGAGGCAATAATAGCGCAATATGATTGTTAACTTGTGTTTACAACACCATTAACGCCTTACGAGCGGGCCCGTCAGTAACTTCTACTACCCGCCCAGCGGGTGGTTTTACCCTAAACGACCTTATTTCCGTGCTCTTTTTCATGCATAAAAAAGAGCCAGAGCGTAATACAATTATGTATCCCTAAAAGGGTGTTAATTGAGCTTTCCAATGACACCAGAACCATCGTTCTACGACAACTGATTCTCTTGCAAAGATCGTGCAACACGAAGGAAAAATCGCTAAAATAAGGTAATTTCCTTACATAATTCCCTGTGTAGCGAGGTAATGGGTGGGGATGAGTGAGGAGGGGAGGTTAGTCGTGGCGCGGGGACCTTGCCGAGCAGTGAACCTATGCTCCTCCCACCGCTCGTCTCTCTCTCAGAGCCAATTATGTGCTCAAAATTGCTACCGACTTAAGGCGGGCCCCGCCACATAGTCCTTTCTTCTCTAGACCAACTTAAGTCCAGCCCCGCCAGACAAGGGTAAGGCATTTAATACAAAGTATGAATATATTTGTATCCTTAATGTCTTATGACAGGCCGAATTAAGCTATGAATAGCCTACATATGCCAGCCTAGACCTAGTCAAGGTTAATTGATGCACAAATTCATGTGCTGCGACAACACGTAGCCTACCATTAGTAGATTTTAACCCTAATTTATTGCGGAAATGTTTTATTCCAACTCCCCACCACCTCTGAGTTAGATTAGGGTAGCCTATTCCTCAACAAATTTGAAAGTATCACAGGAACAAAATGATGAAAAGAATTACCCAAGGCCTAGCCTAAAAAATAAATACATAATAAATGGTGTTATGAATAATTTGGTTTAGCCTAGCCTAAGCCTAGGCTATAACCTAGGTTTATTTTGAAAAAGTTAGGGCTATTTAGGCTAGAAAAGTTAGGCCTATGTATGGTATTTTGGTTAGGCTAGCCATGCCTAGCTGGGTTGGGTTAGATTAGGGTAGCCTATTTCCTCAAATTTGAAAGTAAAACAGGAAAACAATTATGACAAGAATTACCCTAGGCCTAGCCTAAAAAAAATAAAAATAATAGGCTAGCCTATATGTTGTGAATAATAGGCTAGCCTATATGGTGTGAATATTTTTGTTTAGTCTAGGCCAGGCTATAACCTAGGTTTATTTTGAAAAAGTTAGGGCTATTTAGGCTAGAAATGTTAGGCCTACGTATGGTATTTTGGTTAGGCTAGCAATGCCTAAAAGTACATTTGCTGGTGCCGTCTGGATCTTGGTAGTACTACATTACCACTTCCCTAACGTAAAATACAGATGGGCCAGGGATAATTGTAACACTGCTGCCAACCACCCTATACACTTGTTTAACGTCCAATCCCCCCCCCCCCCACCCAACCACCAATGTCGCCATCATAAACCCGCCCACTCATTTGAACATGCAAGGTCTCTGAAACCCCCTCCACCTGTCTTCGTTATAGTATTGTACACACACACACACACTCTCGAATGGAACTAATAATTGATAGTGTGTGAATGAAGTATGTATGGGACTAACATAGGCTATACTGACAAGAAATATATCATGTCAAATAAACAAATATTTTGTTTATACAGTGCCCATATGCAAGCATATTAGACTCATAAAACATGCAATTCAAAGTCTGATTAGTTCATACTAATATATATATAATTATATGCTATAACTAAAGAGCACATAGAGCGCATACCTCTGCCTACGTTGATCAAAACTCTAAGGAAGCAAATCGTCCTTGGTGCATATCCTATCTGTCCACCAAATTTCGTGAAGATCGGTTCATAACTTTACGAGATAGCCTACCTGACGATGGTATGCGCTCTACCGATCGGCTCCATAACTTAATCACTTCTTCCCAGGTGAGTACCCACCAAATTTCAGGAAGATAGGTTCATAGGTTTTTGAGATATCTTGTACACAATTACACAGACAGATACACCAACAAACAGAGGTGAAAACATAACATCTCGCCGCTTTCGCAGGCGGAGGTAAATAACCTGCCTATAATGGTCAGTGGGGGTGACGCTCGGATTAAACCCACTCAATATTATATTTTATAGACTATATATCTCATTGGTTATAAATACACTTGCCTCAGTGAAGAATGTCCATATTAATGGGAGAGCTGTCTGTAACGAGTGCCACCACCCCTTTGATTTAATTATATATACAATGTATGTACCGGTATGTTATAAATACCATGGTCACAGGTATGAATGCACAAATAAAATTAGATATTACTTTATTTAAAAATAAATTATTATATTTATGCCGAGGATTTATTTGTTATAAATACATTTGGTCATTGGCAGGCATATTAAATTAAGCCATGTTATAATGTTACATGTAAAATGTACAGTCTACCGCAATTATAGCGCGTACAAAAATTAGACAGTAGAAAATGGTTGCTGGAAAGCTTTCACATCATCATCCACCTACCCTCCCTGCCACCCTACGTCTACCAAAAAGTCTCACTGTTTTGTTTCGAATAATATTATATGAAACGAGAAGTCACCCTCCCTTCTCTCTCTCTCTGTCATGCACAAGTTTATATGCTAATAATTAATTTATGCTAGTCCGTCCGTAAAAACAAATAGCGTATGATATACTGCATTTATTTACTGCATATATATAGAGATATATATTATATATGGAGAGAGAAAGTGAGAGCGAAAAAGAGAGAATCAGATAAATTACAAATTGATAGAAACGAATCTTGTCTTACCTTGATCGGATTAATATTTACGTAAAGGTTGTATTATGAGTTACAAAGAAGTCAGGGATCAAGTGTTTGTCAAGTTCGTTGGTGCTACCTATAGGATTGCGTTGGATTACATTGTCATAATTATTATGTAGTGTAACCCATTACAGTCTTATGCAGTATAGTCAATACTGTGAAGACCTAGCAAATCATTTCAGATATAGGATTCCTATAAGTAAGGTTAATATTTGCAAATGTATCCTATCAGTTGTTTTTAATTTGCCTATACTTTGCTGTAGGAGGTAATCATAAATGACACACGCATACTATCTATCTATCTATACATAGATAGATTTATGTAGACAGACGGAGAGGGATATACAGATAGTTGTAAATATATTGATATTGCATGTGTGTGTTTAAGCTCAGAGAGAGAGAGAGAGAGGGGGGGGGGGGGGAATGGAGTCTCGGTCGATATTCGAACCAGCGATTACCTAGAATAATGCGTGTGGAGGGGAGCGGGGGTTGTAGCCGAGTTTTTAGACAGTTGCCAGTTATTATTTTGTATCTGGCTTGTACGCGCTATAAGTGCGGTAGACTGTACACTACGTTAAACACAAAGATTATAATGATTGGTTTTCGTTGTCACTTTCATTAGACTCCTCACTACTGGTGTCTGACTGTGAAATTGTAATGGTAAAGGATTCAAACAAGTGTTCAAAGGCTGTGTCTTTATCTCTGTAATCTGCTTCAATCTGTCGCGTGTGTTCAGTGCATTTTCGCCAATAATCCGGGGTTACGTCATCAATAGCCTGTCGTGTAAGCTGCTCCACCTTCTTGAGATATTGCTTATCATTGGAATTGTGTTTCTTCACATCTTGCTTGACTTTGGCCCAAACAAGCTCAATCGGGTTAAGCTGACAATAATAGGGTGGCAGTCTAACCACTTTATGTCCGGCTGCTTCTGCAAGTTCGTCAATCTCGTAGGACATAATACGTTTCCGGTGTTGTTTAACCAATTGTAAGAGGGTGCATGGGGGATGGAGTTCTCTGTGAACCACTTCACTATGACTGCTTTCCTGGAGCTGGTAGTTGGGGCCTTGTTCAGCTGCACGTTGTGGTAAGGAGCATTGTCCATAACAATCAACGAGTTTGCAGGGATGTTTGGTAAGAGTTTCTCTGTGAACCATTTCTTGAAAGTGTGTTGGTTCATTGAATTATGGTAGTCCCCTTTGTTACCAAACTTGGATTGGAACATAAGCAGAGCACCTGGGATAAAACCTTCAGATCCGCCAGCATGAACAATGATGAACCGTACACCTTTACCTGTTTTTGTTTTAGGCCCAATGGTTCCTTCTGTGTTGGTCCAACACTCGCCAACGCAGGTGTTTTGGTTGACCCATGTTTCATCAAGATATACTTCGGGCCTTGGGTTAACGCTATGCCGGTTCTCATTTATTTCTCTGAGATATTTATTCCGTGCCGCTATAATGTCAGTTCTCTCCATCAGAAGGGCTCTGCTGCTACAATGTTTCTTGTACCGAAACCCCATCTCCCTCAATATTTTCCATAGACTGTCTCTTTTTCCTGTAAATGCAATTGGTGGCTTAATTACCTTTTCTAGAAGCAAATCAAGTGTTGGTATTTCTCCCCTTTCATAGAACGCCAAAACTTCTCTCCGTATTGCTTCCTTGTCAAACTCGTCCACATTTCCTGTAACAGGGGAAACTCTCTTTTTCCTAACTGGTGACTTTATAACCCCATCATCAGTCTTGGAAGCTTCATATCTGATTTTTACTACGAGTGACAGGGACACTTTCGTTGCCTCGCAGGTTTTCTCCATGATCTCTTTTACTGGTCTATTCTTTCCTTGTTCTTCAAAGTACTTGAACACATTCAGTACAATATTTCGACTTTGGCTATCAAGTCGTGGGGCATTAGCGGGTCTGCTTGCACCAGCTGGAGGAAATTGCGGAAGAGACACCGCCATCCTGCCTCTATGTATGGGAGAATGAGAGTGACGACTTTCATGACAATTTGTCCGTTCTCCGCCCTTCCAGCCCCCCCCCCCCTTCCCTCCTCCTCTCCATTCTCCCTGTACCGTATTCTCTAAACAGGTGTGACGACACACCTAGCAGGATATATTAAAAGGAATAACTATTATGTCTTCAGAAACTTTGAATGAATATCATTACTTTCTATATAATAACATTTTGTAGCAATATTACAAGGACACACATCCTTGCAAAGGAGAGACAGGGAGAAGAGAGAGAGAGGAAGGGGGGGGGGGTAAACTAGGGGGATATTGGAGAGACGTAGTCTGCATTCGCGCATAAAAACATAATGCGTGAAAGTTACTATAATTGCATAGCAATATAGTTTATATGGAATGAGCAATCAATGATTGATGGACAGTAGGTAGATGGCATTACACTGCTGGTTAAAGGTACTATACGTACTGTACAATATAAGAATGGGAGGGAGGAACAGGTTTTTACAGGTGGGCGTGGCTATAGCGGAGGTAATGGAGAACAAAATTGGAGTGGAGAATTATCGGGAGGGTGCAGCAGCACTGCCAACTCTGGCTACTGCTGGTCTAAGGTCCCTAGACAACTGTATGTTGGGGAAGAAATGCTAACAAGTACTACCAAGATCCAGACGGCTCCAGCAAATGGACTTTAGCTTGGTGTAGCCTAAGCATGGTAAAGTAGAAGCCTAGAAGGTAAAGATGGTGTTTGCAAGTGTACCGTCCTCACTGTTAACTAGCTGTTATTAGTCCCATGCTGGTAATATATTTGATGATGGCAATAAGTCATGGGAGGTGAGGGGGACAAAGCCATGGCCAACTGTTGGGTAATAGGTTGAGGGGGGCTTTACCCCCCTCATCCCCCATGACTTATTGTCATCACCATATATATTTCCAGCAGGGGGGGGCAAATAACAGCTGGCCGTGGGATAATTTTGTAATTAAATGCAGTCAAATTAGACGCGAACATAACCGAGCCTGCAACTTCATCTAAACAAGGAGGACAGTACGCCCGCTAACACCACCCTTACCAAGGTAAGAGTTGTGTTAGCGGGTCTACCGTCCGCTTTGTTTACATAGTCGCACACTGTTATATTCGCATCTAATTTGACTGCTGTTATTTGCCCCTGCTGGTAAAATATATGATAATGACTGTCGTGAGGCGTAGGGGGTGTCTAAGCCCCCCTCACCCCATTATTATATCCCATGGCCAGATGTTGGGTAAATTTTGTTACCAACCGTGGGATACAATAATGGGTTGAGGGGGGCTTTGCCCCCTCAACAAAAATGGAAGTGTTATGAATACAAAATTAATTACCCTAGACTAGCCTAGGCTATAGCCAAAAAATAAAATATATATAGCCTAGGCCTAGGCCTATATTTTGAAAATGTAGGTAGGCTAGGCCTTGAGGTATTGTGAATACAAAAATATTACCCTAGGCCTATTTTGAAAATTAGGCCTAGGCTAAGTGTGCAATTTTGGCTTGGCTAGAACTAGAGATCCTATAGTGAGAAGAGACTGTCCAACTATTAATATATAAAAGGTCACTAGCTAGAACTGCCTGTGTAGGCATAGGCCTAGGCCTAGCCATAGTAAAGTCTGGCATGGTTTGGCTAGCCCTGTCTAGGTATAGACATGGTAAAGTAGAATATACTGTGGTTAAGGTGTAAATAATACACTAATTTCCCAACTAGCCTAACAGATGATCATCAATGATCAATCCGTCAGAAATCCTTTAACTTGGGCCACTAACAGGCTTCCCTGTAGCCTAGCTAGGCTAATTTCTTATCAATTCACAAGACACTCTATTCCTCTTCCTGTTGGCTGTGGTGGATCGAATTAGCCAAGCTAAGCAATAAAAGGCTCATAAATTAAATTATAGTAGGTTCTTCTTGGCACTTCGGTTATGTGGGTGAGTATTGTTTATTTACAAAATGACTTAACCCCCCCAGGCTCATATGACACGGAGCTTATGCCAAAAAACTCATATGACGTGATCGCGTCATATGAACTTATCTTAATATCTCTCTAATAAGTTATATGACGCTCTAGCGTCATATTGAGCTCAGTAATTTAGGTAAGTTAGATGAAAATCTGTCGATTGGTGACAACCCCAAGTTTCTCCGACTTCTAACGGGCGCAGTGAGATATTGACAGTTGTGGGGATAATACCGTGTCATCCGCCTCCTCGCCAGTAAGTTGACTATTTCAGTCGGAGGGGGTTAAGCTCAGTGAGTGGCCAAGCGCCTGATTGGTCAAGAGGCGCCTTAGCGTAAGGGAGCCGAAAGGGAGCCCAACGATGCGTTCGTGAATACACCTTCCTTGGTGGTGATCGTACGTTTCTGTACGACATCGCACGCTACGATCGTTAGTGAATCCCGCCCCAGGTCTTTTCTATATAATTAGCAAACTCGAGAAGTGGTCCAGTAGTTATTGTTTCCTTTAATCCTTGAAATAAACCTGGAATATGCTGATGTGGTACGAGACAAAGACCCATACATTTTCTAACCACTTTATTTGGCCCATTATCAGATTTATATGCTACTTGCAGACCTAGTTGTTGTTGTTGTTGTTCTTGGATTTATATGCTACTTGCAGACCTTGTTCTTGGATTTATATGCTACTTGTAGACCTTGTTCTTGGATTTATATGCTACTTGCAGACCTTGTTCTTGGATTTATATGCTACTTGCAGACCTTGTTCTTGGATTTATATGCTACTTGCAGACCTTGTTCTTGGATTTATATGCTACTTGCAGACCTTGTTCTTGGATTTATATGCTACTTGCAGACCTAGTTCTTGGATTTATATGCTACTTGCAGACCTAGTTCTTAGATTTATATGCTACTTGCAGACCTTGTTCTTGGATTTATATGCTACTTGCAGACCTTGTTCTTGGATTTATATGCTACTTGCAGACCTAGTTCTTGGATTTATATGCTACTTGCAGACCTTGTTCTTGGATGTATATGCTACTTGCAGACCTTGTTCTTGGATTTATATGCTACTTGCAGACCTAGTTCTTGGATTTATATGCTACATGCAGACCTTGTTCTTGGATGTATATGCTACTTGCAGACCTTGTTCTTGGATTTTCCTAAATAAAGCTTGAGTAAAGCGGAATGCACATCCTTTGATGTTGGCGAAGTGTTCAGAACTTACTTCAAAATTTAGGTCTTTGGGATGGGGTGGCTGATGTTTTCGGCGGTGGTAATTTGCATTGTGAGCAACATAATCTGTTGATTGCAAGGCACTAAAAGTACCATCAGTAATATTGTTTTGCAAGACTTTGGTAGCAATATCATTAGAAGATTGAATGGGATTTTCTTTTGCAATATTCTTTGCTTGCATTGCAACACATGCCCCCGATTGAGCTTGGTGAACATGTTCTTGAGGTTCATGAATAAATGTATTTTCATGTATTTTTGTTTGATTTATCCTATTGTTTCATTATAAGGAGTCCTATTTAGTTAGTTAAAGAAATGCAACGAGAGAATGAGTATTATAATTTAAAAGCAGCATTTAAGTTTTAATAATTACATTATAAGGTAGGCTACACCGTACTTTACGAAGGTCGAAAGCTCTTTTAATATTAGTGGATCAGTGAGAAATGTGAACCGGGCTGAAGTAAGACTATAGCGTATAAGTTCACTAGAACTTTATCAATAAATCCCGACAGCCTTTATAAATAGAGAAGGAATTGGTGTGGAGGAGGAATAATACAGCTATAATAAGTTTCCATTTGTTTGCCTATTACCGAATCTCGCAAGAAAGTGGTAGTTAAAGATCGGTGACTTCGGACCAAAAATATATTGCTCCGCACCAAAATGGGCCGACGTCACCGAGGATAGTGGTCCGAGATCACTGGGCCGAAGTCAACATGGGCCGAAGTCACTGGCACCCGGAAATTCGAATAGCAAGGGAAGAATACGAGAGGGAGAGGAAAAAGACAAAAAACTTGATCAGAGGAGCAATAGAGAAGCCTGCAAATAAATCAATTGACAGGATAAAGGAGAAGGGGGACAAAGGAAAAGCCGCGTGGTATAGATGGCTAAAAAGAGAAAAAAGGAGGGAAAAGATAGTAGAGTTGAATGTAGGTGGAGAAAAAGTTAGTGATGTTAATAAGATGAATGCGAGTCATTTCTAGCGAATTCCTGATCGAGCGGATGCACAGTCGAGCGAATTTGTTCCTATTCGAGCGAATGTCTGTTCGAGCTAATACCAGTTCGACCGATCAAAATGTATGTTTTATCTACAAGTAATATTAAGGTTAATTACCATGATGTTAAGCTATGTTTCATAAACTAATAGCCTATAAACCAAATAATGTTGACCAACCCGATTCGTGAACACACGTGTGTTGTCTTGATTACTGTAGTATCAATCGGTCTCAGGTGGGGGTCGAAATTTCTAATATATCCGGCCGAGTTCATATACTGTATATATCTGCCGCTTTCATAAATATAACCAAAGATTCATTAATGGATTAACGAAATTTGAGCGAAATTTGAGTGCAATTTTGATTAATATATTATATAAAACGGTACGCTTTGAACCATATGTGCACTACATTACCCTACAGGATTGAGGTCAGAATATGCTAAGCCATTCAACCAGCAACATGTCCCAGAATAAACCTACTTCTACAGTTCCTAACCACCCGTGTACCTTTTGCCAGAAAGATGTTCGGGCATAAAGAGTAGGATCATTAAATTTGCTGATGATACTAAAATGGGTAGGATAATAGTCAGCTAGCGACAGGAAATGTCTTCAAAAGGATCTCGATCATTTGCATGAGTGGTCCATTAATTGGCAGATGAGTTTCAATGTAGACAAATGTAAGGTATTAAGTATTGGACATCGTAATTTAGAAGCGAAATCGTTACTGCATTTATGTTTTGCATCGATATTTACAGCTCCACCTTCCTTATAGCCTGAAACTCGCAAGGGGTCAATTGGCAGCACAGATTATGTACCTGCCGTTATCGTAAATAAAATTGACTTCAATAACAAGTCGTATACCCATAACAGTGCATATTATACTGTAGGGCCTACTTCAATAACAAGTTGTACACCCATAACAGTGCATATTATACTGTAGGGCCTACTTCAATAACAAGTTGTACATCCATAACAGTGCATATTATACTGTAGGGCCTACTTCAATAACAAGTTGTACATCCATAACAGTGCATATTATACTGTAGGGCCTACTTCAATAACAAGTTGTATACCCATAACAGTGCATATTATACTGTAGGGCCTACTTCAATAACAAGTTGTATACCCATAACAGTGCATATTATACTGTAGGGTCTACTTCAATAACAAGTTGTATACCCATAACAGTGCATATTATACTGTAGGGCCTACTTCAATAACAAGTTGTATACCCATAACAGTGCATATTATACTGTAGGGTCTACTTCAATAATAAGTTGTACATCCATAACAGTGCATATTATACTGTAGGACCTACTTCAATAACAAGTTGTACATCCATAACAGTGCATATTATACTGTAGGGCCTACTTCAATAACAAGTTGTATACCCATAACAGTGCATATTATACTGTAGGGCCTACTTCAATAACAAGTTGTATACCCATAACAGTGCATATTATACTGTAGGGCCTACTTCAATAACAAGTTGTATACCCATAACAGTGCATATTATACTGTAGGGTCTACTTCAATAACAAGTTGTATACCCATAACAGTGCATATTATACTGTAGGGCCTACTTCAATAACAAGTTGTACACCCATAACAGTGCATATTATACTGTAGGGCCTACTTCAATAACAAGTTGTACACCCATAACAGTGCATATTATACTGTAGGGCCTACTTCAATAACAATTGTTTAATTTTTTTTTTTTTTTTAAAAGACCTCCGTCTACGTATTGTGAAAAACCTGTTATCCTCCGGCAAATTGTGGGGTTGAGTGAGTGAAGGGGGGGGGGACAGTGAATGAAGGAGGATGCATGTTTTTCATAATACGTGTTGCTAGCCCCAAATGCGCGAGCAACTGTGGCTTTCAACCATCCGACACATCCCCTTTTATTAATGTGCATCACACATGTTACATACAAATAAGGTTTATGTTTTGTTTTACCCTACTGTGGAAAGACTACGGATACACCACTCCTGCCGGGGCCTCACGCAGTGGCATGACTCAGGCCTGTCGAACTGAGCTCATGACGCTGGTGGCATTTCCCCGGAGGATAGCCATCCCTAGTCTTTGCTTGAGCCAGAGGGTTTCCCGGGGTTCTCCTGAAACTTCTCTGATTTTACGGCCTATTTCATTCACCATCTTAAGGGTGGTGGGGCCGAAGACTCCTGAAGTTTCGAATGCCAGGGGCTCGAACTGATGAATTCTGGCGATGGCTTGATATTTTTCTCGCTTTTTATTTTCTGCTATCCGGGCGGCTTCACCTGCTTCGTCGGCGTTTCTGGCGGCGTTGGTTGTGGAGAAAGTGTCAACACATGTGGCATCCCACACGAGGCACCGGCCATTCTTGTAAGAGAAAGTGGTCATCCCATCTGGCCGTTTGCCGTCTTCTCTGTGAAGTCCATGTGGTTCGAGGATTGATGCACAGTTAGCACTCTGCAGGGCCCGTTTTATGACATCATTTAGTGCAGAGTGTCTTGGCAGGCGGCCTGCGTTGTAATTACATGACAAGGCATGGTGACCTTGAGCATCCATCCTCCCATCACACTTGCAAGTGTGTGGGTGACAAACTGCCGCACCCACTCTGAGCGCGATGGCGACCCGGAGCGCTTCAGCATCCAAGTGAGTTCCAAGAGGTGGGATGGGGATGGCGTGTAACCACAAGCCACTCTCCGAACGGGCGGCTGCCTGGAGGCGTGCTTTTGCAACCTGGTCTGCATTGGTTAGGAGATTTTCTTGAGTTTTCTTCGCCGAGATGGTATCCCACGCTTTCTGCTTGCTCCTGGAGGTACCCTGAGGCTCCTCCTCTACTCCTGTACTTCCCTTCCAGGTGTTAATCGCTGCTGTTACGTCCCCATTAAGTGTCATTCCGGGTTTAGAATAAAGGATGGACAATACGAGGTCGTTGGTCGCGATGAGGGAAGAGATAAAGGCTGGGCAGGCAATATCCGAGGCTCTCCGTATGCCCAAGCCCCCGAGGCGGACAGGAAGGGTGGCTTGTGTCCAGGCCCGTTCTTTAAATTCCACGTTGGTGATGCTGGTCACTGCTTCTCGGATTATGCTGTCTAATTCTTGGAGGCCGCCATTGTTCATGCAAGTCATCGATGTGCGCAGGAGGTATTGGAGTTTTGGGATGGAGAAACAGTTCTTGAGCAGGGCCAGAGCTGAGTGGGCATCGATGTGTATCAGGCGACTCACGAGACGTTGAAGCTCCTCCTTTTTAACTTGAAGTGCTGGTGGGATTGCTGGTGCTCCTGAAGGATCTTTACATCTGGCAATATGTTTCGGAACAGGGCCTGAGTCTCTTCTCCTTGTTCACGTGTGTGGTTGAGGAGAACAAGTTCACATTTGGTGTCATTTATCACTAGCCCGGCCAGGCCGAGGTCAGTTATGATGTTATTTAGGTCGGTTAGAACGTTCTCTACTGACCCCCCCAAGGTTGCATCGTCCAGGTACCATACATTCAGCTCTGACCTTACTTTGTTAGCTGCTGCATCCACCCCTATTGAGAAAAGAGCAGGACCACCTGGATCTCCCTGCTGTAACCCGGTCTCTGATGGGATTACCGTCTCGCCAAAAATCAGGATTGAAGGTTTGGAATAAGCCTGCCAAAGTAGGGGGTACAGAGTGGGGATGTGTTCTTGAGCTGCACGGAGGAAGACATCCCTGCGAATGCTGTTGAATGCGTTCCGCATGTCAATCTTTAGAAGCACTCGTTTTTCTTGGGCTTGGCTGAGGTAGGTGCGGGTTGCGTGTACAGCAGCTTCACACCCCCCTGGAGTTCCGAAACCTAGTTGAACTGGTCTTAAGTGTTGACCTAGGCCATTCGAGAGTGGTTTCAAACCCACCTTTGTGGCAAGGCGGCGGAAGGTGTTCCCTACTGCTATTGGGCGCACGCCGCCATCTTTTTTGGCCAGTGCACAGAGTGATGCCCCAAAAAATAGGGGTGTGGCACAGTCGGGTACTTCCCCTCTTAAAACCATGTTGATGAATTTGGTGAGGGTTTCCAAGAGTGCCTCCCCAGCAGCTCCTGATCCCTGACCCAAGAGGCCTTTGAGGTGGGCGGGTCGGATACCATCTGGGCCCGCGGCTGAGCCTGCTGGGAATGAAGTCACTGCGGCGACCACCTGCTCCTTCGTGACAACTAAAGGTTGGCGCATCTGGTCATTTGGGGCAGGGGGGAGGTTTAGGTCCCTAGGTGTAGGTGGGTGCTTTTCTTGTAGGGCTTCAACAACTTCGGTGCCTTGACCAGCAAAACCTTCTGAAGAGGACAACAGTCTGACGGCCCCTTTGATGTCACTATCCGCCAGCTTCGCAGCGACCCTCTTACGTAGCTGTTCAGCCTCTTCCTCTTCCTTCTCCTGGTGCTTCTGGGCCCTGTTTGGTTGCTGTTCGGGGGGTTCCACCAGTTTGTTTCCATCCATATACTGTGCTACTTGACGTTTCACTCTGGTGGCTAGTGAAACCTGAAGATGGTCTTGTATGTTGGTTCTGGGTGGTTTTCGGAGGGCCCCATAGGAGAAACCCAGGAGCCGTGCCCATGCGAGGGGTGTCTTGAGCTGTAGGGCCTGCTTTATGATGGTTGTAAGGGCCTCCGCCACTTGGATTCTGGCTCCTTTAGGTACCCGGGCAAGGACCTGGATCCGCGCTTTCCATTTGGTCACCAGTTGGGTCAAGTCGGCGACCGGTGTTGCCGGTGTTGCCCCGGTTGGCTCTGCAGTGGGCCCTGGGCATGCGAGACATTTCCAGTTTGGTTGTTCTCCTGATGTTTTCTTTGTCAGCTTAGCACAAGATAAATGAATAGATCTAAGACAGCCGGAACATTTTCGCGAATTCTTTCTTGCATTGGTTGTTCCGCACTTAAGACACTTAGTATCTGCTAGGCCATAGTCTTCCAAGATTATCCGTTCCTCTGCCTCTACCAAGCCGTCCTCCTGATCTTCCCGTGGTGCTTCCATCTCTACCATGTCTCCCTTGTTTCAGAAACCCCGGGAAATCTCTCCTGGCACATATCTAGATTATTGCTGTTGTTATTAATGTATAATTGGCTGGATGCATATCAATTCACTTATCATAGTCGACCTTTCTGATGGGATATGTAAAAAACAAAACAAAAAAACAAAAAAAATCACATATCATAGTCAACCTTTCTGATGGGCAATTGGCCTGCTTCTCCTAAAGCTAAGTGGTTAAATGTATAAATCCTCGGCATTGGGCACCGGTACAACTAAAAGATCTAACTGATTGAAAGGAAGCACGCCAATTATATCCTATGATTACTTACACTGGCGACGCCACCCTGATGTTGAGTATTAATGAATGCTTAGGATATTAATAATGCTGTCAACATCAAGATAGGGAGAGAGCCAGAGAGTGAGCGAGAGCCAGGATCTGAGTGGGTAACCGGATGTAGGGCAGCAGTTATGGAAAAATTATTAAATTGTACAAAATGTTAAGAGAGAGAGAGAGAGAGAGAGAGAGAGCAGGGGCGTGGGCGAGGGAGAAAGAAAGCGAGCTGGAGAGGGGGCTGGCCTGGTTGGGTATGAAAGATGTTAGAGGAAAACAAATAACTAAAATGATAAAAAGCGATCTGAAGTTATAGATAACCTAATGACAATGAGGCGGTTAAGTGCGGTGATTGAAAGTGGATGGAAAGATGTTAAGGATAAAAAGGAAGAGAGAGAGAGAGAGAGAGAGAGAGAGAGAGAGAGAGAGAGAGCTGGAGAGGGGGCTGGCCTGGTTGGGTATGAAAGATGTTGGAGGAAAACAAATAACTAAAATGATAAAAAGCGATCTGAAGTTATAGATAACCAAAAAATAATAGCAATGAGGCGGTTAAGTGCGGTGATTGAAAGTGGATGGAAAGATGTTAAGGATAAAAAGGAGAGAGAGAGAGAGAGAGAGAGAGAGAGAGAGAGAGAGAGAGAGAGAGAGAGAGAGAGAGAGAGAGAGAGAGAGGAGAGAGAGCGAGAGAGAGAGAGAGAGAGAGAGAGAGAGAGAGAGAGAGAGAGAGAGAGAGAGAGAGAAAATGGACCTTGTAGCAAGTATTTCCTAAATGGTTAGAGAGAGGGAAATGAAAATGGACCTTATAGCAAATACTTCATAAAGGTTAGAATTGTTTGAGAAGTTGAAGGACCGAGGGTCAGGTCCTTGGGGTAGATGGAAGATGAGGCCTATGGTGGGGAACCATAAGGGTGAAACTGCCTGCCCTATAAACGGTCACCTCACTCACCTTGTGGTCACTGCTGGAGGTTTATGGTGCCTGGGCAGGGCTGGGCTAGTGCCTGACGGCTCCTTGTCCCCTCACTGATACTGGTAATAACACTCTCAAGATTAAACTAAATATGCTTTGTGGGCGATGTTTAAACAAGAAACCAGTTCTGTTTACTATGTGCCGAAACACCGTATCATCGCCGATCTTCTGATACGTATATGGGTCACTCAGTCCCACGATACCCCTCCGAAAATCCCCTCTTTTGAGGAGCTCAACCGACCCGTGTGCTCTCACTGTGCTCTCACTCACTCACATGTTGTATACCCATAACAGTGCATATTATACTGTAGGGTCTACTTCAATAACAAGTTGTATACCCATAACAGTGCATATTATACTGTAGGGCCTACTTCAATAACAAGTTGTACACCCATAACAGTGCATATTATACTGTAGGGTCTACTTCAATAACAAGTTGTACATCCATAACAGTGCATATTATACTGTAGGGCCTACTTCAATAACAAGTTGTATACCCATAACAGTGCATATTATACTGTAGGGCCTACTTCAATAACAAGTTGTATACCCATAACAGTGCATATTATACTGTAGGGTCTACTTCAATAACAAGTTGTACATCCATAACAGTGCATATTATACTGTAGGGCCTACTTCAATAACAAGTTGTATACCCATAACAGTGCATATTATACTGTAGGGCCTACTTCAATAACAAGTTGTACACCCATAACAGTGCATATTATACTTTAGGGCCTACTTCAATAACAAGTTGTACATCCATAACAGTGCATATTATACTGTAGGGCCTACTTCAATAACAAGTTGTATACCCATAACAGTGCATATTATACTGTAGGTGTTGGAGTGATGGTTGTTAGATTCATAATTTGTTGTAGCTTGCTCTTCTGTGTTTTACGCATGGTACCATTTACATTGAAGATAGGTAGGCATTCCTCTGTTACCCGATGTTGCAGGACATCTTCAAGTTTAAGCCCTCAACTTTTTTCAACTAAGTTGATTATAGATGTAAATGCTCTGCATTCCATATCTTCGGTCTTGCCCTGTAGATTATCATCACTTACTTTTGTTACTTCCTGAGATGCAAAGTTTAGTCGCTTGTTTAAAGAGATACGGTCGTGAATAGATTTTGACTTTGAATATACTCTCTCTGTAACAAACTGCTCCACCTTTTCTGTTCCATCTTCCTTAGTTGATTTGAGATCTGCTGCAAGTTCAGGTGATGCTAGTAAACCCGATTGTAGAGAACGAAGATTTAATTCTGCTTCATCAAAGGGATCACATTCAAATTCTTGAA
Organism: Paralithodes platypus; assembly: GCA_032716605.1. Lineage (NCBI taxonomy): Eukaryota > Metazoa > Arthropoda > Malacostraca > Decapoda > Lithodidae > Paralithodes > Paralithodes platypus. The sequence goes on from CM064536.1 coordinate 2,049,227, forward strand.
AGCATGACAGTAGGTCCTGTACTGCCTGTTCATCTTGTTTTAACTTGCTAGAACCAGAGTCAGCATGACATCTGTCCTGTTTCTTTATTTTGTAATGGTGATGCAAGGCTGCCCTGACTCTGTTTACATTGTTGACATTCTTTGTGTGGCTGAGCAGCTGATTTTCATTTTTGAGGATTGATAGCCACCCAGATTTTAGCTTTGATCCCTTGTTCATTGTTGATTCAATCCATATATCAAGTGCCACACATGAGTAGAGGTTACCTGTCATAGATTGTGCAAACAAACCATTTTCCATATATGTGACCTGGTATTTTGGTGGAGACTTTAGCATAGCAATAAAGTCTAGAAGGAACCTGCCGTATTTGGCATTGTCATATATTTGCATCCATGGTAGCATTACCTGGAGAGATACTTTGTACTCGTGCCAGTTCTGTGTTCGCAATGCATGGATGTTCTGGATGAGTATTTCTACCATTTCCAAGAAGGTAGTCCAATACTCTGCTTGAGGTGATATTTGAAGTCCACCAAAGAGACTGTCAACTATGTCCTTGATTTCATCTGACTTTTCCAGTGACATGTATGCTGTACATAAATCATCATTCCTTGTTGTACAAACTTGTGTGATTCTCTTTTTCAGCTCTTCTGACAATGGAAATTCTTTGAGCCTTTTATCAAGAGCAAGATGAAGGAGGGCTTCGTAAAGTAGTCTGAGGCAGCGAACTCCCCGCTTAAAATGCTTTCCTCTCATTGCCTGATCCACTGAGCCATTAGCTACCAACCCAGCAGCTACCAAAACATCTGAGAGTCCTGAGCCCTTAAATCTCTTTTATATGGTATGCATGAAAGACATCTGTGTATGAAATGCACCCATAAATGGAATGAGCTTATTGAACAACTCTGGATTTTCACTCTTGAGTTCCAACATTAGGGAGTACATAGGATAATAACCAACAATTATGGCAAAAGGCATTTGTTTCTCCTTGACTGACTGCACAAGCTTAATCATTACATTATACAAGATTGTTTTGCTGGGAGGATTTGGAAAGGTCATGTGATAGATTGCCTTGCTCTTTTCTACAGGTTCCTCAATACGTGCATGGAATCCTGCGAAGCTTGGGATAGTTTGGTCGCTTGGTGGTGGTCTATTACATGCACCCCCTGTTCTTGCCAATGCATGTATTATGCCTCTAGTTCTTTGGGTAAATGTGTCTATTGCATCAGTATATGTTCCTTGCTTCTACCTCAATGGTGGTTCTCCCCGTTGTACAGTCTTGTAGGGAGTCACATCCTTCATATTCTCTCCTATATCCTTCAACTTTGATGAACGGCTTAAAGCTAAGTTTTGGGATGTACTGGGGTGCTCTTGCTGTACTCTGTTTCCATAATTTTCCTGTGCAAAAGATTCACGCTGTACAAACATCACGTTTGTGCGGTGAGATTGATCAGAACCAGTCAGTGTGTCACCTTTAAAGTAATTCTTGCTTCCAAATTTCTTAAGCATTTCTCTTCTCATAATCTGCTCTCAGATCGCCAGTATGGCTTCCTTAAGGGTCGCTCTACTGGTGATCTTCTTTCATATCTTACTAACTCTTGGTCATCCTCCTTTCGGGACTTCGGTGAGACTTTTTCTATTGCACTAGACATATCGAAAGCCTTCGATAGAGTCTGGCATAAATCTTTAATTTCTAAACTACCCTCCTTCGGTTTCTATCCCTCCATCTGTGCCTTTGTCTCTAATTTCCTTTCCGGCCGTTCCATAGCCGCGGTTGTGGACGGCCATTGTTCACTTCCTCACCCTATAAACTCCGGTGTTCCTCAGGGCTCTGTCCTATCTCCTATTCTCTTTCTAATTTTTATAAATGATCTCCTTAACTGTACCTTAATTCCCATCCATTCATACGCAGACGACTCAACCTTGCACTACTCCATTAGTTTTTCAGAACGCCTCAGCCAGCAATCCCTCAACGACAAACGTAATGAAGCCATAGAACTCTTAAATTCTGATCTAAATACTATTTCCAATTGGGGCAGAGAAAACCTTGTTAACTTTAATGCTTCCAAAACCCAATTTCTCCATCTATCTACCCGTCAGGATCTCCCAGCGGACTATCCCTTATTCTTCAACAATACAAAAATCAACCCTTCATCTTCTCTCAATATTCTTGGTGTCTCTTTTTCTTCTGCTCTCATTTGGAAGGACCATATTACCAGTCTTGCTAAGGCAGCCTCCCAGAAGCTGGGTGTGCTCAACCGTCTTAGGGGGTTCTTTTCCCCTGCACAGCTTCTTGCTCTGTACAGGGGCATAGTGCGCCCTTGTATTGAGTATTGTTCACATGTGTGGGGAGGTTCCTCTCACACCGCTCTCCTAGACAAAGTTGAAAGGAAGGCCTTTCGTATCATTAACTCCCGTCCACTCACCAACTCTCTGCAATCTCTCTCTCTCCACCGCAATGTTGCATCTCTCTCGCTATTCTATCGCTACTATAATAATCAGTGTTCCTCAGAGCTATCCCAGTGCATACCACCTCCTTTACGTAGGGCACGTGGTACCCGTCTTGCAACTCAATCCCACCCCTACTCTGTGCAACTCTCCAACCCAAGAGTGAAACGTTACTCTCAAACTTTCTTCTACTCAACAGCTGAGCTCTGGAACTCTCTCCCAGAATCAGTCTTTCCCTCTTCCTATGACTTAAATTGCTTCAAACTCTGTGTGTCCAGGCATTTTGGCTCGAACGTCCCTTGATTTTGGCCCTGTCACTCTTTCAACTATGGTGGAGGCACTCGCTATAGGCAGTTATGCCTTTTGCCTCCCTCAATCACATAGAAAAAAAAAAAAAAATCATTGTCAACAATAGCTACTGCAGGTCTACCCTCCACTAGTTCAGAAGGGCAGTTTGTGGAGAGTGTCAGGTCATTAACTGACCAAAAATCCCTCAACATTAGAACATCATTGACTGAATTCCAAGTCCTTCTTTCTGTAAGATGTCTATGATTTCCCTGCTTCTGGTAAGTCCATGCAATGTAATGGATACAGTCGTCTGGAATGATGTTGGTATGCCAGTAACATAACCTGTCAAACGAGAAGCTAGAGCCTTGGCCTTTTAGTCCTGCAGCGTAGTCCCATATTTCATATCAATTGTTAATTTGTTCATAAAAGCACCAAAATTGGTACACATGTAGAAATATGTATTCCGAACAATTCTAGATATGGAGCCACCCGAGATTGTGCCTTGGACAGCTACGGCGGCCATTTTCCAAAATGGCCACCATTCTACTTTAGCGAAATGGGCTATATGCTCTTTTTTTGTTATTGTCTTTCTGTTAGATCTAAGTAACATGTAAAATTCAGTACACTGACCATGGAAAAAACGCATCCAAATATTATGAGCAAGTATTTTCGATAAAAAAGCCATTATTTGATTTGTGAATGCCTGCTCTTTTGAAAATTTTCGCTGAAAAGTACCTATTATTGGAGAACATGAGTCAAATGATATTCATCACATTCAATGGCTTTACGGTCAATAAAAGTTTATTATAGAATAGATACTTTACTCTAATTTGAAAAGGGAATCGATAATCGTGGTAGGCTAATGATAAACTCAGGAAATGTAATAAATTTATTGCAGACTTGATTTTCAAGCTGCAATGGTTTACTGTACACTACCATGTTACCAGGACACATACACATGGTTCACACATACATCAGTACAGTACAATAAAATAATGGATTAAGTAACTTTCTTGGTAACTGCGCATGGTAACTACTAACTTTGGAAAACATCACAAGTACAAGTCTGTAACGATAAGAGTTTCTGAGGGCAAGTGTACTGGCTCTCTCTGGATCAAGAAGTCAACACATTTACAGACAATGCAACTTTGCATTTCCACATTCTAAGCTAGGCTAATATCTCAATCTCTGTCTACTGGTAGTCTGTGTCTACTCGCAGTCTCCATCACAAGCACACAGTCCACTGCATTGCAGATTAGCCTTCTTGCACTTGCATCGGTTTTTACAGCCTTTTTTGCAGCAAAACGAAACCAACTGTAAGCAGCATTTTGAAGCCTCAGGGAGTGTGGTCCACAGCGGTTCGTACGACCCATCCTCTGTTTCCCACCAGCCCCAGCTTGTTGGTGATGGAAGTATGGGTTGAGGGACCAAGACCTGCCCCCAGATATAACCACCCTGAAAGACTGATCTCTTCACACGCTGTTCCAAAGCATGGTAGGTAGGTGCGATGCGCTGGACGGAGTTCCTCTTGGCGAAGTTTCTTTCTGGCCTCGTTGACGTCCGTATTTTGACTGGTGCGGTCATAGAGGAGCACCACAAATCTTTAAATGCAGTGCAGTGTGTCATCCTGGATGTTGACTGGCGTGGTGGTCAGGGTGACCAAGGAATCTGTAAGGTCTGGAAAAGAGTTCCATGTGGCCCAGGCAGATTTCTTGCCATGCCCCACGAATGCTGATAACGTGTCACATCCGGTCATGGCGTGGAAGACAGGGAGGGCACGTGCCTTCTGGGGGCCGAGGGAGGCAGCTATTTCATGGGCAGGGATGTAGCGGTAGTTCTTGCCCGTCCCAAAGGCAATCCAGAGATCATCCACGCATCGTAGTGCCTGGGCTACCATCACCGCCAAGACGACGACGTCGGTGTCTACGGTTCGAACTTGAATCCGACGGTGGTCATGTTGTGCAGCATGGGCTACATGCAGCATGATGCGAGTGTCCGCCTCTTCATGACTGCATGGAGCCAGTGAGCTTTCATCTTCCTGCCTTGGAAGGCAGATCACTGCTTCCCCATAAGTGACTACCAGCTCCTTTGCCTCATCATGGAAGGACTGCACCAGCACATCGGACAGGAAGGTGAAGAGCTCCACTTTGTTTCGTCGACACGTAGGAAACTCTGCCAGTTTCCTGGTATGGCTGTGGTGCTCACCACGCGCCGTCGCACCCCTTTTCCTCGTTTTTCCCTTGTCGCTGTCTTCAAGGAGCCATCTTTGTAGCTATCCCAAACGAGGTCGAGACGTGAAGCACGACGCAGTTGCCCTTTGACGTAAGGGATGAAGACTTGGTGGGCATATTCTTGAAATGTCTTGGCAGTGCCAGGCTTCAACATCTGCACGATGACGGCGCCATCAAGGACAACAGAAGTGACAGCAGGTGCATCAGACTGAGCTTCAAGAAGGCCTTCAAGGCACTCCAGCAACTGGCTTTTGGTACCCAGGTGTAGTTTGCCTGCATCAGATAACGCGGGAGGACATGCTTGATTTTCATGACGGAATAATTCGTCCAGGTTCCCATCGCGGTTCTGGCAGCCGATGTAGAGCCTTGCAAATAAGGCCATATCATTCTTCATAGATGGTTCCTTTCCTTTGGGCACTTTTGGTCTTCTGTGTATTCCGAATAGGTGGAGCTTGTTCTTCTTCATAGGTTCGTCAATAGCGTTGGTTCTGTCTATGAGGCAATTATTTGAGTATGCCTCAAACTTTGTTTGTCCAATCTGCTTGACAGTGCGAACTGTTTCAATCACTGCAGGATCAGCAATATCCCTGGTGTCTAGGACCAGCAAATCTTGACTATCCTCCTCGAAGGGATTCCCCAGCTCTTCCATGACAGCCACAAGCGATCGTACATCTTTGGCAAATGCTTTCTGTGCACTTGGTGTATCTTCATGGTGACCTGTCTTCTCATTGGCGTTTCGATACATGTTCGCCTCCTCAAACTCCATGATAACTCTGGCCACCTCGGGTCCGGCGACCATCCAGCGCCTAAGAGCACTGGGATTATCTGTAAGACCAACGGCACCTCCGTCACCCTTGACACGGGCATTATTCTGTTCGTGCGCTTGGTCAAGAGGAATTGCTGAGAATGCCCTCTTGGTCTTTTGCACTGTGAAGTGGCCTGCCTTGAACTCATTGTAGATCTCTGGGTGCTGTTGTGGAAGTTCTGCCATGTCACGCAGATGGACCGATATCCACCGGGCATAGTGTGTATGGTCCAGTGCAAAGAACCACGGGACTATTTCAGTTAGACTGTTAGAGCATCCAGGTACATGCTGAAATTTGCCTCTCTCACAGATCGCACGTAGATTAGGATGGAGAGTTCCAGATCCAGGACTGTTGCCCAGTACAAAAACTGGGGATAGCTCTTCTCTTTCTCATGGCACCAGTCTTTGAAGTCCTCGGGAGGCTGGTCATCTTCTGCACTGGTGCTGTGCTTATGATATGCACGTCGTTGGAGTATGTACAAGGCAGCCGCAGTGACCTGGTGTGCCCTTCTTGTGCGTGTGGCGTGCGAAGCCCGAAGAAAGGAGTCAGCGGTTCCTGCAGTAGCAATCTCTGCCTGTGCGAGTGCATGTGTCCACCCACTTCCCTGCAACCAGTCACCTAGTGTCTTCAGTGCTGCCATCTCGATATGCAGGCCTCCGAACATCACCACCAGTTTGTCTTCCCCATGTGTTTTCGGCCACTTCCATTGTATCTGCTTCGCAAGAGCAAACAGTGGCTGGTCGAAAGCCACAACTGGCGTTTGGCCCGGGTTGAGATGCTCAATGGAATTTCTGACTACATCCATGGAGTGTTTCAGCATTGCGACCGTGTGTGCATTCTCATGGAACAGAGGAAGCAGTGAAGTTCGCGTGATGATAGCTTGACCTGGCTCCTGGTGGCTGGCATGGTATGCAGCCCATGATGTCTTCTGATAGATTCCGTCTGTGGTCACATCTCCTGCTTCGAGCGCACTTCTCAGGTTCTCCAGCCACTCATACTCTTTCTCCTTATGCTCTGTGAAGTTGTCCCGTTTCAGAGATGTCACGGAGGTGGCAGGTACTGTTGAGACAGAGGCAGTGGAAGCAACGGGTGGTACCTCAGTGTAGTACTTAGGCAGATGGTCAACAGTCCTTGATACAGCAAGCCCGCCAGTGATGACAATCCCACGCTCCACTCCTCCATCTGTACACATTGGGTGTTGCATGAGAGAGATCCCTGTTCCATGGAACGAATCCTTTGCTGTTGTGGAACTAGGATTGTGGTCGATGTTGTCCACTGCTGCGGTCGTGAACACACTACCACGCATAGTTGGCGGGCAGACCTCTTGCTCTGCTTCGAACAGGTGACACACCCGGTTTCCCATCTCTGCAGACAGGCGCAGGACACGGTCGTATGAGATACTGAGACCCAGGCTGAAGAGCTTGTCCACTAGTCCTCTCTTGCGAGTCTCAGCGTGCATCATCAGGCCAATGTATATTGGCACAGGAGTTTCATGTGATGTGGCATGTCTGACAGCTGGATGTTCTTGTGTCTTTGTACCCACAGGAGAGGTGCTTCTCTTCTGCTTCTGTCTGTGCTTGACACCGTTGAATTTCAGGAGTTGTGCAATGGACGAAGCTGCCTGTGTTGAAGGACCATCCATTTGAATCTTGATGTTAGGTCCATGTAGCACCATATCTACCAGTGCATGTAGCACAGGTGGCACAGCCTCCTGCTGGCAGGCTTCCTTGAATGATCCAGTGAATGATTAAGCTTCCTGATGCATTTTCCCATACAAATTACCATTTTTGTCACAAAACAATGGTTGAATATATAATAAATCAACACAAATGACATGTGTTTTGCTTTCATTTGAAATTGCACATCACATGGAGTATTTATCACCTCTAAGAAACCTACAAAACGAATAACAATGACAGATATCCCATGTTGTTAAAGTAGAATGGCGGCCATTTTGGAAAATGGCCGCCAAAGCTGACCAAGGCACAATCTCGAGTGGCTCCATATCTAGAATTGTTCGGAATACATTTTTCTACATGTGTACCAATTTTGGTGCTTTTATGAAAAAATTAACAATTGGTTTGCTATGCTGCCTTACTATTTGGACTTCTGTCAACTGTCGAAGTTTCAGGGTGTTTTAACCATGTGATGAATTTAAGCAAACACTCACATAATGTTTCTTCATCTTCCAGTTCATGAATGAATGGTGGCCAGGGCAGAGTTGGGGTTTCTTGAATTTGCTCCCTCAGTCGAACTGCAACATTCCTACCTATACGTAGGTGCTCATTACTTATACCTAGTGATGATATTGCTGCTTCTATATATGAACCTGCTGCTGACTTATCAAAAACAATTTCACTCCTCTTAGGACCACGTTCATGGAATCCAATACGCTCTCCAAATTATTTGAAGAGGATTTCTTTAACATGGCTGGATTTGACATTTGAACTAAGGCCATGATTTGAAACAATCTGGTTGTAGTCTTGTAGAAATCCTTGTAATGTTCGGATTTCATGGTCTTCAAAGATGACTTGTTTTATGTGATGACAGAAGATAGCTCTTGCATGCTGAAGGGTAACTCCTTGTAAGTGTTTAATATTTTCATCTGTCAATGAAGGTGGATTATTTACATATTTTCTCCAACACTTTCGATGGGAGCGAATTTCTAAACCAAAGGCTGTTCTACTGTCCGGAATTGAGGCTATGAGAGTACTCGGTCTATCTCTTAATAGTCTATCTTCAATAAAAACTGCATGGTTCTTGAAGCCTTCCCAAGCATCTTCAGTTGACAGCAAACAGAGTTGGTCACCACCACGACCAGATTTACACTCTCCTTTCATGCACCATATACATAGATCTTTATCATGTAATACTCCTAATGAAGAACGCAGTCTCTTGCCTGAGGGTGATGGAGAAATATCTTGTTTCTTTGATGGTGTAGTGCTTTTCTCTGAATTGTGCTTTATGTAATTTGTCATTGCTGGAGATCGATGTATAACAACTTGCATGCATAACATGGCCAATAGGTCCTCTCTGCCAATCCACCATATCGTAGACATCACCAAACTTATCTAGCTCCCTCCATTTGAGAGCTTTGTTCTTGATGGACTCCCACTTCACTTGCTTGATGTTATCAAGGTTATCCTTTGAGGTGCATGGCTGTCCACAGTTTAGAAGGCAGTTGTAGTCGGCATTATGTACATTGCTTTCTTCTTTCTCCATTGTCTTCAAATCAGGAGTCTCCTGAAATGGAACATACACATTAGGATACTGATATTAACCCTTATTTAGCGGCGAGCAACATAAGTCGAGTTAAATAAAGCTGGACTATGTGGCGGCGCTCGACATAACTCGAGTGGCAATTTCAGCACGTAATGTGGCTGAGAGAGAGAGACAAGTGGTGGCAGGAGACTAGCGAGCGTATGACTGCTCCAGACCACCGCGGCGAACCTACTGACACAAATCTCAGCTCCCTCCTCCCTCTCTCACTCGCTACATACTCAATTATGTACTGAAAGTACCGAATTACCTGCTTTTTGCACTCGCGTTGCACGGTTATTGCAAGAAAACTATCCATCATACAAGGATCGTTATGGTGTCATTCGAAAGCTCTGTTTATGCCCTTTCAGGGATAGGTACTTGTTTTACGTTCTGGGTCTTATTTAGGCATGAAAATGATCACATAAACAGCCCTATTTTGGCTAAAAACACCCCGCTGTGCGGTACACATAAATAAACCGCATAGGCCGCTCGTAAGGTGTTAAAGCTTTTGTATGTGAATATTTAATTATTTTTGAAAAGGTAATGCATAGCTCAATAATACTGTCTCACACAATAAGGTATGTTGATTATAAGTGACCGATGACCACGGCTCTCTACCTTTGTTTCTTACTTGATGGTTTCATGGACGAATATGAAGTTATCTAAGGGGCTCAGACTGCAATAGAACACTCTAAAAACTTCTTCATGATGGTTCAGTGTGTGTGGTCAACCAAGATAATATATTATTCTATTACTGAAGTGGATTTTCTAGTCTGAACAACTTTTTCTCTGTTTTTCAACGCAAATTGGGCAGCCATCTTGGAATTTATGGGTCAGGATGATTTTTTTTTATAAAAATAACTTCACCAATGGCTTCCCTAGGGCGGAAATAGTGGGAAATGACATATTATTTGTCTTTTAATCATAATTAGTCCCCGATACATTGCATTCTATATTTTCGAGTAATTTCCGAAGGGGATTTTTGAAAACTAACTTTTTCAAAATGTTCCCGGAACTTTTGGGAGATTTTTCTCTAAAAAGGTCCTAGATACCAAATCGAAGAAACGTTGCATCCCTTGCATTATTCTACAGATATTTTCACAGCAATTGTTCCGAGGAACTTGATTCAATTGTGCCGCCTCTCCACATCTTTCCCCGTAGAACTAGGGCAGCTGAGAGCGCCCATGAATTTACACTTTCTCCTCCACAATGCAGAACTTCTGCTTATCAAAATTAATTTTTCCCTAGAACTACTACTCTTTGGAATTCACTTCCCTCGAGTTGCTTTCCACAAACTTACAATCTACAAAAGTTTAAATCCAGTTGTTACAAACATTTTATGAATGGAGGATGCCTTTAGGCACATGGACCTTTTTGTGTTATCTGTGTTTTTCCTTCCTCCGTTCATTGTCTCTTTATAAAAAAAAAAAAAAAAAATCAAGTGAGAAACAAAGGTACGGAGACGTGGTCACAATCTATCTATCTATCTATTGCCTGACGCCGTGATCCCCGAAGGTGTGGCCACGAACGAACCGCCCCCATGCACCTCTGTCCCCAGTCAGTCGACGCCCCTCCCCCCAACCAGCACCGCCTTCGTTCATGTAGTTCCTCACTCCATCCTTCCACCTCATATTCGGTCTACCTCTCCCCCTCTGTCCCTCCACCTCGCTCTCGTACACCCTCTTAGTCATTCTCTCGCTTTCCATACGTTCCATATGGCCGAACCATCTCAAGTTGTTCCTTTTCACACTTTCCAGCACATCTACCTCCACACCACACCTCCTTCTTACTTCCTCATTAGTCTGTCTATCCCTCCATGTAACTCCGCACGCACTCCTTAAGTAATTCATTTCCACTGCTCTCACTCTGGGTCTGAGTCTCTCAACCAACGTTGTCCATGCTTCGCTTCCGTAAGTCAGTGTCGGGATTACCACACTGTCATGCAAGGACTTCTTCACTTCCATACTGACCACCCTATTTCTTGTTACTGCTTTTAGCATTCCTACAACCCTCTTCCCCTGTTGTACCCTCTCCCGCACCTCTTCATCCATAGTCCCATCTTTACTCAACACACTGCCCAGATACTTAAAAGAGTTGACGATCTCCATAACCTGACCGTTCAGCTTCACCTCACACTCTGTGACTTCACCCCAAACCATGTTTGCTACTATCGATCTTCAAGTCTGCCGGCTCTGCCAGCAACGAGAGAATTTTACAGTGAAATTAGATGAAGCCTACAACAAGATCAACGTCCTCACCATGAAGCTGGAATCACTCCAAGAGTTTGTAACACTCAACGTTGGAGTGCCACAAACTTCAATTGTCACCGCAACTCCAGCAGCCACCAACGCCCCAACGTCAACTGCCAACAATTCAACGCCTACAGTAGCCATTTCAGCTGATGGTTCCGATACTCAAGATACAAATAGCGACTCTCTCTTCCCCCTCAAGACAACTTCCGTGTCGTGAGGAACAACGTTTGCCCCAAGACCAGGAAACACATACCGATTACCGAGTGTCAAAACCGTTTCCAGATACTCGCAGACTCAGATGACGAAGAGGAAATAGAAGAAGTCCGGCTCGTGGGAGACTCGATGATACGTGGTCAGCTCACAGAGTTTTGCGCCAGGGCACCTAAGACCAGGAAGCGTTTTTGTATCCCTGGTGGTGGTGTGGATGACGTAGTTGCAGCAGTTGACGAAGTATCAAAGCTGGCCCCTGCTAATACAATGTACGTCATCCACGTTGGATCCAACGATGTACAGCGAACCCGGTCGGAAGATTTGCTTTTAAAGTACCAGCAGCTGATCAAGTCGTTTAAGGAGAAGTCATCAAGGATCATCGTCTCAGGAATCGTCCCCCGGCTCGGTGTAGAGAGCCGATTTTACAACATAGCCACCAGCACAAATCGTTGTCTAGCAAACCTCTGCAGGAAGGAGAACGTGGGATTCGTCGACACCTGGGACAATTTCTACTACGATGACTATTTGTTTTCGGACGATGGAGTTCATCTGAACCAGGTGGGAGCAGCGCGTTTTGGGCGTCTTCTCAACGATGCGGTGAAGGATTTTCGGAGAAGAAATCGACTCAGCACAGGACAACCAGGAAGGAGGACCGAAGACAGCGAGGACGGCAATCTACAAAGGAATTAAATACTAATCCGTCAAGAACCGCGAATTTGGATAAAGCTCCACCAACACGACCCAAATTCAAAACCGTCAGGGATAACGACCGAGGACCGAGGACAGCCATGAATGTAAATGTAGCTCCGACCAGAACCAAAAATTCGATGAAAGAACGATCTGCGAGTTCTAAAACCGCAACTTTAAAGGTTTTCTATGCAAACGCTCGTAGCATACGCAATAAATTTTCAGATTTAGAGGAACTAGTGTTTACAGAAAATTATGATGTGATTGGCATAACAGAATCTTGGCTCAATACACAAGATAGAGACTTTTTAGCAAGCACTTCCCGGTTATGTAATGTTTGAGAACAGCCGAATAAATAAAAATGGAGGTGGCGTTTTATTTTATATCAAAGAAAGTCTTAACCCGACCCTCGTGTCAAAACCTCAAACTGTGAACGTCGACACATCTTTTGTGCTAATAAAGAATAATAAAGGTACAAAAATAATACTTGCGTTAATATACAGACCTCCAGCTCAATCAGTGCAAACCGACCGAGAAATTTACGAACAAATTGCAGATGTAAGTAACTCACAAGATACCGTAATTTTGGGCGACTTTAATTTACCTGTGACCAAGTGGGGCGATACTCTTACTTCACACTCCGGACATGACTTGTATACGAACTTGCAAGAGAGTTCGCTTTATCAATTTGTTCGAATGCCGACCCGTGGTAATAACGTTCTTGACATTGTACTTGCAACAAAAGAAGAATTGATAGAGAATTTGAATGTTGGTGATGAATTCAGTAACAGCGACCATCGTACGATAACTTTCACTTTAACCCTTAATTAGCGGCGAGCAACATAAGTCGAGTTAAAAAAAGCTGGACTATGTGGCGGCGCTCGACATAGGTCGAGTGGCAATTTCAGCACGTAATGTGGCTGAGAGAGAGAGACAAGTGGTGGCAGGAGACTAGCGAGCGTATGACTGCTCCAGACCACCGCGGCGAACCTACTGACACAAATCTCAGCTCCCTCCTCCCTCTCTCACTCGCTACATACTCAATTATGTACCGAAAGTACCGAATTACCTGCTTTTTGCACTCGCGTTGCACGGTTATTGCAAGAAAACTATCCATCATACAAGGATCGTTATGGTGTCATTCGAAAGCTCTGTTTATGCCCTTTCAGGGATAGGTACTTGTTTTACGTTCTGGGTCTTATTTAGGCATGAAAATGATCACGTAAACAGCCCTATTTTGGCTAAAAACACCCCGCTGTGCGGTACATATAAATAAACCGCATAGGCCGCTCGTAAGGTGTTAAAGTTTACTAGTAACGAACCAAATAGTAGCATCGAAAAAGTCCCTAATTTCAAGAAAGCAAACTTCCATAAACTTAGAGCTATGTTTAAAGAAACTGACTGGAGCTTTTTAATTAACAATAACGACATAAATACATCTTGGAAGTTATTCGAAACCACTTACCTAAAAGCAGTGCAAGACTGCATACCATCGAAAATACGGCGTCCAGGCCATAATAATAAGCCCAAATGGTGGAATAAAGATATTTCAAACTGCCTGCTTGCTAAAAAATTTGCTAATGATAGATTAAAATCCTCACAAAATGACGAAGAACGGGTGAAATTTGTAGAGCTACGACGCAAAGCCAAAAAGTTAATTAAGCAAAGTAAAAAGACCTTAGAGTTACATATTGCGAATCAAAGTAAAACAAACCCGAAAGAATTCTATAGTTATATCAGAAAGAAAAAAGTAGTTACTTCAACTGTTGGACCGTTAGTCGATGAAAAAGGAGAATACACCAAAGACGAAGTACAAATGAGTAATGCCCTCAATACCTTCTTTGCATCAGTTTTTACAACAGAAGACCTCAGTGATATCCCTACACCATCGCCGATTCAGATTGATAATTCAGATGTTCTAAGCAATATCACCGTTACAGAGAGAGAAGTATTGAATTGTTTAGATAAACTCAAGGTAAATAAAACGCCAGGACCTGATACAATCTCGCCTAGAGTTCTAAAGGAAGCTAAGAATGAGCTCTCCAAACCACTGACATTACTATTCAATAAATCCTTGCAGTCTGGAACTATGCCTGATCAGTGGAAGCTAGCCAACGTAACACCGATATTCAAAAAAGGCAGCAAATCCCTACCCAGTAACTATCGTCCAATTAGCTTAACCTCAGTTGTATGTAAAATGCTAGAAACGGTCATACGAGACAGACTCGTAAATCACTTAGAGGAAAATAACATACTTAAAGATACTCAACACGGCTTTCGTAAAAAACGTTCCTGTTTAACAAACCTCTTAGACTTCTTCCACGATATCCTCAACCTCTACGATGAGAGTATAGCTGTAGATATTATATACCTTGATTTTCAAAAGGCCTTTGACAAAGTTCCCCACAAACGTTTACTGCTAAAACTAAAAGCGCATGGAATACAAGACGGTGTGTTGAAATGGATAGAAAATTGGCTCAGCAACAGAAAGCAAAGGGTAGTCATAAACGGTAAGGCATCTAAATGGACCAATGTAAGTAGTGGGGTACCCCAGGGATCGGTACTAGGACCAATTCTCTTTCTAATTTACATCAACGACATAGATGAGGGTCTCACCTGCACAATCTCAAAATTTGCTGACGATACAAAAATTGCAAATAGCGTACTCTCAAAAGAACAAGTTGACGATATGCAACACAATCTAGATAAATTGTCATGTTGGGCCCAAATTTGGCAAATGAGTTTCAATGCGGATAAATGTAAAGTACTACATGTCGGATACCTAAATGAGAAAGCAAACTATTCGATGAATGGCACTCCGCTTAAGAATGTAAACAGAGAAACTGATCTGGGAGTAACAATATCGAGTAACCTAAAACCGAGTCAACAATGTTCAGAAGTTGTTAAGAAGGCAAACAAAATAATTGGCTTTATAGGCAGGTCATTTGAGCATAAATCCAAAGAAGTTATCCTAACCCTTTACAATTCCTTAGTCCGCCCTCTTCTGGAATACTGCGTTCAATCCTGGTGCCCTTATTACCAAAAAGATATAAACAAGCTAGAACGAGTTCAACGTAGAGTTACCAAAATGATACCTAGCCTAAAGAACAAACCATACGAAGAGCGTCTTAGAGAATTAAATCTATTTCCTTTAACCCAGCGCAGATTAAGAGGCGACTTAATTCAAGTGTTCAAAATCATCAAAGGCATCGACAATATGAACTGTAGTAAGTACTTCACTATCGACCAATCTAATTACACGCGGGGAAACGGTTGCAAAATTATTGGTAAATCTTTTAACTCGCACGAATCTAAGAATTTCTTCTTCAATCGAGTTGTCAACTTGTGGAATGGGCTTCCCATAGACGTTATAGACTGCAGCACCGTTGATTCATTTAAATTCCGCCTAGACAAATATCTCGCATCAAACCCGCGACTGACTGCGTTTGTAAATGAATAACTTTATCCTCCCCTCAGTTACTAACCCATATGTCCCCTACTAACTTCCTAGTCCTGCCACGTTAGTGGCAGGGCAGTAGTTCCCTTTCCAATGTTCCCTTACCCACTCTAAACCACTGTTTGGACACTTGATCCTCAGTGTTTTGGAGGACAAGCAACCTAGAAGGGTCACTAGACCTGTTGTTGCTTGATTTCCTTTGTACTCCTTTGTACTTTCGAAGACCATAACCTTGCTCTTCCCCGTATTTACCTTCAAATTCCGTTTTTCGCACACTGTTCCAAACTCATTTACCAGACCCTGCAACTCCCATTCATTATCACTCATCAGAACTGTATCATCCGCAAACAGCAGTATAGGTAGCTTCCACTCAATTCCCTCCCTTTTCAGCGATACACCAACATCCACTGCTCTTGATAGTATTTCTTTCATAACTCCATCCATATATACAGTAAACAACCACGGGGACATCACACACCCCTGTTTCAAACCAACATTCAGGTCAAAGAACTCGCTCTGCTCACTCTCCACACGTACTGCCGCCTTTGCACCCTCATACATGCTCTTCACTGCTTTCAGCAACTTGCCCTCTACTCCGTATATTCTAAGTACTTTCCACAAACCTTACCTATCCACTCTGTCATAGGCCTTCTCCAAGTCCATAAAGGCAACATACACCTTTTGTTTCTTCTCCAGATACTTCTCCACAACACAATTCAGGGTAAAAATCTGATCTACACATCCTCTTCCCTTCCTAAAACCTCAAACACCCCCGTGGTCACAAACACCCCCAAAATGAGCCTACTATAAGGTTCTTCCAGATTATGTTATGCTAGATAAAGTAACTACATAGAAAGCCCTTGGTCTCCTTATTTGGCGAGATATCCAAACATACTGCATATTGTTTTCTTAAGTTACCAATTTTCAGTGGAATGGAGAAGACACCTGGATACTTAAGGGAAGATTTCCAAATGAGGGACTTTTTTTCTGGACCCCTTTTCCCCTCATGTTTAGCCCCATTAGTTTAGAGATTGTAAGACGTTTGCCCCATTAGTTTGGTGATTTTAAGAACTTTTGCCCCATTTGTGTCATTTTTAAGATCTTTCGCACCACTTTGGTGTCGATTTTTTCCTGGCGAGTGATAGCGAGCGTGACATTTAAGAGAAACTGGCCTTCGGCCGGGACATTTTTATATCGAAACATGTACACATGTATCTTGAAAGAGGGTCTAGGCCCTCTAGGGTCTAGGGGATGTAATTTTCAGCTTGATGGAGGTCTAGGGATCACACTATAAACCTCCCCATAAAGCTGCTAACATATAATAATGGACACGGCACGACCCAGGTATCATGTACGAAGTTTGAAGTTGTATCATTCGGTCTTCTATCCCTTCCTTTAATATTTTATGTTTTTGTGTATAATGAATACAAAAGGCAAAGTTGTCTGCTACAAGTGTATCCCCCTAAGTTGAAAGAGCGACAGTCGCCATTTTGAAAGTTTTGTTTTTGTATTGTATTGGAAATGCGTGTTGTGTTTTTGTTTAGTATAATTAAAACCATAGGAGGAGTAGGTGTTTGTGAAAGCTAACTGGATTACTCTCTGCGTAGGTGAAACACAAACAGAAACAGTCAAGGAAGCTTTTTTCTTACATTTACACTTTCGTATTGTAGTTACCTTATTCCCATCCTCCCATGTGTCTGCTTTCTCTTTACTATCCTTTATAATAATAATAATAATAATAACAAATAATAATAATAATAATATTAATAATAATAATAATAAATAATAATAACATTACAAATAATATACTATACTAAAATAAAAAAGTAAATAAAAATAATAATAATAATAATAATAATAATAATAATAATAAACAATAATAATTAATAATAATAATAATAATAATAATAATAATAAACAATAATAATTAATAATAATAATAATAATAATAATAATAATAATAATAATAAACAATAATAATAATAATAATAATAATAATAATAATAATAAACAATAATAATAATAATAATAATAATAATAATAATAATAATAAACAATAATAATTAATAATAATAATAATAATAATAATAATAATAATAAACAATAATAATAATAATAATAATAATAATAATAATAATAATAAACAATAATAATTAATAATAACATTATAAATAATATACTATACTAAAATAAAAAAAGTAAATAATAATAATAATAATAATAATAATAATAAAAATTAAAAATAAATAAATAATGACAGAGTATATCTTAATCTCTCTTGCTGTCATAACCCCTTCTGTACCGGCGACGTCTTTTTTTTTTGTTCCAGCTATATTAAGACGAATTTGTGCTGTTTAATAAGGATCTGTGGTAGTAGAAAGGGTTAACTGAGCGAGTTCGAAGCTAGAGGTATTTTTTTTAAGCTGAATAGAATCCTCAAATAGTAGCCAGATGAAAGTTAAAATTACGGCACCGGTACTGAAAGGGTTAAGGTAGTGGCGAGGTACACTATATCTCGGAGTTGTTTGATTGGCTGCTGCAAAAAAGTATATAATGATTAACCCCTTCAGTAGCGGTGCCGTCCTTTTAACTGTACCCCTGGCTACTATTAGACGATTTTGTCTAGCTTCTTAAAAAAGGTCCTCCAACAATTAACAAGCTTCAAACTGTCTCACTTAACCATTTGTACTAACACAGATCCTTCTTAAACTCCACAAAATAGTCTTATTAAAGTTAAAATAAAATTAAAAAGACGTCGCCGGTACAGAAGGGGTTAACTCCTACGGCATACATTTGGGTATAACTGTTATATTAATACCATATTAACGGGATATGGGTCGTTTTTCTGGTCCCCCTTCTCCCTCATGTTTAGCCCTATTAGTTTTCAGATTTTAAGACATTATGCCCTTTAGTTTGGCGATTTTAAGAACCTTCGTCCCATTTCGTTGTCAATATTAAGACTCGTCGTGTCATTTACTGTAGGTGTCGATGTTTTCCTGGCGAGCGATAGCGAGCCTGTTATTTAAAAGGAATCGGCCTTCGACCGGGACATTATTCTATAGAAAAGTGTACAAATTAATCTAGAAGGAGGGTCTTGGGCGGGTGTCTAGAAGGAGGGTCTTGGGCGGGTGTCTAGAAGGAGGGTCTTGGGCGGGTGTCTAGAAGGAGGGTCTTGGGCGGGTGTCTAGAAGGAGGTCTTGGGCGGGTGTCTAGAAGGAGGGTCTTGGGCGGGTGTCTAGAAGGAGGTCTTGGGCGGGTGTCTAGAAGGAGGGTCTTGGGCGGGTGTCTAGAAGGAGGGTCTTGGGCGGGTGTCTAGAAGGAGGGTCTTGGGCGGGTGTCTAGAAGGAGGGTCTTGGGCGGGTGTCTAGAGGGTCTTGGGCGGGTGTCTAGAAGGAGGGTCTTGGGCGGGTGTCTAGAAGGAGGGTCTTGGGCGGGTGTCTAGAAGGAGGTCTTGGGCGGTGTCTAGAAGGAGGGTCTTGGGCGGGTGTCTAGAAGGAGGGTCTTGGGCGGGTGTCTAGAAGGAGGGTCTTGGGCGGGTGTCTAGAAGGAGGGTCATGGGCGGGTGTCTAGAAGGAGGGTCTTGGGCGGGTGTCTAGAAGGAGGGTCTTGGGCGGGTGTCTTTATAAGTTTGGTGAAGGTCTACGAAAAATAAAATAAAAATATAAAAGATAATTAAATACATGAGCAAATAAATCCGACCATCCCCCCTTAAGATTTAAATACCTGTACTCGTGTATTAGTCAATATATGTAAACCCAATTAAGATTTAAATGCCTGTACTCGTGTATTAGTCAATATATGTAAACCCAATTAAGATTTAAATGCCTGTACTCGTGTATTAGTCAATATATGTAAACCCAATTAAGATTTAAATGCCTGTACTCGTGTATTAGTCAATATATGTAAACCCAATTCGCCATAAACTGGAGAAGCGAAACACAAATGGAATGCAATTTGTATTCGTATTTAAAGATGAGGAATATATGGAAATAATGTAACCTGTTTTGGGACGAGTAATGATTAAAATGTATATAAACATACAAAAACTGCAAAAAATCGACAAACTAAAACTATTTGAAACCAATTGCTAAGATGAAGGGACTACTGGCCTTGCATCGAACTGTGTGATTGTATGGAGGCTTGAAGGCTGATGAATACTGATGGAACTGTGGCAGAGGCGGAACAGCTACAAAGATACACTGTTATATAAATAGATAGATTCATCGGTACATGACCAGGTAGATATATAAAAATCTAAAAATGAAATTTATAGATGAACAAGGAGTTTAAAACACACTATAATAGTCTGATGACACTTTGTATTTGTTTTAGTTTTTGTTTTGTTAACGGAAGGAATACCGTACAAGTTAATTACAACTATTAATTAATTATGAACAAAACAATGTTTTACATTGTTGAGGATTGAAAACTACCGTAAGGTAGTTTTCCAGCAATTTTCAAACCGCAACACTTCAAAATCACATGTTACATATTGTTCACAAGTTGAATACGCCATTAACCCCGTCTGTACCGGTGCCGTCCTTTTGGCTTTATTCTGGCTATTACTACACCATTTGATTTAGGTTAAAGAGGTCCTCCAGCAGATAACAGGCTTCAAACTATCTCCTTTAACCATTTATACTACCACAGATCATTCTTATACTGCACAACATCGTATACATATACGTATAGTTAGAATAATATTAAAATACGTCGCCAGTACAGAAGGGGTTATAAGGTGCAAGTATTTATCCAGTACAATTGAAAACAAGTGTATACAGACAAAGGTAAAGGATGGGTAAGACTCATTTATAGTAAGGTGTCTTATGAATAATGGAACACTTCCATCTACAACCCTGTATTCCTATATACTGTACCGGTATATGTTCATTCATATAATGGAACACTTCCATCTACAACCCTGTATTCCTATATACTGTACCGGTATATGTTCATTCATATAATGGAACACTTCCATCTACAACCCTGTATTCCTATATACTGTACCGGTATATGTTCATTCATATAATGGAACACTTCCATCTACAACCCTGTATTCCTATATACTGTACCGGTATATGTTCATTCATATAATGGAACACTTCCATCTACAACCCTGTATTCCTATATACTGTACCGGTATATGTTAATTCATATAATGGAACACTTCCATCTACAACCCTGTATTCCTATATACTGTACCGGTATATGTTCATTCATATAATGGAACACTTCCATCTACAACCCTGTATTCCTATATACTGTACCGGTATATGTTCATTCATATAATGGAACACTTCCATCTACAACCCATGTTAGAGATGTAATAGGCCCCCTAAAAACTTCAATAGGAGAAATAACAGAAAATGATTTAGAAATGTGCAGTACATTAAATAGTCAGTTTCTTTCCGTTTTCACTAATGAAAATTTGGCACAGATTCCAGAAGTCAATATGGTATATAGTGATAGTATAGAAAATATGTTAAGTACAGTTAGTATAAGTAGAAATGATGTGCTTAAGGAAATTGACAGACTGAAACCTCAAAAATCGCCTGGTCCTGACGAGGTATATGCTAGAGTATTAAAAGAATGCAGAGATGAGTTAAGTAGTCCATTAGCATTTATATTTAACAAGTCATTAGAAACAGGTTTAGTTCCAGAAGCTTGGAAGCTTGCAAATGTAGTTCCGATCTTCAAAAAAGGTGATAAATCGATAGCATCCAATTACCGTCCCATTAGTCTCACATCAATCATAGGAAAGTTGCTAGAGTCCATTATTGCTAGGAAAATTAGAAGCCACTTAGTAAAATTTAACTTAATAAATTCTTCTCAGCATGGATTCACTCAGGGACGTTCTTGCCTTACTAATTTGCTTAGCTTTTTCTCAGAGGTATATGAAGCAGTAGATAGTGACAAGTCATATGATATTATATATTTAGATTTCAGTAAAGCTTTCGACAGAGTCCCTCATGAGAGATTGATGAGAAAGGTTGAGGCACATGGAATAGGAGGGTCGTTGTTGGGATGGATTAGGTCATGGCTAATTGGTAGGAAACAGAGAGTCAGCATAAATGGTACCAAGTCAGAGTGGGGAGCAGTCAAAAGTGGTGTCCCCCAGGGATCGGTATTAGGTCCCCTGTTGTTTCTTATATACATAAATGACCTAGATTTAGGTATAACTAGTAGGATAAGTAAATTTGCAGACGATACTAAAATGGGGAGATCAATTGATTCAGATAGCGATATAGAGTGCCTCCAAAGGGATCTAGATACCTTACATGAATGGTCAGTAAATTGGCAGATGAAGTTTAACATTGACAAATGCAAGGTATTAAAGATAGGGAAGATGCAAACAAATGTTAAATATAAACTAGCTAATTTAGAATTAGAAAATTCAGACTGCGAGAAAGATCTAGGTGTGTTTGTTAGCAATGATTTGAAGCCTAGAAAACAGTGTATAAGCGTTCGTAATAAGGCAAACAGGATTCTCGGGTTCATCTCTAGGAGTGTGAGTAACAGAACTGCTGATGTTATCTTAAAACTTTACTTGTCATTAGTGAGACCCCATATGGATTATGCTGTCCAATTTTGGTGTCCTTATTACAGAATGGACATAGATTCATTGGAGAGAATTCAGCGTAGAATGACAATAATGATCCATAATATTAGAAATTTTCCGTATGAAGAAAGGTTGAAGAAATTAGGTTTACATTCGTTAGAGAGACGCAGAGTTAGAGGGGATATGATAGAGGTGTTCAAGTGGGTTAGTGGGATTAACAAAGGGGACATGACAAATGTACTAAAGCTCAGTGATAGCGAAAGAACTCGTACCAATGGTTTCAAATTAGATAAATTTCGTTTCAGAAAAGATATAGGCAAATATTGGTTTGGTAACAGAGTTGTAGATGGGTGGAATAGGCTACCAAGTGATATAGTGGGATCAAGAACGATAGGGAGCTTTAAGAAAAAATTGGATAAGCATATGGACGAGAAGGGTTGGGTGTGAAGGGGGATCAGCCGGGTTGGGCCAATCAGCGTTCTGCAGACCCCCGTAATCCTGCGTTAATCTCTAACCGGTTTGGTAAGATGATCCTCAGGGTATTAGAGTGTTGAGCCTATAATTGGGCTTTGTAATTGGGGTTGTGTGGGACAGGGATCTGCCTTGCTTAGGCCAATCGGCTTTCTGCAGACTCCCATTTTCTTATGTTCTTATGTTCTTAACCCTGTATTCCTATATACTGTACCGGTATATGTTCATTCATATAATGGAACACTTCCATCTACAACCCTGTATTCCTATATACTGTACCGGTATATGTTCATTCATATAATGGAACACTTCCATCTACAACCCTGTATTCCTATATACTGTACGGGTATATGTTCATTCATATAATGGAACACTTCCATCTACAACCCTGTATTCCTATACTGTACCGGTATATGTTCATTCATATAATGGAACACTTCCATCTACAACCCTGTATTCCTATAACTGTACCGGTATATGTTCATTCATATAATGGAACACTTCCATCTACAACCCTGTATTCCTATATACTGTACCGGTATATGTTCATTCATATAATGGAACACTTCCATCTACAACCCTGTATTCCTATATACTGTACCGGTATATGTTCATTCATATAATGGAACACTTCCATCTACAACCCTGTATTCCTATATACTGTACCGGTATATGTTCATTCATATAATGGAACACTTCCATCTACAACCCTGTATTCCTATATACTGTACCGGTATATGTTCATTCATATAATGGAACACTTCCATCTACAACCCTGTATTCCTATATACTGTACCGGTATATGTTCATTCATATAATGGAACACTTCCATCTACAACCCTGTATTCCTATATACTGTACCGGTATATGTTCATTCATATAATGGAACACTTCCATCTACAACCCTGTATTCCTATATACTGTACCGGTATATGTTCATTCATATACAGTAGAGCGAATGTAAATAGGACTTGGGAGTAGGAGGAGGAGTTAGGACTGGTATTCTGCGTGGGGGTGTTTGCTGTCATATATCTATCTATCTATCTATCTATCTATTGCCGGACGCCTTACTCCCCTTAATGAGGGTGGCCATACACACAATGCCACCAAGCGGACATATCCTTTGTAAGAGGGACAACCCATGCCAGTTTACTAAAGGACTTACAGGATTGACCACTCAATTTAGGGTCTGTCCGACCCCGAGGCCTTCTATGTATCTTATTAGCACAATTTGTCTACAGTGGTGTGCGGCTAGTCCATCCACTAACCTGCTTGACCCTTAGACAAGCAGTACGGATTTGTATAAGGTTTACTCCCCTACACAGGTTGCCGACCAAGGCTAACGAGTCCCATCCACCGGTCATATATCATAGTTTAATCATTGTCCCTCAGTCACTTCCCATCGTTAATGGCAGTTGTTTTTAGCATTCTTCTTGCGCGAGAGAGAGAGAGAGAGAGAGTTTCTAAACACTCTGTTTCCTGTACACCAACCTCATATATTGTTGTCTTTTATACGTTGCGGAAGTCGTTACCGGCAACACCATAATCGGCTGAGTATTGAACTATGCCTACCAGATATTGGGAAGACATAATATTGTCTCTTTACTTGCAGGTGGTGGTGGAGAGGTCTGCTGCTTAAGCCGGTATCACACGAGAGCCGTTATAGTCAACATTCGAGGATCAACAATTATCTGAAATGTTGAGGATACAGGTTGGTGGAAAAAACGCTCGTGCGATACCTGCTTTAGTTCAACTGTATCTTGAATGCTATCATCACTATCACGTCCACTAAAGTCACTATAACCATCATTATTACTATCATTATCATCAGTAATATTATAAGTGTAATAACTAATCTGGCATCAGATTGGACCTTAATTATTCAGGTACATTATATCTATTTAACATATAATAATGACAACTATATTCATGAACACCATCATGACTAACTATAATAATGACAACTATATTCATGAACACCATCATGACTAACATCATTTAACATTTAACATATAATAATGACAACTATATTCATGAACACCATCATGACTAACATCATTTAACATATAATAATGACAACTATATTCATGAACACCATCATGACTAACATCATTTAACATATAATAATGACAACTATATTCATGAACACCATCATGACTAACATCATTTAACATATAATAATGACAACTATATTCATGAACACCATCATGAGTAACATCATTTAATGGGCTGTGGATATGTTTTGGTCTATTTATTGATTTATTGATTAATTCTATAGTTTCCTCTCTAGACATCCATTAAACTTAAAAACATCCCCTAAGCTCCTTTTCAAGATAAATTTGTACTTGTTTCGGTAGAAAAATGTCCAGGCCGGAGGCCGGGATATTTTTTACCGAAAAATTTATAAATTTGTCTTCGGTCTAGAGAGTGTTACTTATAACTTGATTGAGGTCTAGCGAAGACACTTAAAGATAAATGAATACATAATAATTATACCAACAAATATCCACTACCCATCTTATCTTAATGATTAGAAACAGGATCAGAAGAAAGATCAGGATTATAAATATAATGACTGGTGATCCTAGTTCTACATAATCAAGAGTGGAAGTATTCACTCCCTTCCGCACGACGACGCATTTATTTACTGTTTACCGGCTAATGTCAGACGATTGTATTCATGTTCGGAATGTCATATGGAAGTCAGAGGGTTAATTGAGATGGGTTTTACCCTTTTAATTCCCACAGATGCTTCTCAAGCTGCATGCAATCGTTTAATGATAGCCAAACTATTCTGTCAAAACGCGTCAAAATCTTCAAGGGGTTAACTATATGAAATGGGAGGTGATTCCACTCTTGAAGGGAAAACTTCAGACCTTCCAGTATGACTGTCTATCAGACTATCTAAAAGGAGTTATATGCAGCGGATTGATCGAAATATATATGAATTAACCACTTCTGTACCGGCGACGCCTTCTTAATTGCATTCAGGCTACTATTAGACAATTATATTTAGTTTAAAGTAGCCTCCAACAATTAATAGTCATCGAACTACTTCACATAACCATTTTTACTAGCACAGATTCCTTCTTAAACTGCAGCAGATCGTGTAAATATACCTAGCATATAAGTAAAAGGACGTTGCCGGTACAAAAGGGCTAAATCATTCCTTCTTAACACCTTACGAGCGGCCTATGCGGTTTATTTATATGTACCGCCCAGCGGGGTGTTTTTAGCCAAAATAGGGCTGTTTACGTGATCATTTTCATGCCTAAATAAGACCCAGAACGTAAAACAAGTACCTATCCCTGAAAGGGCATAAACAGAGCTTTCGAATGACACCATAACGATCCTTTTATGATGGCTAGTTTTCTTGCAATAACCGTGCAACGCGAGTGCAAAAAGCATGTAATTAGTCACTTTCCCGATATAATTCCTTATATAGCGAGTGAGAGAGGGAGGAGGGAGCTGGGATTCGTGTCAGTATGTTCGCCGCGGTGGTCTGGAGCAGTCATACGCTCGCTACTCTCCTGCCACCACTTGTCTCTCTCTCTCAGCAACATTACGTGCTGAAATTGCCACTCGAGTTATGTCGAGCGCCGCCACATAGTCCAGCTTTATTTAACTCGACTTATGTGGTGAGCCGCTAATTAAGGGTTAAACTGCAGCAGATCGTGTAAATATACCTAGCATATAAGTAAAAGGAATTTTTTTTTTTTTTTTTAAGAGATTGAACGGAGGAAGGAAAAACACAGATAAAACAAAAAGGTCCATGTGCCTAAAGGCATCCTCCATTCATAAAATGTTTGTAACAACTGGATTTAAACATTTGTAGATTGTAAGTTTGTGGAAAGCAATTCGAGGGAAGTGAATTCCAAAGAGTAGTAGCTCTGGGGATAAATGAATTCTGATAAGCAGAAGTTCTGCATTGTGGAGGAGAAAGTGTAAATTCATGGGCGCTCTCAGCTGCCCTAGTTCTACGGGGAAAGATGTGGAGAGGCGGCACAATTGAAGCAAGTTCCTCGGAACAATTGCTGTGAAAATATCTGTAGAATAATGCAAGGGATGCAACGTTTCTTCGTATGGATAATGTAGGAAGGTCCTGTGTGATTGCAGGGTTATTGATTAATCTAATAGCTTTATTTTGAATTTTGTCCAACTGCCTCAATGCAACCACTCCACTTCCACTCCACAGAGGTGAACAGTAATCCATCTGAGAACGCACATGACTTTTATATATCACGGCCAACTGCTCGTCAGTGAAGAATTCTCGAACACTGTACAGGAGTCCCAGTTTTTTAGAGGCATTCTTAGCAATGCTTCTAACATAATGTGTCCAGCTCAAGTTAGTAGTTAATGTCACACCGAGAATGTCAATACTAGGGGAAGTGGGAATATTTACATCATTAAAAAATATATGGGAGTCAGTGAGATTCTGTCGGTTAGAAAATTGAATGTATTTGGTTTTCTGTGCATTAAAGGAAACTAGATTCTTTTGTCCCCACCCATTAATTCTAGAAAGGTCCTGGTTCAGAGAAATTGCAGTGTTTATTTTTGAATTTATAAGATCGGGTTGGGTGAAAGAATTGGTAAATGTGAAGGAACTGTGGAGTGTTGAGTCATCTGCGTAGGAATGTATTGGATTATGAGTGGTAGATATGAGATCATTGATATGAATGAGGAACAGAATTGGGGCCAAAACTGATCCCTGGGGAACACCAGCATTTATTGAGTGAAATTGAGAATAAAGGCCATCTACCATTACACATATTTTTCTGTTATGAAGATAAGAAGAAATTAGTGGAACTAATGATGCAAGGCCGTAGTGTGACATCTTCGACAATAAGGATTGATGCCAGACTCTATCAAATGCCTTTGATATATCCAGTGCTATTGTATGTGTTTCACCATATTGGTCTGTAGCTTGGTTGATTTGATGCGTAAGAAGGCAAAGCATGTCTGCAGTTGATCGACATCGTCTAAAACCATATTGCCTATCACTGATTAATTTATTATTCTCAAGATGCTTAATTATGTGATTATTTAATATAATTTCAAAGACTTTACCAAGAGTGGAAGTTATAGCTATTGGTCTGTAGTTTGATGGATCTGAAGAGGCACCTTTTTTAGGAACTGGATGGATGTTTGCTTCTTTCCAGGGTACTGGGAAGCATGTGGTATGAGTACACAGACGGAAATTGTTTGCCAATACAGGAGCGAGCACCAAGGAGCAATTCTTAAGTACTATTGGAGGAATTTCATCTGGACCAGGAGCCTTATCTACTGAGAGATTCTGCAAAATAGTTTTGACATGTCTGGTGTGGATCTTAAGTGAGGGAATTTCAGGCGAATTAAAATTAAGTACAGGGACATCTTGATTTATTTCATCTAAGGTTGAGTTGGTGGAGAAAATATCCGCAAGAAGGTTAGCTTTACCTCGTGGTTCACTTACAAGATTGCCAGTCGGAGATTTTAATGGTGGAATGGATGAAACAGTAGTGAAGTTGGATTTAAATGAGTTAAGAGTAGACCAAAATATTTTGTTATCATTTGGATTATTTAGAAGTTTATTTGCCTGCTTGTGGAGAAAGTTTGATTTAGTTAGGTTTAATACAGTTTTGGCATGATTTCTGATGTTTCTAAAGTAATTAAAGGCTTCATGAGTTTTTGATCTTGTGTATGCATTGTAGGCTATTGCTTTTTGTTCAGTTACTCTAGCACAATTATGGTCAAACCATTTAGGTGAATTAGATCTTTTACTGTACTTTTGATGAGGAATAAAAGTTTCCATTCCAATTTTTACAAAATCTTGTATGTGGCTCAAGGTGGAGTGTGCATCATTAGAAAAGAAATAGGTCCAGGGAATATCAATAAAGAAACCTTGAAGACCCTCCCAGTCTGCCCTATCGTAATGCCATTTAGTCACCAAAACAGGTTCAGAGTGGGAAGGTGTGGTAGGTGATAGACAGGTGGCCTGTATCAGACAGTGATCAGAAGATCCAAGCGGGGACCTCACTGTAACATCATAATTTTCTGAATTGGTTATTAAAAATAAGTCCAGTAGGTGGGAATTATGATTAGGATTATCTGGTACACGGGTGGGTTGGTTGACTAGTTGAGTGAGATTAAATGAGTCTGCAAATAGCTCACATTCAAGACCAGCATTATCAGTCCTGGCTGAATGAGTGAGCCATTCAACATTATAGACATTAAAATCACCAAACACAGTGATTTCAGAAGAAGCATTTAAGTTGAGGACACTGAGTTGTGAGGACAGAGAATCAAAAAGACTTTGCTCTGGAGGAGTATTTGGGGAACGGTAGATGCAACATATTTATTTAAATTTACCATCAGAAATTAATTTGTATATAGAATAATCAAAATAGGGACAATTGAAACTAGTAACCTCCTCCAGGGCAATTTCAGATTTTGCGAAGCAACATACACCTCCTTTAGGTCTGAAATTTTGGAGCAGTTGATAACCTGGACAATTAAATCTAGACGTGTCAGATGTGGATGTTACTTGAGTCTCTGTCAAAAAAAGGAGAGTAGGGGATTCTGCTTGAAGAAATTGGTGTACAGAATTGATGTTAGAGTGAAGTCCCCTTATATTGCTAAAGAAAAAGCTGCACCGACGAGCAGCTTTGGGACGTTGCCGGTACAAAAGGGCTAAATTATTCCTTCTTAAACTGCAGCAGATCGTGTAAATATACCTAGCATATAAGTAAAAGGACGTTGCCGGTACAAAAGGGCTAAATCATTTAATATATTTTGGTTTTGTTTTGTTTATAGGTTGATGGATATTTAATATATTTTGGTTTTGTTTTGTTTATAGGTTGATGGATATTTAATATATTTTGGTTTTGTTTTGTTTATAGGTTGATGGATATTTAATATATTTTGGTTTTGTTTTGTTTATAGGTTGATGGATATTTAATATATTTTGGTTTTGTTTTGTTTATAGGTTTTTTTTTTTGTTTTTTTTTTTTCTATATTCCAACTTACTTCCTCTCGGGCATAGGCTGAGAGCCTTAACATTCACCGCTTTACAATGAACAGTGAAGCCCGTGAGTTCTTGTTCCAGTCTAGGGAGTGAGACATGTGAAGCACGTAGAGTACAACGAGCACCTGCCATCTTGCCTTCACATGAGGCACGGTGCTCACTCATGGCCCGAAACGACCCCATCTCTGAAGCCACCTCGTTCCCGTGCTTCACTGTCTCACCCCCTACACTCGGACTCTCACACTTACACACACACAACGCCACAAGGTTGATGGATATTTAATATATTTTGGTTTGGTTTTGTTTATAGGTTGATGGATATTTAATATATTTTGGTTTTGTTTTGTTTATAGGTTGATGGATATTTATACTTAGTTCTCAAATTTGTAACGCTGAGCTAATCGTTGCTTACTTTCCTTACTTAACTTAAGGGGGCCCACCTCCATTTTGTCTCTCTTTCTCTCCCTCTTTCTTTGGCTTGTATCCATGTGGCCCCATTCAGCCTACTGTTTTAAGACGTTTACCCCCATCCAGGTGTCAATATTTTCCTGGCGAGCGGTAGCGAGCCAGCATATAAACCTATAAATATTTTTTTAAAGCAAGCTAAATTTGTACATTTTTTTATAGAAAAATTTCTCCGGCGAAGCCGGATTAATCCATACAATACTGGATCGCTATCGCTCGCCAGGAAGAAATTGACACCTGGATGGGGATAAACGTCTTAAAACAGTTGGCTGAATGGGGCCGAATGGATACAAGCCATAGAAAGAGATAAAAGGAGAAACAAGTAAAAAATGCAGGTGATCCCCCTTAACTTAACTCTTTTTAACTACCAAAGATCCTTCTTAAACTGCATAACCTCCTCTGAACATAGCTAGAATATAATTAAAAAGAAGTCGCCGGTACAGAAGGGATTAAGGAATAAATATTAGGTAATAAGTGTGAAATACAATATTATGCACAATTGCTAAAGGTTATGAATACAACTCGAATGATAAGTAAATACCGTGGAGAGTAAATACCGTGGAGAGTAAATACCGTGGAGAGTAAATACCGTGGAGAGTAAATACCGTGGAGAGTAAATACCGTGGAGAGTAAATACCGTGGAGAGTAAATACCGTGGAGAGATTATTAAATACAGAGATAAATCCAGCATTGACTGTTTCATAATAAATTTAACTTGGAGAGAGAGAGAGAGAGAGTTCTTCCCTCTGCTGTTGTTTTCATCAGCTCTCTTACCAGATCTTCCTCTCAAAGGCTTCACGTACAGATCAATCAGCCTAAAGATTACGTGAAGAGAGACAGATCGTACACTCGGATGTCATAGTCTCTAACCCACTCATAAGAGAGACAGATCGTACACTCGGATGTCATAGTCTCTAACCCACTCATAAGAGAGACAGATCATACACTCGGATGTCATAGTCTCTAACCCACTCATAAGAGAGACAGATCGTACACTCGGATGTCATAGTCTCTAACCCACTCTTAAGAGAGACAGTCGTATACTCGGATGTCATAGTCTCTAACCCACATAAGAGAGACATATCGTACACTCGGATGTCATAGTCTCTAACCCACTCATAAGAGAGACAGATCGTACACTCGGACGTCATAGTCTCTAACCCACTCATAAGAGAGACAGATCGTACACTCGGATGTCATAGTCTCTAACCCACTCATAAGAGAGACAGATCGTACACTCGGATGTCATAGTCTCTAACCCACTCATAAGAGAGACAGATCGTACACTCGGATGTCATAGTCTCTAACCCACTCATAAGAGAGACAGATCATACACTCGGATGTCATAGTCTCTAACCCCCTCATAAGAATTCGTGGACCCTCCCCCTATGTTTTCTTTATGCAATTTTAACTGTTTGCATTGATTTTTGGATAGAACTTGATTTTCGATGAATTGTATACATAGTTTTATAGTTGATGTATGGAAAGTCATATTCGTAAATTCGTTTCCAGAAATATATTTATATAATTGGTAGTCAGTGAAGCCCACAAATATTTATGAGTGGGTAAGACACTATGACATCCAGGTGTAATTTGATAAATATTTCGTAGTCACATGTTTTTGAAGCACTCGCCACTTAACCCTCAAATTCAGCTCATTGCATGAGAACGAATATGAAAGAAACGACAAACTTCCTACGCCTAATAGTTTTGTATTCCAACGAATATTTACAAATATACATTATTCAAATGCCAGTCAACAATCCTGTAACTGTTAAAAATTGTAGACGGTTTACATATTAAACTTGCTACTATATACAATATAAATTGTAGACGGTTTACATATTAAACTTGCTACTATATACAATATAAATTGTAGACGGTTTACATATTAAACTTGCTACTATACACAATATAAATTGTAGACGGTTTACATATTAAACTTGCTACTATATACAATATAAATTGTAGACGGTTTACATATTAAACTTGCTACTATATACAATATAAATTGTAGACGGTTTACATATTAAACTTGCTACTATATACAATATAAATTGTAGACGGTTTACATATTAAACTTGCTACTATATACAATATAAATTGTAGACGGTTTACATATTAAACTTGCTACTATACACAATATAAATTTACGAAAAAGAATAAATTGGATCACACGCAGTTGTATCCTAAACTATTTTCCATCCACCAAACACTCACTGTCATTGGTCCAAACGCAATACTACACCATATTTAAGGTGACGTGCAGGGCACCTACCCACTTGACTACTAGGCCCATACTAGGAATATTGTTTTCTGTTACCATCGTAGCATTACCAGCGAGAATAATCTAATAAGGATGTAGCTCTTAAAGGAGCTCCCAATTGATCCCTAGTCTAGACCAAGCACCCCTGAAGATGGCTCTGCCATCGGTGGTCCATCGTCTGCACACTTACAAATGTCACCGGCAGATACAAACATGTCACCAAAACAACACGGTCACAGCTGTGTTGTTTGTGGAAAATTCAAGCAAAAGCAAAAGCATTTCATATGTCACTTCTCTCACAAAGGTAAGGTGAAGTGCTTAGTCATAAGTAGGGTGTATCTACGAGTATACAGTATATAGTATACTCACATACGAGTAGGCCTATATACAGTATAATCATGGCTGACTGAATCAAGATTCCAGAGACATTATCTTGGTAAATAGCTGACTCATAAATGCTGGCATTTGTGTCATTACAGATGTTTGTTATGGCTCAAGAACCTTGACATCAATCTGAAGACGAAAACACCTGATCAGCTGTACAGTCCCGTGTTGTGTCAAGCAGCCACTTTTAAGATGACCAGTATAGCGGGGTTGGTCGTCTGACGTCTGATGCTCCACAATTTACAGATGTTTTAAATAATATAAATAAATAGCTTAATTTAATCACGTTGTATTATATGCGATTCATATGATCGGTTATCTTTAATGTAAGACATACCCTCAATTTTATGTTCTTAGTGTTTGTGGAGTGTGAGTTTGGAATTACTTGTTTATAGAATATTATTCATGAATACACAGAAAAGCAATAAACGGTAGTGGAGAAATTCCCCTAGCATTGTATTGTGCTGCAGTGGTCGACCTGAATAGTAAACACGTAACATCGAGAGAAAATATATTTATAAACACGTACAACATGAGGCAAAATATGTGTTCCACACTTTTGGTAATGTTGTTGCTGAAGGTATGTGTATTTATTAGTGTATGACGTGTATGGGTAAAGCTGCAAAAACATATATTACTCGAGAGACAGTCACTGGGATGATTGCTGTGGTTGTCTCGCATATTCTTTCGTGAGAGTCTGAGAGATAATTGCGTACCGGTATGTGTGTTTGATTATTTACTTTTCAGTAAACGTACGAACACTATGGGGAACATATATGGACGAAATCCGTACAGATACTGATACAAATTTAAATGTAAGGAACAAAACCAATACAAGATATAGACGTTGAGTAACCTACACATATAGCAAATGCATTATATTAGATAAAGTATTCTATACAGAAAACGGTGAAGTTGCTGCACATATCCTAGATTGTAAACATGGAATGTAGCACAATATATTTAGTTGTAGTAGCATATGGACTATAAGGTGGGACAATAATGATAATGACAGTATGGGGATCACAATTAAAACATCACGAGTGACAACAGTAGCCTACTATTTAGACATAGCCAGCTATAAGAGATATTATGGAATGTGAACAATTATGAGATATTGGGTACTGCAAGCGGTAGCCTATATATATAATAGAAACTATATAGTTATAGCTTGAATATAACCGTTTTCTAAGGAACGGTACATTCTCTATTGAGGGGTATAAACTATAGTTACTGTTCGAAATTACCCGTTCTCTATTGATGGGTGCTTTACGTTAGATGCGGTAAGTATCAGGGGCCTACAACCAAAAGCAGAGAGTCGCCTCTCCTTCTATACTCTCCTTGATTACCAGGTATGACACAGCGTTGCCAATGGTTTGCCAATTTCAAGGACATACTCACCTATTTGTAGCCAAAACTTGACGCGATACACGTCATCAGTTTTCATTCACCAAATTTCTAAATGTTTTGCGACGTGATAGCCTTGACTGACCAATTTCAACTAAACCTTCAAATCATGCCTTGCGATGGTGAGCATCAAGGGGCTAAACAACTATTAACTAATATATTCAACTACAAAATACAAATACATCTGCGAGACCATGCACTCCTTCCACATTGGGGGGGGGTATTATATTATATTATTATTATTATTATTATTATTATTATTATTATTATTCTTTTTTTAGTATTACAGTATACATATTTATTAGATTGCTCTCAAGACCTCTATCAAACTTAAAAAAACACCCGCAAGATATATTTGTATATTTTTCGGTAGAAAAATTCTTACCGTTTTACTGGCTAGCTCTAGTTCGGCAGGAGAAAATCGTCACGTGAAAGGCACGAAACGTCTTAAAATTGACAAGGAAATGGAGTGAACGGTCATAAATTCGCTAAATTAATGGGGTGAACGTGTTAAAATCTCACAAATAATGAGGCTAAGCATGAGGGAGAGAGGTCCAACAAAACCCACTACCTCCTCTACTTAATAGGAAGTGGGCCAAGTGGTTACCCAAGACAATAGGGGAGGTAAATAACTCGGTAAACAAGGGAAGACATTAACCCTTTCAGTACCGGTGCCATCCTTTTAACTTACTCTGGCTACTCTTAGACGGATTTATTCAGCTTAAAGAGGGCCTCCAGCAATTAACAGGCTTCGAACTATCTCACTTAACACATTTTTACAACCACATGTATTTCTTAAACTGTACAGAATCGTCTAAATATTGCTAGAATATACTTAAACGACGTTGCCATTACAGAAGGGGTTAATAGAAGTGGGCCAAGTGGTTACATAAGACAATAAGCGAGGTAAATAACTTGGTCAACAGAGAAGACGTTAATATTGTGTTTTGGGACAAAGAGGAAGTTTATGAAGTCAGAACCCTGTTAGCCATCTCAAGATCCGATTTCGTATTTGTTGTCTGGCTAACATTAGACAACTTTACCTATATAATTACCACAGATCTTTCCAAAAACTGTATTAAGCCGTCTAATGATAGCCAGAATAAACTGGCAAGATGCGACATGGTGTAGTTTGCAAACACCCTTAAATACATAAATAAATAGATAAATACATACAAAAAAAATATATATACCGGTATATATATATATGCGTTGTCTCTCAAATACGTGATGACGTAAATAGTTTCATAATATAATTGAACATTGTAGGCCTACAGTATAGTCGTTAATAGAACATTGTAAATATCACGCCTTGCTACAATGATGAATATAATTATAACCTGAAGTGTGAGTATTTATAGGTTGTTAGGAAAATATGTTTCATCACTTAAGGAAGCCCACCTCGCTTTTTTTCTCTTTCTCTCCCTCTCTCTTTGGCTTGTATCCATTCGGCCTCATTCAGCCTACTGTGTTAAGACGTTTACCCCATCCAGGTGTCAATATTTTCCTGGCGAGCGGTAGCGAGCCAGCATAAATATATTTTGGTTTTGACAGGAAGCTAAATTTGTACATTTTTCGATAGAAACATTTCTCCGGCGAAAGCCGTATTTTTCCATACAATGTTGGCTCGTTATTGCTCGCCAGGAAGAAATTGACACCTGGATGAGAATAAACGTCTTAAAACAGTTGGCTGAATGGGGCCGAATGGATACAAACCAGGGAAAGAGAGAAAAGAAGAGAAAGATAAAAAAAAGTCGGTGACCCCCCTCAACAAACTCAGCAACCCCTTGTGGAACATGGCGCATTTTGACAGTATATTTTGGTTATTATAAGACGACTTTATACAGTTAAGGAGGGATCTGTGTGAGTTAAAGACGTCAACAACATATCAATTAAACGTCTGACTTCGACATATCCTTCTAATCTGAATAATATCAAAAACATAATATAATAACAAGAAAAAAACGTCAATATGCTTTATAATCCAGCAAGGATTTATGGCACATTTTTATCAACGCTTCCTGCTATCTGCATAATGGAAACCAAATATTAACCCGTGTATGAATCACACCAGGGGGGGGGGGGTAAACATTGACTCCGGTTTAAAATGTAAACACAAACACACACTGAGGGTGTGTGTATTTGAGGAGAGAGAGAGCTACATAGAGCTACATAGATACACAGACCACACAGACCTCAAGGTCCTTACTAGGCAGTCTGGCCTTACAAACTATATATGTATATATGCATATATATATATATATATATATATATATATATATATATATATATATACACACCGGTACATACATATACACACATACACACACACACACACACATACACATACATACATACACACATACATACATATATATACAGTATATATACATACTGTACAGTGCACACATACACATACATTTTTTTTTTTTTTTTTTTTCATATCACCCCAGCCCTCTGCAGATAGAGGTCAAGCCTTCCCTTGAAAGCGTTTATTGTGTCGCTCTCCACCACTCTCGCTGGTAGTTTATTCCACTCTGTCGCCACACTGTAGGTGAAGAAACTCTTTGTGACATCTAGGTTTGCCTTTTTGGTTTTTAATTTCATTCCATTTCCGCGAGTTTGATTAGTATTGTTTAATGTGAATAGTGCATTTACATCGACTTTGTCGAAACCTTTTAGTATCTTAAAGCACTCAATAAGCTGACCCCTCAACCTCCTCTTTTTTAATGAGAACAGGTTCAATCGTTTAAGTCTTTCTTCATATGGTTTATGTCTTAATGAGGGTATCATCTTCGTCGCTCTACGCTGTACTGACTCGAGTCTTACAATGTCCTTGATCAGATATGGTGACCAGAACTGCACACCATATTCAAGGTGGGGCCTCACCATACTTTTGAACAGTGGCACTATTACGTTTTCATGTTTATATGTAAATTTTCGTTTAATAAAGCCCAATGCTATGTTTGCCTTATTTGCAGCTGCTATACATTGGTCGGAAGTTTTTAGGTTTTCAGATATTAGTACCCCTAGGTCTTTTACTACCGTTGCGGTTTTTATTTGTTTGCCATTCATTTCGTATTTGTATTTCATATTTCTGCTACCAACCTGCAGCACCTGACATTTATCGACATTGAAGGGCATCTGCCATTTTTTCGACCACTCTGATATCTTTAAATCAGATTGCAACGCATTTCTATCATCTTCGTTCAGGACTGTATTTCCTATTTTTGTATCGTCGGCGAATTTGGAAATGGTGTTGTTTACCCCTACATCAATATCGTTAATGTAAATGAGAAACAGGACCGGTCCAAGGACTGAACCCTGTGGAACTCCACTAGTGACAGGCTCCCACTCCGATTCCACTCCATTTATCACCACTCTCTGTCTTCTGTCTGTAAGCCAATTTTTTATCCAAGAATGAATTTCACCTTTGATACCTATCCTCTCTAGTTTAGCCAATAGTTTTCGGTGAGGCACCTTGTCGAAAGCTTTTTGAAAGTCAAAGAAGATTATATCTAGTGATTTCGTCATGTCGTTATATATGAATAGTTTGTTATAAAATTCAATGAAATTTGTTAGGCATGACTTATTTGATCTAAAGCCGTGTTGACTATTTTTGATTAGGTTGTTTGATTCGAGGTAATCTACTATCTTATCTCTAAGGATTTTTTCCATGATTTTTCCTACAATTGAAGTTAGACTAATTGATCTGTAATTACTCGCTTTGGCCTTGCTACCCTTCTTGTATATCGGCGTAATGTTCGCATCTTTCCAATCACTCGGTACAATCCCCTGTAGTAATGATAAGTTAAATAGTTGTGTCAGGGGTTTTGCTATTTCGTCCTTAACATTCTTAATTATTTTCGGGTGGAGCATGTCGGGTCCCGGGGTCTTATTTACATTTAAATTACTCAATTTGCTTTGTACTTCGCTAACACTGATGGTGAAATCTCCTATCACATGAGTTGAGGTGTTATTTTCAAGGGTATGATCGATAATTTCTTCTGTGAAAACTGAGCCAAAATATTTGTTGAGCAGATTTGCCGTGTTTGTGTCACCTGTTATTGTCTGGCCATCTTCTATTAGCGGTCCGATTCCGCTTTTGATCTGTTTATTTTTATTTACGTAACTGTAGAATTTGTTGGGGTTTGTGGCACTTTCTCTGGCAATAGTCATTTCGTAATTTTGTTTGTTCGCCCTAATTATTTGTTTCACTTCCCTTTTACTATTTTTGTACAAGTTTTTAATTACTTCAGTGTTTGTGTTATTTTTTACAAGTTTGTGGAGTTGATTCCTTTTCCTTATTGCCTTGTCAATGTCTCTACTGTACCAAGGGGGCATACTTTATTTCGTATTACGTTTTGGTTTCATGGGTACAAATTGTTTATGCGCTTCTGTAATTGTAGACTTAAAATGTCCCCATAGTTCATTTACTTAGTTTATATTTATGAGGTTTGAGTGTATGTTTGATAGCGATTCCTTAAATCCGTCATAATTTGCGTTTTTGAAGTCCGAAACCATTCCTGTTGTTTTTACTGAGGAATATTTGCTTATAACGTTGATTCTTAAGATTTTATGATCGGACGTTGCCAGATGTTCACCTACATCCAGGTTTGATAATAGATTTTCTTGGGTAGTGATTACGAGGTATAATATATTCCTGTCTCGCGTCGGCTGTTTTACGTGTTGAGTAAAAAAATTGTCCTGGATGAAACTTGTCATTAGGCGTGACTCAGCATTTTTTCCGGTCAGGGTATTCCAGTCAA
This sequence comes from Paralithodes platypus, assembly GCA_032716605.1. Taxonomy (NCBI): domain Eukaryota; kingdom Metazoa; phylum Arthropoda; class Malacostraca; order Decapoda; family Lithodidae; genus Paralithodes; species Paralithodes platypus. Next base: position 2,088,186 of record CM064536.1, read on the forward strand.
TTAGGGGGAGGAGAGAGAGAGAGAGAGAGAGAGAGAGAGAGAGAGAGAGAGAGAGAGAGAGAGAGAGAGAGAGAGAGAGAGAGATAGAGAGAGAGAGAGAGAGAGAGAGAGAGAGAGAGAGAGAGAGAGAGAGAGAGAGAGAGAGAGAGAGAGAGAGAGAGAGAGAGAGAGAGAGAAAGAGAGAGAGAGAGAGAGAGAGAGTGAGATCAGGAGGGAGAAACATATTTGTTTTCAAAATAGAAGTATATCGATATAGATTGACTCGCAAGTCGTTCTCTCTTTTCTGTAAAATTAATATATATTGACATACATATAGACAATTTGTGAGACCATTTTATACAGCTTAGGAAGGATATGTGACATTTTAAAAGGTAAAGACTATCTCAATTAACACTCTGACTTAAATATGCCCTTTCTAATCTGAATAGAATTGTCTAATAATAGCCAGTAACATAACAAGGAATGCATCATTGTATCGTGAAGGGATAATAGATTATAAGTTAATAGAATTGTCTAATAATAGCCAGTAACATAACAAGGAATGCATCATTGTATCGTGAAGGGATAATAGTTTACAAGTTAACCCACTGAGCCCCAGCGACGCAGGGCTTGCGTTCACAATGTATGTAACGCTAAACCCCCGCGACGCATGGTTTGCGTCCTGGCCGGTCCGGTCCCAATTACTCCGGTCCTATGGAACCTAGAGGGCTCAGATTTGTATGGGAACTGTGTAAGTATCCCACGCACCCGTGCCGATGATTGAAAACTCTCAAAGTCCAACCGCGTGCACGTGAGCGCGCAAAAACATGTTTTTTTTGGGAAATTGCCTTAAATTTTTTACTCTTGTAAAATCTGTTTTCGGGGGCTCTGTAGGACCATGTTTTGAGCTTTTTGATCGGTTTTTCGTGGTTTTTCCTTCATTCCTAACCCATTCGCTATTGTTTCTGGAATAACAAAAAAAAATCTGAATCAGCCGGTCCTGGGTGGTACATTTATAAATATTTAGCTGGTACTCAGCGGGTTAATAGAATTGTCTAACAATAGCCAGTAACATAACAAGGAATGCATCATTGTATCGTGAAGGGATAATAGTTTATAAGTTAATAGAATGATAGTTTTTTTGTTTTTTTAAATATAATTATAATGGATAATCCTTTGCTGTGTACTATGCCGGCTTTCTGTTATAGCTGTGGTCAACATTAAATATAATTATAATGGATAATCCTTTGCTGTGTACTATGCCGGCTTTCTGTTATAGCTGTGGTCAACATTAAATATAATTATAATGGATAATCCTTTGCTGTGTACTATGCCGGCTTTCTGTTATAGCTGTGGTCAACATTAAATATAATTATAATGGATAATCCTTTGCTGTGTACTATGCCGGCTTTCTGTTATAGCTGTGGTCAACATTAAATATAATTATAATGGATAATCCTTTGCTGTGTACTATGCCGGCTTTCTGTTATAGCTGTGGTCAACATTAAATATAATTATAATGGATAATCCTTTGCTGTGTACTATGCCGGCTTTCTGTTATAGCTGTGGTCAACATTAAATATAATTATAATGGATAATCCTTTGCTGTGTACTATGCCGGCTTTCTGTTATAGCTGTGGTCAACATTAAATATAATTATAATGGATAATCCTTTGCTGTGTACTATGCCGGCTTTCTGTTATAGCTGTGGTCAACATTAAATATAATTATAATGGATAATCCTTTGCTGTGTACTATGCCGGCTTTCTGTTATAGCTGTGGTCAACATTAAATATAATTATAATGGATAATCCTTTGCTGTGTACTATGCCGGCTTTCTGTTATAGCTGTGGTCAACATTAAATATAATTATAATGGATAATCCTTTTGTGTGTACTATGCCGGCTTTCTGTTATAGCTGTGGTCAACATTAAATATAATTATAATGGATAATCCTTTGCTGTGTACTATGCCGGCTTTCTGTTATAGCTGTGGTCAACATTAAATATAATTATAATGGATAATCCTTTGTTGTGTACTATGCCGGCTTTCTGTTATAGCTGTGGTCAACATTAAATATAATTATAATGGATAACCCTTTGTTGTGTACTATGCCGGCTTTCTGTTATAGCTGTGGTCAACATTAGACACTTTCATTCTGTTAGCAACGAATTATGAAGGTTCAAGGGTTAAGGGTGAAGGGTTTATTATTTGGTCGATTTATTCATATATTTATTCTATATTTAGTTGCCTCCTTAGACCTTTATAAACAAAAGTCCTCAAGAGCCCCCTTCAAGATAAATTTGTACATTTATTGGTAGGACCAGTTCCTTCAAAATTACAGGCTCTCTATCGCTTGCCAAAAACAAAATTGACAACTAGATATATATATTTTTTTTTAAAGAGACAATGAACGGAGGAAGGAAAAACACAGATAAAACAAAAAGGTCCATGTGCCTAAAGGCATCCTCCATTCATAAAATGTTTGTAACAACTGGATTTAAACATTTGTAGATTGTAAGTTTGTGGAAAGCAATTCGAGGGAAGTGAATTCCAAAGAGTAGCAGCTCTGGGGATAAATTAATTCTGATAAGCAGAAGTTCTGCATTGTGGAGGAGAAAGTGTAAATTCATGGGCGCTCTCAGCTGCCCTAGTTCTACGGGGAAAGATGTGGAGGGGCGGCACAATTGAAGCAAGTTCCTCGGAACAATTGCTGTGAAAATATCTGTAGAATAATGCAAGGGATGCAACGTTTCTTCATATGGATAATGTAGGAAGGTCCTGTGTGATTGCAAGGTTATTGATTAATCTAATAGCTTTATTTTGAATTTTGTCCAACTGCCTCAATGCAACCACTCCACTTCCACCCCACAGAGGTGAACAGTAATCCATCTGAGAACGCACATGACTTTTATATATTACGGCCAACTGCTCGTCAGTGAAGAATTCTCGAACTCTGTACAGGAGTCCCAGTTTTTTAGAGGCATTCTTAGCAATGCTTCTAACATAATGTGTCCAGCTCAAGTTAGTAGTTATGTTACACCGAGAATGTCAATACTAGGGGAAGTGGGAATATTTACATCATTAAAAAATATATGGTAGTCAGTGAGATTCGGTTGGTTAGAAAATTGAATGTACTTGGTTTTCTGTGCATTAAAGGAAACTAGATTCTCTTGTCCCCATTCATTAATTCTAGAAAGGTCCTGGTTCAGAGAAATTGCAGTGTTTATTTTTGAATTTATAAGATCGGGTTGGGTGAAAGAATTGGTAAATGTGAAGGAACTGTGGAGTGTTGAGTCATCTGCGTAGGAATGTATTGGATTATGAGTGGTAGATATGAGATCATTGATATGAATGAGGAACAGAATGGTCTTAATATCGACAAACTCATAGGGCGAACGTATTAAAATTTCATACCAAATGGGGCTAAACGTGAGGGAGAAGGGTGTCCAGAGACACCACATACCTCCCCTTAATGGGTTAATTGAAACGGTCTTTATCGTTCGGAGTCTCACAGGTTCTTTATAAACTGCATATAATCGTCTAATGATACAATTACACATTGAGCGATATAATACTGAGGCAGTTAACTCTCTGAAGATTATATCGCATTTTAATAGTATATTCTGGCTATCATTAAACGATTTTATGTAGCATATGAAGAATCTGTGGGAATTATAGGGGAACAAACTTTGTTTTGGTTTTCTATGTGTATAAAGGAGACAAAAGGCAGAATGCCTGTACCGAGTGTCTCCCCCAAAGCCAAACGAGTGACAGAGCCACTGAACAGAGCTGGACAGAATTTGAGTGGGGCTGTGTTGAAAAGCGAGTGCCTCGCACTCGCCGCAAGGGAGGGGGTATGCACTGAGAGAGCTCTTAACACCTTAAGAGCGGCCTATGGTTTTAAGCCCATCGGGGTGTATAGGATGTTTAAGATACGTCATTTTACCATGACCATGAGACCCAGAACGTAAAACAAGTATCTATCCCTGAAAGGGCATAAACAGAGCTTTCGAATGACACCATAACGATCCTTTTATGATGGCTAGTTTTCTTGCAATAACCGTGCAACGCGAGTGCAAAAAGCATGTAATTAGGCACTTTCCCCATACAATTCCCTTATTATAGCGAGTGAGAGAGGTAGGAGGGAGGTGAGATTCGTGTCAGTAGGTTCGCCGCGGTGGTCTGGAGCAGTCATACGCTCGCTACTCTCCTGCCACCACTTGTCTCTCTCTCTCAGCAACATTACGTGCTGAAATTGCCACTCGAGTTATGTCGAGCGCCGCCACATAGTCCAGCTTTATTTAACTCGACTTATGTGGTGAGCCGCTAATTAAGGGTTAAGAACATTGATTGTTGTAATAACGATAGAAGAGTGAAAGAGGTGCAGCATTGTGGCGTGTAAAATAGGTTTTAGGGGACTAGTAAGTGGAAGTGAGTTGCAATACTTTTGATTCTACTCGTTCGAGAAGCGCGGTATGGGTGCAGCCTCCCCACGCATGCGATCAATACTCAATACAGGGGCGCATTGTGCCCCGATAGAGAGCAAAAAGCTGTACGGGGGTGAGGAGCCCACAGAGACGGTTGAGCACACTCAACTTTTGGGAAGCTGTTTCAGCAAGAGTGGACATATGATCTTTCCAAGAAAGGTCGGATGAAAAAGATACACCTAGAATATTTAGAGAAGATAAATAGTTGAGTTGTGCATTGTTGATGAATAGTTGATATTCTTGTAGAAGTTTGTGATGGAGAGATAGAGGGATAAACTGGGTCTTGAGGCGTTAAATGTAACAAGATTATCTCTGCTCCAATCAGAAATAATTGATAGATCAGAAGATAGGAGCTCTTTGGCTTTTTTACGTTTGTTTTGGAGTGCTTGCATGCTGGGTTGATGTGGAAAACTAATTGAATAGTGTATAGTCGAGTCATCAGCATATGAGTGGATAGGACTAGAGGTACATTGAGTAGATCATTAATGAATATTAGAAAGATAATTGAAGACTGTAGAGAACCCTGACGAGACCCCGGAGTTCCAAGGTATACCCTTCATAATCTGAACAAAAATATCGTCTAATAATGGCCAGAAAACTGAATAGAAATACGTAATCGGATCTCGAAAGGGTTAACCCAGCAGTGTGGAGCAGTGCAAAGCCTCCGCATCCTCACCAAAGTGTAACCCTTTCTGTACCGGAGACGTCTTTATAACTTTATTCTGGTTACTTTTAGATGATACTATTCAGTTCTCAAAGGTTCTCCAGCAAATAACAAGCTTCGATCTATCTCGCTTAACCCTTTTTAACCCGGGAACTGTGGGAAGACTCTTAAGAGTTCCCCCGGCGGACTGCGGGAAGACTCTTAAGAGTCAGAGAAAAATAAAATACATTTTAAACATCGAAAAAAAAAAAAAAAAATTTTTTTGCCCCTGGGCCATGCAAAATATCACTCCTCTACCTCCCCTCCTTCCCGACTTTCCTCCCCTCCTTCAGTTATCACCTATTTTCCCTGTTATTCCCTTATTCTGAGGTATATTTTCGTGTTAACATTAGCGAGTTGAAAGCAGGGCATTGTCATCACTGTTAGCAAGCGAGTGCAAGAGAGAGAGAGAGAGTATCGATCGACAGTGTCTCAGTGGCCTTGGGGGAAATTGGCGGGAAAGGAGGTTGCCTCACCCATACATTATGTAACTCGCGGCCTGTATCGCCGATTTTGACCATCCAAACGCTGTTTTCACTCGTTTTATTGTTGTAACAGGTTAATACCTTTATAATCAACCTATACTTGGCGCATATGGAGAAGTATTAATGCTATTTATGGTAAAATGAATATGTTAGTGATAGAAACAGCTCAAATACATGCGCACAGGCAGAGGTGTCTAATTACCCCCATGCGCACTTAAGAGGTTAATACCACATATCCTATATAAACTGCACATAATCGTCTAAATATAGCTAGAATATATAGAAATAAAACGTCGCTGGTACAGAAGGGTGAAGTTGTGTGAAATATGAATGGTACAGAAAGATGAATATCATGCATTATTATTATGAACATTATTTTAGTAGGGTGAGAATTCTCTATTTTTACAATTATTTAGTTTTCTTTTTGTTGCTAGTTTTAAATTATTGTTAAAGTATAATGGAATAATATGTTATACTGATAAAGGAAAGAAGCTTTTAGTCTATTCTCTGTGCCAAATTATTCATGAGCTTTCCGGTTATACAGAACAGACGAGTAGGTCATTACACACACTTCACCCTACACACAGACACAATTATATACAGTATATACACACTCTCTTTCTCTTATACACACACACACAAGGGGGAGATTGTAGACACCAATCGAGCAGGGCTATACCCAGGGGAGACCTCGTAGGCACGTTTTAAGGAGTTGCTGGAACCCCTATTTCACTTGTTTGGCTTCCCTTACTCTTTCTGTTTGTGTCTCACTTACACAGAGAGTAATCTAACTAGCTCTCATAAATCCCTCCTTCTCCTATCTATCTCACTACACTAAACAAGCACACTATACTTCCTTCCAATACACAACAAAAACAAACAAACAATGATGACAACCAAGCTGCCTCGGAGTCCCCTTGGGGGTGGGGGGGCCACAAATGCCCCCATCATTAACTGCCCTTCACTAGCCGACCCTTCAAAATGCTCTGAACCACGGCCTGTCACTCTTACTATTAACTTCAGCAAAATTTGGGGCCTTTCCTCTAACTTTCACTCTGTCGAACACCACCTCTCCTCCAACAAACTTGATCTTATTTTTCTCACTGAAACTCAGGTGTCTTAGGCAACTGCCAGCAGCCTCTTCTCTGTATCCTCCTACTTTGTCTAGCCTAGTTTCACAGCCAAAGGCGGATGTTGTGTATAGATACACATCAATTTCACTTGCTCTCGTATTCCTTACTTCGACTCCTCTGAATTCTTAACTTTTGGTTCAAACTATCCTGTCACTCTCATACTAAATATTTATGTGCTGTCTATCTTTCCCCTAACTCTACTGACATTCCCAAATTATTTGACTATCTACACTCTAAAGTGGAACACATGCTATCCATCTCTATTTTCTCAGAAATCTCCATCTTAGGAGATTTCAACGTTTACCACCGCCTATGGCTCTCCTCTCTTTGCACTGACCAACCTGGTGAACAAGCTACATCTGTTCTATCCTAAATGACCTAGAGCAGTTTGTCCAGCAATCCACCCGTATGCCAGATGATTTTGGAGAATGGCCCAACATTCATTACTTGTTTCTAACTTCTAACCCTTACGCTTATACTGTCAATTTTTTCCTCCTTTGGTCTCCGACGATTAACTTATATATGTGACCTATCCTATCTCTCCAGTACGGCTACCCGATCCTCTCAGCCGCCGGCGCTTGTGGCACTTCGGCAGTACTTCTTAGATTTAACATGGAATGATGTTTGCTTCTGTGGCAGGGGACCCTCGGTGAATGCTGAATGCATTACCGAGGTAATCCTTTCGGGGATACATCCAAACTCTTTCTCTCAGTCTAATGCTAAAAAATCTTGGTTTACTCATGCTTGCTATACTGTTGTCTGTAATAAGGAGGACACATTCAAGTGGTACCACCACCGTCAAACTCACGAATCTCATTCTTCCTATGTTTCTTCCCTGAATCAAGCCAAATCTATTCTTCAACTTGCCAAATACTCTTTCATCAAAAATAAATGCACTGAACTATCCAATTCTAGCTCTTCCCAAGCTTTCTGGCATCTAGCCAAAAACCTCTCTAACAATTGTTCGTCCTCGTCTTTCCCTCCCCTTTTCTATTCTGATAGCACAACCATCACTTCTTCCTCTGACAAAGCTGAACTCTTCGCCCAAACATTCGCTAGAAACTGCACCTTGAATGTTTAACTCTCCAACCCCCCTCTCCCCTACTTATGCCTAGTATCCTAATCTCTTCTAAAGATGTTCTTTATACCCTCTCTGGGCTTAACCCGGAAAGCGCGATAAGCCTTACGGAAGTATCTGTATAGCGTACGCGATAGGCCTCACTGAAGCAAGGCCATGAAAAAGCCTTATATAACACCCCATGGGCAATCAAAACAAAGCAATATGTGATTAGGTGAGCTAACTCCCCTCTAGTACTTCCTACCACTTCTCCACATGTGCCCCCCCCCCCTTTTACGCCCTTTCTCCCCCACCCTTCTCAATTATCGGCTATTTTGTCTCTGATGGAGGAGAAATAATGCTTTAAGTGGTAACTATTACAAATTCTGTCAGAATCTAAGTGTTTTTTCTGCATACGCGGCACTTATAAACACCTCAATTACGCGTTCCTTGGGTTAATACTAAGAAGGCGTATGGACCGGACGGTAATCCTCCTGGTGTACAAACAAACTGTGCTTGAGTGCTGACTCCTTGCCTAGGCAAACTCTTCCATCTCTGTCTCTCCTCTAATGTCTTCCCTTCATGCTGACAGTTTGCTCTCATTTAAATTGTCCCAAAGAAGGGAGACTGTTCTCAACCATTCAACTATCGTCCAATTGCTCTCATTTCTTGCATCTACAAAGTTTTTGAAACTATTCTTACTTCAAAATGTCTTAAGCATTTCTCCTCTCATAATCTATTCTCAGATCGCCAGTATGGCTTCCTTAGGGGTCACTCTACTGGTGATCTCTTTCAAATCTTACTAACTCTTAGTCATATTCCTTTCGGGACTTCAGTGACAATTTATATATTGCATAGACATATCAAAGGCCTTCAAATAATATAGAGTCTGGCACAATTCAATAATTCCTAAACTACCTTCCTTCGGTTTCCATCCCTCCACTTGTGCCTTTATCTACAATTTCCTTTTTGGACATTAAATAGCTGCGGTTGTGGAAGGCCACCATTCAATTCCTCAAAATATCAATTCCACTATTCCTCAAGATTCTGTTCTATCTCCAGTTCTCTTTCTAATATTCATTATTGATCTTCTCACCTGTACTTCCAATTGTATCCATTCATATGCTGATGACTCTACCTTACACTACTCAACTTATTTTTCAGAACTCCCCAGCAGGCAATCACTCAATAACCTATGTGAGGCCATAGAACACGTCTTATCTTCTGATCTATCAACCATTTTCAACTTGGTCACAGAAGATCTAGTTACTTTCAATGCTTTCAAAACCCAATGTCTCCATTCCCACAGATTAATCCCCTATACTTCAACAATACAGGATCAACCCTTCATTTTCTCTCAGTATCCTGGGTGTTTCTTTTTCTTCTAATCTCTTTTGGAAAGACCATATTATCACTCATGCTAAAATCAGCTTCCCAGAAGCTGGGTATGCTCAACTGCCTCTGGGGGATATTTACCCCTGCGCATCTTTTTGCTCTGTACAGGGGTACAGTTCGGTCATGTATTGAGTATTGTTCACATGTGTGGGGAGGATGCTCTCACACAACACTTCTAGACAAAGTAGAAAAGATAACCTTTCATCTCATTAACTCACGTCCACTCACCGATCCTCTGCAATCTCTCTCTCTTCGACGGAGTGTTGCATCCCTCTCTCTCTTCGACGCAGTGTTGCATCTCTCTCGCTATTCTACCGCTATTACAATATACAGTGTTCCTCAGATCTATCTTAGTGTATACCACTTTCTCTACGTAGAGTATGTAGCACCCATCTTGTAACACAATCCCACCCCTACTCATTGCAACTCTCCAACCCAAGAGTGAAACGATATTCCCAATCGTTCTTCTATTTAACAGGTGATCTCGGGAACTCTCTCCCTGAATCCATCTTACCCTCATCTTATGACTTAAATTGCTTTAAACTCCGTGAATCCAGGCATTTTGGCTCGAACATATCTTGATTTTGGCCCGGTCACTCTTTTTACTCTGGGGTAGGTATTCGTCACAGGCAGTATTGCCTTCTCCCTCATCCATATAGACAACATAAAAACAAACACACACACACTTTCACTCTCTATCTCTCTCTCTCTCTCTCTCTCTCTCTCTCTCTCTCTCTCTCTCTCTCTCTCTCTCCCTCCCCACAAACCTACGTGTGAGAACCTTAGAGTGTATTTGTATTCGCAAGTTATCCTGGAGTCTATGTTTACCCAACGTAGCCAGCCTCCTGTGGTTTACCTCAGTCTGTGTGCGTGTGTTTGTTTCTTGTTTACACATGGGTTTATATAACGTGGTATATTGAAGACACTGAAGTAAGTGGTATATATGATTTATTCTGAAGGTACTGATGTAACTGCTATGATATTTGTTTATAAGAGACGATGCAAATAGGAAGGAAAACAAATGCCTAAAGTCATCCTATCTATCTATCTATCTATTGCCGGACGCCTTATGCTCCCCTTTATGAGGGTGGCCACACACAAAATGCCCCCAATCGGACCTATCCCCTGTGATAAGGACAACCGTCCCAGTATGCTGAAGGACTTACAAATTTGACCACTAAACTTAGGGTCCATCCTACTCAGAGGCCTATGTATCTTTTTAGCACTATTTTTCTACAGTGGTGCGCGGCTAGTCAATCCATTAACCTGTATAACCCTTAGATAAACAGTGATAATATAAGGCATCCTCCACTCATAAAATGTTTGTACAATTGGACATAAACTGTTGCAAGTTGTATATATGTGAAAAGAACTGCAAGGAAGTGAATACCAGAGAGGAGTAGTTCAGGGGATAATGTATGATTTATTCAGGGGAACACTTGTATCATCCAGCTTTGCCTTATGTTTTCTTAATTCACATACAAAAATAATCAACGTATTTCATTATATCTGTATAGAGGACATTTCCATCACTAGTTTTATTTATGATCTCAAATAGTTTGTATTCTTGTGATGAGTCTATATATTATCGTGCTTGTTCATATCCAAACTTGTTTATTCTCACTGCATTGCACTTTAGTAGCACACACACACACACAAACACCAACATTTGAATCCTTATTTCTCGGATAATATTAATAAGATGTAAAAAATCCACAAACTACTGTGAATGGATACATTCTAAAACGTTTCACCATTCGACATTAAGAAAATAGTTTAGACAAAAACCTAGTTGTATATACAGTATATATATATATATATATATATATATATATATATATGTTTCTAATCTCTCAGTGGGGATCGAACCGTCGACCATCAAGACGATAGCCGACGCTTTAATCAATTACACCACGGCAGTCTCCGTGGTGTAATTGCAGTCTGCCGTAGTGTAATTGATTAAAGCGTCGGCTATCGTCCTGATGGTCGACGGTTCGATCCCCACTGAGAGATTAGAAACATTTAGTGGCTCACGTGTATTTGTGATATATTCTCAATATATATATATATATCTATATATAGTATATATATAGATATATACTGTATATATACAGTATGTAGTACCGGTATATAAGTGTATATGTGATCCCTTTATTTTTTGTACAGCCAACTCGTTTAACCCCTTCTGTACCGGCGACATATAATCATTTTATTGTGGGTACTACTAATCGATTTGATTCACTTTAACCCCTCTTTAGCGGGGCCAGACTTAAGTCGGTCTAGAGAACCAAGGACTATGTGGCGGGGACCGACTTAAGCCGGTGTGCAATTTTGGGCAATAATTGGCTCTGAGAGAGAGACAAGCGGTGGGAGGAGCATAGGTCGGCTCTGGCCATTCGGCACGGTTCCCACGCAGCAACTGCTCTCCCCTCCACACACATCCACACTCACTACCTCGCTACACAGGGAATTATGTAAGGAAATTACCGTATTTTAGGGATTTTTGCTTCGTGTTGCACGATCGTTGCAAGAGAACGCGTGGTCGTAGAAGGATGGTTCTGGTGTCATTGGAAAGCTCAATTATCGCCCTTTCAGGGATACATAATTGTATTACGCTCTGGCTCTTGTTTATGCATGAAAAAGAGCACAAAAATAAGGTCGTTTAGGGTAAAACCACCCGCTGGGCGGGTAGTAGAAGTTACTGACGGGCCCGCTCGTAGGGCGTTAAGAAGGAACTCTGGCAATTAACAGGCTACCATAGATCCTTCTTAAACTGCACAAAATTATCTAAATATAGATAGAATAATACTGAAAGACATACCCTGTACAGAAGGGATTAATATGCAGAATCACATACATTGTAGTTTGAGGTATTTTTTCTATGTATATGAAAGAGACAAACGGCAAAGCTTCCTGTAACAAGTGTCTCCCCCAAAGTTGAGAAATCGGTAGTAGCTAATATTGTATTATATATTTTGTTTGTATTGGGAAGAAGTGTGGTGTGCGTGTATAGTGTAGTGAAATGAGTAGGAAAGGGAGGTGTATGTGAAAGCTAGCGGGATAACTCTCTTTGTAGTTGAGACACAACCAGAAACAGTGAGGGAAGACAGACACATGAAACAGGAGAACCAGCAACTCCGTATCACAAGTGTATGAGGCCTTCACTGTGTATTGCCCTGCTTGATTGTTTATTACAATCCCCCAGTGAAACTGTATTGCATATATATTTCTTGATACATTCCATTATTTTCCATTGTATATATTGCAAATTTACTCCACACATTAACTTTTAAGCTTATAATAACATTAAATACAATTCTGAGCATGCATGATGAACACTTGAGACGAGGTGCAATTATTTGTAACATTACCTCCCCGAGTTCCCCCTCAGTGTTGCAGAGTTCTTTGTTCTTCCTATTATCTCTGTTTACTCTATCTCTCTCTCTCTCTCTCTCTCTCTCTCTCTCTCTCTCCATCAAAGTGTTTCTCAACCAACACGCGATAAAAACATACTAGATCTCGTTATCAGTACACATGAAAACTTGATACATAAACTTGACGTCGGTGAGCACTTATCTACCTCTGATCACAAGCTCATTAGAATCGACATAAATTGAAATTATACTATTGAAAAACAGGAAATGAAAATTCCAAATTTAAAAAATGCAAATTACAACGAACTTAGGAAAGCCCTCAGTGACTTGCATATTCAGCTAAGTAATATTGACAAAACAAGTGAACTGTGGGATAAATTTAAAAATATATTCATGAGTGCCCAGAATAAATATATAACCACTAAAATTAAAGTAAATACTAGCAAAAACAAACCTCCTTGGTTCAATCAGAATATTTGCAAGGCGCTAAGGGTAATACATAAATATTATAAACTAACTAAACATTACATAACTAATTAACACCTCAGCTATATATACAGACAGAGTAGAAACATAGTAAAACAATTAATCAGGACAGAGACGCGTAATTACGAAATTTATATAGCAAATGAAAGTCTAAAAAATCCAAAGCAATTTTATGGTTACGTTAATGGTAATAGCAAAATTAAAAACGGAATAGGGCCATTAATAAATAATGACCAGACAGTAACGGGAGATAACAACATTGCTAATTTGCTTAATGAATATTTTTGTTCCGTTTTTACTAAGGAATAACATAACACTAATCATGAAACAAACGCAACAACGCATGAAAGAGGAAACTTTACCATAAGCAAAAGTGAAGTGTTATGTAAGCTGAACAATTTAAATATTAATAAAACCCCTGGGCCAGATAATGTTCACCCAAGAATTCTGAAACACGTGAAAGAAGAAATAGCACAGTCCTTAACTAACATATTTAACTTGTTGCTCAATCAGGAAACCGTACCTAGTGATTGGAAAACTGCAAATATCACTCCAATATTTAAGAAAGGAAATAAAGCCCAAGCAAGTAATTATAGACCAATCAGTTTAGCGTCAATCATAGGAAAAATTATGGAAACAATTCTGAGAGTCAAGATAGTAGATTATCTGGAATCAAACAAATTAATAAGAGAAAGCCAACATGGCTTTAGATCCAGTAAGTCATGCTTAACAAATTTGATAGAATTTTATAATAAACTATTTACACATAACGACTCTACTAAGTCATTAGACATAATTTACTTAGCTTTCCAAAAGGCATTCGATAAGGTACCTCATGGAAAATTATTGAAGAAATTCGGAAATGTTGGGCATTAAAGGAAAAGTTCATGCCTGGATAAAAAGCTGGCTGACAAACAGGAGGCAGAGAGTAGTGATAAATGGAGTAGAATCTGAGTGGGAGCCTGTTTATAGTGGAGTGCCTCAGGGAATGGTCTTGGGGCCAGTTTTGTTTCTAATCTATATAAATGATATCGATGTTGAACTAAATAATACTTTCTCAAAGTTCGGTGATGACACAAAGATAGTAAAATCAGTATTAACCGAAGAAGACAGAAAAAAACTACAATCTGATTTAAATAAAATAGTAGAGTGGTCAGAAAAATGGCAGATGCCATTAAATGTTGACAAATGCCAGGTCTTGCAAATAGGTAATAAAAACAAAAACTAATGAGTACAAGATGAAACGTCAGCCAATTAAAACAAGTGCATTAGTTAAAGACTTGGGGGTTCTTATATCTGAAAACCTAAAGACCTCTGATCAATGTGCAGCAGCTGCGAACAAGGCTAATCGAGCATTGGGATATATAAAGAGAAATTTTACTTATAAAAATGAGAACATTATAGTACAGTACCTTTATTTAAAAACACAGTGAGGCCCCATCTTGAATATGGTGTACAATTTTGGTCTACTTATCTGAGCGAGGACATTGGGAAGCTCGAGTCGGTACAGCGTAAAGCGACAAAGTTGATTCCGTCACTAAGAAATAAATCTTATTATGAACGACTAAACAAAAAAAATGTATTTCACTTAAGAAAAGAAGATTGCGAGGTCAATTAATCGAGTGTTTCAAGATAATAAAGGGATTTGACAAAATTGATGTAGATTCACTTTTCCAAATAGATAATAGTTCATTAACTCAGGGAAATGGAATGAAATTAAAAACCAGGAGGGCGAATCTCGATGTCACAAAGCACTTCTTCACCTACAGTGTGGTCCTCGAGTGGAACAAATTGCCTGAGAAAGTGGTACAAAGTAAGACAATTGACACATTCAAAACAAGTCTAGACATTAATTTTGAGGAGGTGGGAAAAATATAGTTAAGAAAAAAAAAAAAAAAAAAAAAAAATTAGGAAGCATCAGTAGTATATGATATTTCGCATCTTGGTTCTTTACTATAAATTTCCCAGTAGAATTTTGTATTATTTTCTCATTCTGCTGGGTGACTTCTTTCCCCAACTTAATTTCATGCCGACCAACGGTAGCAAATTCTATTTTAGCATTAAGGCCGGACTACCTAGTAGGGACCGCAAGGTCTGTGTAGTCTGTGTGTATATGTAACTCTATGTAACTCTCTATCTCTCTCGTTCTTTATCAAATTATGCTGGTTTTCATATCAACCTTACTAAAATAATTTCAACACAAAATTGTATGAAGGAAAACCACATTTCGTAGACGTGCAGGTAACAAAATATTTATCTTCAACTTATCTTTTTGACTATTTCTCTGTCACGGCATTGTTGTGATTTGTGTTTCCTCCTGATGTTTTATCCACCTTCTTCCCAACACAATTATTTGACTCCTGCACCTTATTAATTCTTGATCATGGCTCTTCCTCTCCTCCTCTTTACGATATGCTATAATTTAATAGTGGCCACTCCATCATTGACGATATGCCTATTAACATAATAGTCTCTATTCAAGCGCTGCGGTAGCCAGTTTTAAATCTTCCACGCGGGGAAGAACAGAGTACTCGTCATAAGTGCAACGCTAATTCTCTTATGGAATCGTCTTATGATTGGGTACCCACTACGAAAAAACCTTCGTAAACAATAAAAAAGAAAAATATACTTAAAGTGTGTTATGCTAAGCTTTCCATCTCGGTGGATTTCTTATGTGTGGATCCCTGACGCTACTAACCAAGCGTCCACAAGTCCTTCTCTTCCCCGCGGGCAACCTGGTTGGACGTGTGTCGCCCGAGCTCTGCCACATTCTACGTTCGCTCAATTCTCGTGATTCCTTACTCATTTAGATATATATCTGAGTTGTATTGAACAGGGTTTAGACTAGCTAGCTCAGGCTGCCCCATTGGTATGCCCACAGGAAGTATTAAAATAGGGTATGTGTTACAGGCGCCTACGTGTTCTCCAGGACCGACGCCTCATGGTTTGTGATATTTTGTTTCTGCTGCGCCTTAGCTATTGTTTTCTCTAGTTAGGAGGCTATTATCTTCGCAGAATAATCATGCGTTGTACATCGTGAAAAAAGATGCCGCATGTTTGTATTGTAGCAGACGCGCTAGTTTAAGGGTTGTCACACGTGGTGCGGAACCTTCTAGTGTACGAGTCTGCATGCGGGCCCCTCTCGTGGGCCTCTTCTCTTCATGCTGTGGCTGTGATGTATCCAGGTGTCGATGTCTTCATTCAGGATACTTCTTCAAGCCTTGTGACTAGCCTCAGTAGGGGTCTCCGTTAGCTGTTAGGGGTCTATTTTTATATTTACCATTTTATGTGTGACATATGTTCCCCTTTTCTTGGTCCCCCTTGTTGGTCACGTGTCGATCACGTCGAGGAGACGTCCTTTATGTTTCTTTGAGTTGTGTGGTTTCGTCGTCTTTTGTAGTAGACGACTTCGTGGTTGTTCTGTCCCGCCGGACCTCATTTTGCGTTTCGAGGTCTGGGTCCCGCCGTGCCGGTGGCCGGGCACAACCAACCCTATGTAGTGTGCCACTAAACACCTTTTGCGGCGGGCATGCCTAGTCCGGCGGAAAGGGTCGGTTGGTTGACCGTTTTTTTTACTCGCCCTGCGAACAGTCCAGTGCCTCGCCACCCGGCGGTACTAAGAGGGTACAAGCAGTTGGTCCGGCTAATAGAAAGCCATAGGCACTGTGGACGGTCCACTTACCTCACCCCGCTCAGCGGTGCAAGTAAGATAAAAGTATCTTTCCGGCTAGTCAACTAGCCACAGGAAGACAGGACCGGATTCCGGTTAGGCCCAGTGACCCTTGTCACAGGTAAGCAGTCACGTGAAAAACCCCATTTGAAAGGGGTTGGGGTTTTTTCACGTTAACTCTCAGGCGGCGGAAATATAGTTGACAGTGGTCAACTAGTTTTCCGGCATCAAGGAGTCGATAGGATGTTTGAACACCTCTCAGGTTATCTTTATGAGCATTGATTCCTGGAAATTTCTATTTCCAGATCTCGTCACATCTTGAGCAACACTTCAGAGGATCAGTTCCCGGCGGGGAGGGGAGTTCAGTAACCATGCCTCAGTTTTCAATTTGTGCCATGCCTACCTGTCTTCTAGTCCCAGTTACAGCTCACAAGCTGTGTATTAGATGCATGAAATGCCTAGACAAGTCAACATTTTTGTGGACTTCTCGGAGATGTCCAATTTGTTCAGACCTTTTTGAAGAATGGATCGCTAGCCAAGATATGTCATGCTTGCTAGCCTTAATTTAAATAAAGAATAAATTTGCTTCATACACCCCCAGGGTGGCAAATGTAGACCTTTTTTGTGATAATGCCGAACTGCTAAGGCTTATTTCCCTCTTTCTTTTGAAGATCCCCTATATTCTCGGTCAAATCCCCTTGTTGCAATGAACTACCCCCAGTCAGTTAGTCAGTCAACTTTCTTTAGAGCCTTTTGCGTGTGAGGTTCACTCGCCTCCCCACTCCAAGAGAAGAACTCGTTCCGAGTCGCCGGAGCTCCGGCCTCCTTCTCAACCGCAGTCACCCCTACGACTTAACGAGAGGTTTTCGAGCATGGACCAATGGTCCCCCAAGAGACGAAAATTGTCAGGTCCGTCACAGGACTCCTTTTCGTCCACGGAGCCCGATAGCCCCCCCACCCAAGTGTGTAAGTCTAGTTCTCGACCCGTCCCATCGCCGTCTGCCTCGGAGATGCCGGAGTTTTTTCCCGGTTTCCTCGGGACAGACGCCGAGGGGCATCAGTCGGCCGCTAGGGTTAGATCCAAGGCGAGGGTTTTACTGCAAGGAGCTAAATTAGTTCTATCTAAAGGATATTTCCCTTGTGTTGAGGTAAATTTGTCTGATTCTACGGCATCTGCCCCGGAGCGGCCCCGCAAGGTAGCGGAGGGTGTCTCGACACCCTATCCAGAGACGTGTGGTACAAGTATCATTCTTACACCTAGTAAGCGAGTCCCCTTTTGTAGTGCAGGACAAGGGCAACCAGAAACGGCGATCCATTCGGAGCCGGTACCACATAGTGTAGAATCGCCGGAGGAAATGCTCCATTCCCCGGCTCATCAAGAAGTAGATAAGGTACTTAACAGACCAGGTACTAGTGGACAGATTGAGGAGACCGGGACAGTAGAAAAGGTAAGATCCAAGTCTCTCAAGAGATCACGCCCTCATTGTGTTACGGCGAAACATTTGGATAAACTATTACAACAAGTGTTGAAACAGTGTGCTATCTCTAAACGGGCCCAAGATATTTCCTCACTGGCGGTGGGATTTCCCTCAGTTGCATCGGTGCCTTCTCCCTCCTTGGACGTTGACGTTCAATCACTCACCTCTGTCCCCTTGATTTGTACGGGAACGCAGCAAAGCGTGCCAATTCACCCCTTATCACTACCTAAAGTAAATCTAATGTCAAATTCAATTATGGCCACAGCTTCAACGCCGGCCACTAGTTTTTCACAGCCTAAGGGGCCCTTGTTTAAGGTCACATCTAGTCCACCGGCGGAAATTAATAAATCTCTGCCGGGAAACATGGTTTACCATTGGTCCAATCCAGCCTTTCACCCTCCTTCAGTGTCGAATCAAACAAAAGGTGCTATCCCTCACTGGTAAGAACCAGTAGGTGAGTGGTGTCCGGTTAACCCGCCCAGGTCGGGAGAGGGCCACAAATCCATGAAGGGGGAAATTCCAGTGCCGTGGGAGTGGTTCATAGAAGTGAACAAACATAGGGAGTTTAGGGCAAAGATGCCCAGGGTAAGTTGGTGAAAGTACAGATAGAAGCGTTCCCAGACAACACGAATTATAACTATCAATATTTTGTATATGTACCCAGACAACTTGCCCCTCCTTCACCAAGAGACCTTCTTTGCCCCGACTGCTCCCGACCTTACGGAGTTCACAGTTACGATTTGGTTAGACCAAATAAACCAAGGTTCATTACATCCCCAGTAACTATGTCAGCGGGACAAAGGGAAATAAACCTGGGAGGGGGGGGGGGGGACATGGGCCATGGGTGGAATGGGATCAGGAAGTCCAACAGTTTGCCATTGCTCTAACGTCTAATACTTCCCTGGAGGTTCCCCCACCTCGCCATATGGAGTTTGATTTGCTGAAGCCCCAACCTGGGGGAGTTCCCAGAGCTGTGATTGAGTTCCTTACAGCCACTCAATTGGCACTAACTGATTTTCCGGAACCTTTCAATGCTCCTGAACCTATTGACCTCCAACGTGAGTTCCTCCTGCGGGATAGTACTCAACGTAAATTCACGGGTTTCCTACTGTCGAGAGACACGGCCCAAGTCATTGCTAAACCGATTGCTAATCCCAAGAAGGGCCGGAATGAGGCAATCAAAGCTTTTCAAAATTATCTGCTACCCCATCCGGCGAGGTCGATCATGGACATACGGACGTACCTTTTTGAGGCAGTCAGGGCTAGACAGCTTCTCAGACTCCATATGGTACAAGGTGTGCCTGAGAAAGTGTATTACAGAGTCATATTTTCCCCAGTCTTAACACCATCCATTATGAACGCACATACTAAGAAGGATGTAGAAATAATGCTCAGCCCTGCTCAGTTTAAACAACGGTAGGGCTAGGTTAGCTACCACTGGAATGAAGGACATGTCTGTGGCCAGCGGCAGGCGGACTTCAAATGTTTACCTATTCCTGGAGGATTCCCACCTTCTTCCTCCCTCCCAAAGCCTTGCACAGGCACGCGGATACAAGGTAAATCCCATAGACAGCACCCGGGCATGCGCCAGGGGGCTTTACGGTAGTTCCCGGGCTGCGTCCCGGCGGACGTAGACACAGGGGTGACACGGCGACCTCTAATGTATTTGCCGTCCCCCTATGATAGGCTGACTGAATGAGGAATGCAGGGTTCCCCCTGCTATTTCACACCGAACCAACAGCCTATGTGTCACGTCCAAGTACCTGTAAGCTCTGCCGGCATAACTTTCCCCTCGAAGACTTAGACTTCATAATCAGTTGATGCATTTTTACAAAATTTTAGTCCGGCAATTCTTACTAACCGGGTACATTAAAAGGAATCTACACAATTGTAGTGTTTGAAAGGAATCAGGAAGACGAACATCCGCCGGTCGCCAGCTACTCCGGTCAAATGGGACGATACATGATCCGAGGTCTCCGGCTCTATGCCACTGGAGTATACTCTAGGTTTACAATCTGTTCAGATAGGATAAGGTTGGATAGATAGTTCCACAAGAGCAAAGGTTAAGCACCGCTATGGGACCAATTCTCCAAGCAAGACTGAGATAGGTACACAGGTGTAAACAGGAAGTGTTTAAGGATAAGATGCTCACTTCTGTACACCCATGAAAGGGTCATGACCAAAACTTCAAAAGGAGGAGGCAAGTCTTCAGTTTAAATAACCTATCTTACAAGCACTCTGGCGTAATACGGCCGACATTTGTGTGCTCTTCAAGGTAATCAGGCTCTTGAACCGCTCTGGAATTCACGACTGCTTCTTTGTCATGCTTGGGGCGACTGGGAGATTTGTCGACGACATATCCCGGTTGGCTCTACGGTAAGACAAAGGGTAAGAAATGTTTTTCAGGTGCGGTCCCGCCGGACCTCCCCTCCTGTAGGGATAAGTGTCTTCTTTCCTCCTACAGTATGAGTAAATTAGGAAAGGACCCCGAGGACTTCGGTCAATTAATTTGTATCTTATGTATAATCCAGCAGGCTTTAACAGACTACGAATTGGGGACAACAGGTTTTAAAGGAACAGGATAAAATCCTAGGGTCAAGCAAGGACGATCCTCCCCTCTTGAGGTTTCTCATGGCCTGCGCAGACAGGTACTTTGCGAACTCTTCTGGGAAATTACAGCTCTAGTAAATTATCATGCCAAATTTGTAATGATCCACAATCAAAGGACGGTGGGTTTTCAACCACACCGTACCTCCCTGACGTAGCGAGAAAGCCGGGACTGGACATTGTCCTAAACACAGGACATATGCCTAGTATGTTTCCTTTTATAAGACAAGGAGTAACCCTGAAAGGGATTTCATCTGGTCTGAAGGTTCTCCTCCACCCATATACCTCACCGGGGATGCCCCTGGAAGAGTAGTTGACATGGCTATCCCAACGCTGACAGGAATAGAGTAGTACCAACATGGTCTCCCCTCACGCTGTTTCAATCAGTTAGTTCAGACCTCATCGGTTAGAAATGTTAGAATCAAGGGTAATCCCCGGGAACAGCTAAGAACCCTAGACAACTCGCAGGCAAAGCGACAAGTAGAAGTCTATTAATCACAGGGTCACCATAGGAAATGATGCGACAGGTCATCTGAATCCGCGAGACGGGAGTCAGGGTATTGTGGTTATACCGGTCATTCCTTAGGATGTTGCACATTTTAAGTAAGTTCCCAACAAGGTCTCTTACCTGTTTAACCTAACAAGTGCGCATGGGGGTAATTAGGCACCTCTGCCTGTGCGCATGTATTTGAGGTGTTTCCGTCACTAAAATATTCATTTTACCATAAATAGCATTAATACTTATCCATACGCGCCTATTATGGGTTGATTATAAAGGTATTAACCTGAAACAACAATAAAACGAGTGAAAACAGCGTTTGGATGGTCAAAATCGGAGATATAGCCCGCGAGTTGTATAATGTATGGGTGAGGCAAGCTGATTTCCCGCCAATTTCCCCCAAGGCCACTGAGACACAGTCGATCGATACTCTCTCTCTCTCTCTTGCACTCGCTTTCTATCAGTGATGACCACACCCTGCAACCGGCTTTCTAATGTTAGCACAAAAATATACCTCAGAATAAGGGAATAACAGGGAAAATAGGTGATAACTGAAGGAGGGGAGGAAAGTGGGGAAGGAGGGGAGGTAGAGGACTGATATTTTGCATGGCCCAGGGGCCCCCAATTTTTATTTTTTTTTATTTTTTTTTTTTCGATGTCAAAAGTTGATTTTTTTTATTCTCTGACTCTTAAGAGTCTTCCCGCAGTCTGCCGGGGCAACTCTTAAGAGTCTCCCCGCAGTTCCCGGGTTAAGGACCTTAGCAGTTTTCCACCGACATAGCTGGCCAATAAGTTAACTACCTCCCGGTCGTCCTCATACTACTTTACTCATACTGTATGCAAACAGAAGTTAGTATTAAGGTAATTCCCTGAGTATGTCACGACGCTCGTCCTCAGACTAATCTCCTCATAATGTACGCATACAGAAGTTAATATTCATGTCTATACACTGTATGAAAACAGAAAGTCATATTCATGTATACAGCCGCCGTCAAGTCAGCTCAAGTCTACCATACGAATTCTTGCAAATTCTAAGCTAGGTTTTCCCTGGCCCTAAAAAGTAAGTTCAGAGGGCTACGTTTCCCATAGGTCAGGGGGAAATACTTGAGCCAGCAGGGCACGGCTACATAACTAAGAATCTCAGGTCTACTAACCCATTCTAGTTATATGTTTCCATTACTATTTTATTTTAATGAATGAACACTGGCTTTACAACCCAGGCTCCGACTAAGGGGAATATGCATATCCCTTGGGGCTAGGTACATGTTTTTTCGTTTTAAAATGTAGGAGGTCAGCACAACCTCATTATTTCAACCCCTCAGCAGGGTCGTCCAAGCAGATCTTCGTGTCGTGACAAGAGGGTTATTCCCTCTTACTCACAGAAGTATCAAAGATTTCATCAGAGTCATCTCCGCAGCCAAGCAGTGACCACTTATAGTTACTCTTCTGAAGCAAGATCAAACTATGACCCAGACCAGTCGGACACCTGTACCGGGTAATGTTGTGGCAGAAGGGTTCGTTATCTGTGCTATTTACTATTAAGGCGTACGGCGAGAAGAATAAAGGGGGGGGGAGTGTGCTAGTAGCCAAATATCCCTAGAACCCCTGCGCCGGATAATACCTCCACCGGAGAGTAGGATAACTGTACATTGTGTAATACTTAATTAAGAGCTAAGTAAAAAGCTCAAACATATTCCTTTGTTATTTTAAGTTAAAATGTTAAAAAGATATCTATCATAGTTGCATCTATATAGTGTATGTTACAGTATACAACTAGTAAGTGGTATACAGTTTAACTTTTTACCCAGAGAATAAACTATAAAAAGTTATAAGTCTGGATAGAATGAGAAGGTTTACGGTTAAACCTCCTTACAATTGTCAGACGGGATCTCAAGCAAGAGACCCAGTCACTTAAAGCAGATCTTCTTTGAAGTAACTCACTGCTTATCTCCTTTTATATTTTTTATAAGTATTGTATGTAAACAATAAAGACTTAAATTATTATACGGTTTCTGGTTTATTGCCTTTGGATTGATTGGCTGGTAGTTTTGTTGATATTGTCACGTATGTCCCCCTCCAGTCTTAAGAGATCAGGCATATCGTCAATGATGAAGGGGCCACTATTAAATTATAGGTTTGATTCCCGGAGGGAAGTAAAGAAACCCTAATATTTAGTAGGGGCCCCGTAATCATTGACGATGCAGTGCCCTCCCGTCCATCCCCTTCCCATTCGCTTGATGTCTTAAAGTTTTATCTTGATATATCAGTGAAAGACGTATGGACGCTTGGTTAGTAGCGTCAGGGATCCACACATAAGAAATCTACCGAGATGGAAAGCTTAGTTTAACACATTTTAAGTATATTTTTATTTTTTTATGAAGATTTTTTCGTGATCATAAGACGATTCCATAAGAGAATTAGCGTTGCACTTATGACGAGTACTCTGTTCTTCCCCGCGCGCGGCAGATTCAAAACTGGCTACCGCGGCGCTTGAATAGAGACTATTATGTTAATAGGCATATCGTCAATGATTACGGGGCCCCTACTAATTATTAGGTTTTCTTTACATCCCTCCGGGAATCAAACCTATATTTTAGTTTGTTTCTAGACCCCATTAAGCTTTTAGAAAATACACCCATGACCCCCTTCGATATAAATGTGTAAACAAAAATTATAGAAAAATGTGCCGGCCGAAGGCCGGTTCCTCCTAAATTACAGGCTCTCTATCGCTCGCCAGGAAAAAATCGACACCTAAATGGCACGAGAGGTCTTAAAATTGACAGAAATTGGGCAAAATATCTTAAAATCACCAAACTAACAGGGTAAACGTCTTAAAATATAACAACTAATAAGGCTAAACATGAGGGAGAAGGAGGTTCGAGAAATAATCCCTAAAGTGAAAATCTGCCCTTAATGCCACCTCCCTTCGTACTATCTCGTATCCAAAACTTGTTTTAGCCCCGCCTCAACATAACCTGCTGCACACTTAGATAATACCCAAGAATAAAGAACACATACACACACCACACACATATACCCACACGCAACTCATTACACACACACACACACACACACACAACCACACATGTATATTTGCATCCGTATCATTCAGAAAATATTTAAGATTCTTAAGGACACATTGTTATTCAGACATAAATAAACATACACAACATATTGTGACTGAACGTAGTATTTCAAAACGGTTTAGCAGTTTCTTCCTACCTAAACACTTACCAAAAAAAAAAAACTTGGGGGGGAAAAAAAAAAAAAAAAAAAAAAAAAAAAAAAAAAAAATTGTCCATTCTTTTCCAACTGACAGTAAATTGCCATGTTACTATCTTGGTTACTGAGCTATTACGATGATTTTGTAGCGATATATATGTTGCTATAGTAAATTCATATTTTTCCATTGAGTGTCCAGAAATTAGTTCCTAATGGTTTAAATTTATCGTGAGCTGAAATAAACCCGACATATTAGTGTGTTGTGACCCCATCAAGAGCACAATTAACACAAACTTCCTCCCTCGTGTGTGTGGTGTGGGCCGAGGTTCTCAAGGATCAATGGTAATGGCTGGGAATTACACCAACAGGAAGATCGTGGCCTGAGGAAGAGGACATTAGGGGCTTAGTGGTTTTGTGGTTTTGTGAACGACTGACTCTCTCTCTCTCTCTCTCTCTCTCTCTCTCTCTCTCTCTCTCTCTCTCTCTCTCGTCTCTCTCTCTCTCCTCTCTCTCCTCTCTCTCTCTCTCTCTCTCTCTCTCTCTCTCTCTCTCTCTCTCTCTCTCTCTCTCTCTCTCTCTCTCTCTCTCTCTCTCTCTCTCTCTCTCTCTCTCTTCTCTCTCTCTCTCTCTCTCTCTCTCTCTTCTCTCTCTCTCTCTCTCTCTCTCTCTCTCTCTCTCTCTCTCTCTCTCTCTCTCTCTCTCTCTCTCTCTCTCTCTCTCTCTCTCTCTCTCTCTCTCTCTCTCTCTCTCAGGTACCATGCAATTATTTGATTCTTGATCACTTAGCATTATCTGAGTGAGCGCCAGGGGATCTTGAAGTTGGGTTAAAAAAGTGAAGGATAACAAATAGTGCGTAAGAAAAGGATGGAATTAATAAGGACAAACATACCATAGGAGGAGGGAGATATCATGAACAGGATAATGTAAAACAACATATTTGGGCGTAAGAGAACAAGACTCCTTTGGAAAGAAGATTAATATAAATCGTTAGGAGGAAATGTTAATGTAAAACTTTAAAACCAATCAAACCAAAACAGGGACGACACAATATAAAGACAAAATAACTATCAAATTGCTATGTGGAAATATAGCTTTAGCATAATAAAATGTTGAAATATAAGAACACAAAACCACCACATAGGGTGTACATCACAACATGAGCAAGTGAATCTGTTTCCCAAGCAAATTAATCACACGTATAACAACGCACTCTCGTCATGTTCAAGGAATTAGTCAATTTTGGAAGTTGAGGACGTTCTGGTAAATTATACTAAATTGTGTATGAATAAAAACAAATACTTATGTAAAAATGTTCTAAATCGAAATTGCAATATGCCAAGATATCAACAATAGTACAAAATACATGCAACACTCACTAGCATGCTGTCGGATAGGTAGGAAACCGATTAAGAACATGGAGTGAAAGAAAGAAAACATATTCAGAAACAAATATGTTGAAGATAAATTACTATGACTTTCGATGCCACATATTGTAGCTACCCTGCATACAATTATGTGCTTACACACATTTGTGTAGGAACGACATGAAAATCTGCATCAGTCGGATTTGATTTTAAGAAAATATAGTCATAATTTGAGAGTTACACAGAGTTACACAGATACTCAGACCATACAGACCTTACGGTCCCAAGTAGGTGATCCGGCCTTAATACGACTAGACAGGGACAGTTTATAGTGGAAGAATATGACAGTAAAGTAGAAGGCTCTCTCCCAACCCTCCGGCTAAAAAGTTGTACCGGAAAATAGGATGAAGTGTAACCTTATTGGTCAGGAAATGCCCACAAGGAATGTTTTTATATAGTATAGGAAGACATTAGTTTGAAAGGGAAATTACACATGCCTACTGATTAATTCATATTAATCCAATCTTCATTAGATGATCGTCCAGTCTTTTTTTAATTAAACGTATCACTAGAATCACTGTTGCTCACCTCCCTTGTTAAACTATTCCACTCTTTAACCACATTGTATGTGAAATAATGTTGTGTCACATCTAAGGATGCCTTTTTTCTAATTAATTTCATTCCATTACTTCGGGTTGCAACATTATTATTAATCTTGAACAGTGCACTGATATCTACTCTGTCAAATCCTTTAAGTATCTTAAAACACTCGATAAATTGACCTCGCAACCTCCTTTTCTTTAGCGAGAACATATTTAGTTTCTTTAATCTTTCATAATATGTCTTGTTTTTTCAGAGAGGGAATTAGTTGCTCTACGCTGCACAAATTCGAGTTTTATTAATGTCTTTCTTGAGATACGGGGACCGGAACTGAACGCCATATTCAAGAGGGGGTCTAACAATGCTTTTAAATAACGGCCAAATAATGTTTTCGTTTTTATAGATAAACAATGGTTTGATAAATCCCAAGGCTTATTAGCTCTATCTGCCGTAGCCGCACATTGCTCTGAGGATTTTAGGTTTTCTGATATTATAACACTGAGATCTTTAACCTTAGAGTTTGCTATTATTGCTTGGCCTTTCATTTGATAATCATACTTTTTGTTTTTTGAACCAACGTGCAAAATTTGACATTTGTCAACATTAAAGGGCATTTGCCTCTTCTCTGGCCAATCCACTATTTTGCTTAAGTCGGACTGTAGGCTATTTCTGTCTTCCTCATTCAAGAATATGTTCCCTATCTTTGTATCGTCAGCAAATTTGGAGATAAAGTTATTCAGACCTTATACCATTAAAGAGAGAGATAGAGAGAGAGAGAGACGTAATGCACAAAGGCATAAGAAAGACAACGAACGTTTCAACACTGAGGCAGAACTAGAGCAAAAAATCTGACGGAGCATCGCACCTTGTTCTTATTTTCATGGTGTACAGTGCTTAAAATGAAACTCTGGACATTTTCGGGCAAAAGGGAATATGAGTGAACGTCTCATATTTTCTTCACGATTATTGTCATTATAGTCACATTATAATCACAAGGTAGCTGACTAATGAATTATGCATACCATTTATAATGTACTTGCATAAATACTTCGGCGACAGTGACGGCGGCTTTCTCTTGTGTTGGAGAATCTTGGTTTGGATGGCGTCTCCTCAGGTGGCTGATAAGAACAATTCTCACCCTAAAGAGGCAGTTGCAGATTGAACATTGGATGGTTGGAGCGGGTTGTTGTTGGTTGGTTCATTGTTTTGGGATACAGTGGTCTACCTTTTCGATTCAAAGAGGGTTTCGCTTTTTGAGATTATGTTCCACCAGGCAGAACAGTCTTCCGCCATCTGCTCCCAGGAGTTGATGTCGATTCCAGTCTCTGTCAGTGATTCCTTCAGATGGTCTTTGAAGCGGAGGAGTGGGCAGCTACAAGGCCTCTCCCCGGAGATGAGGGCACCAAATAGGATGGTGCGAGGAAGCCATAATTTGTTCATTTGGGCAACATCACCTGTCCAGTGTAAACAATGCTTGTTGATTAGTCTATATTAGTGGCTAAATCGTCCCATATGATGTTCATGATAGTTCTCAGCTTCTTCTGGTGGAGTTGTTCCCGTCGATACAGAATCCAGGTTTCACACCCATACAGAAGGATGGACACCACAACTGCATTGAATACCATCAGTTTGGTTCAGAGTTGAAGGTCCTTGTTCCTGAAGACTCGAGTTGATAGTCTTTTGAAGGTGATATGGGTTGCCCTGATCCTGTTCTCAACATCTTTGTTGGAGGTACACTGCATGGAGATGATACTCCCAAGATACTGGAAGTGTTCCACACTCTCTATGCTTGTACCAAATATAGTGATGTTGAGATCTGGCAGTGTTGTTCTTGGGGCGGGCTGGGTAAGGATCTTGTTTTTTTCGGTGTTGACCATCAGACCAAACTGGGCATACGCACTGCAGTAACTGTTCATCGATTCCTGGATTTCAGCAGTGAAAAGGACAGACGTGGCACTATCATTTGTGTACTGCAATTCCTTCATTCTCAGGCTAGAAATAAGTCACTCCGATTGAAGCCGTAAGAGGTTGAGTATCCCCCCATCTAGTCGATACTTCACATCAATGACAGAGCAGCCAGATGGGATCTCGTACACCATGGTGGCGTACAGGGAGAAAACATTTGGGGCAATGACACATCCCTGCTTGAGGCTGCAGGTGAAGTTGAATTTATCTCACAGTTCTCTCTGGTGGGTGACCTAATTCACCATTCCCTAGTGCAGTGCCTTGACCATTGTTACAAAATGCTCTGGGGATCCAAACTGCTCCAGAATTGTCCACATGGCATAAAATACAACTGTATGATATGTAGACATTGATACTCAGAAAAATTCAAGGGGGTTGTTAATACATTGAATTATTGAATGTGGCTTATTGAAAGTGCATACTAAGAATTTATTGCATATTGTATTTCTACTAGATATTATCCCCTTCTGTACCGGCGACTTATTTATAATTATATTGTAGCTATATTTACACGATTATAATCGGTTTAAAAAGAGTCTCAATCAAGTAAAAGGCTTCAAACAATCTCACCTAACCCTTTTCACTACCATAGATCCTTCTTAAGCTGCACAAAATTGTCTAAATATAGCTAAAATGGAATGAAAAAGAAGTCACCGGTACAGAAAGGGTTAATGTATACAAGATTAATATTCCGTCACATTGGTCAAAATTCATTGCACATGTATTTCTATTTATCTATCATACACATGCACATGCTTACAATATGCTTCTCAAGTTATTCAGAAAAAAAACATAATATACACATTTTTAATCCACAATATACTTAAGGGGGAATGGGCGTATTTATATGCTTATTTATCCATCTCTTCAGTATTATTTTAGTTTCCTCCCTAGACCTCCATCAAGCTTTAAAAAAACACCCCTATCAAGATAATTTTTAAAATTTTCCTGTAAAAAACTACCAGCCAAAGGCCGGGTCCTCTTAAAATTACAGGCTCGCTGTTGCTCGCCAGGAAAAATCTACACCTAAATGGGACAAAAGGCCTTAACCTTCAATTTGCAGTGATTGTCATAGGACAGGAGAGAGAAAATTGGCCATCTGTACGGTGCCCGTCACATGATGAACGCATTTTGAAGCTCTTATGAGCAATTAGAGAGAGATCTGTCATTGGAGGGATGATAGGCGGGCTTCACCCGCTTGCCACGACCCGGCGACGTACACTGAAGTCAACCACACACATCTCTCTCATGTGCTCTCTCACACACATCCAAAATCACAAAATTGCCAATAATTTACCAATTTTGCCGTTAGGATGCACGATTGTTGCAAGATAAGCAGATGTCGTACAAGGATGATTCAGGTGTCATTGGAAAGCTCTATCATTGTCCTTTCACGGATATATAATTGTATTATGCTCTGGCTCTTGCTTATGCATGAAAAAGAGCATGGAACGAAGGTAATTTTCGGTAAATATAGCCGCCTTGAACTATGGTTATATACACACGACCCCCCGCTCTTTGAGAGTTAATATTGACAAATAAATGGAGTGAAAAGATTTTAAGTAGCCAAAATAATGGAACAAACTTTATAAAATCTCAACATGAATGGGACAAAACGTGAGGGATAAGTGGGTCCAGAAAAATGGCCCATCTCCCCTTAAGCAACCTTACATTTTTCTTGGTATTTACATTTGAGTTTTTTCTTTGCATTTACAGAACTTTAAATTGACCCATTCAGTACAGGTGAGATTCTTTCCCATATATTCTGGCATCTATTAGACGATTCTATTCAGCATAAGAAGGCCCTCCAACAATTAAATGGCTACAGAATATCTCATTTAATCCTTTGAGCTACCTCAATCCTTCCTAAGCTAATTAAATCATCTCAAAGTGTGCAGATGAAAAAGACTTTGCTGGTACTGCATGGGTTATGGGGGGATGGGCGTATTAATTTGTTAATTTATTTGTATACAGTATATATTTTTTCCTCCCAAGACCTCCTCCAAACTTAAAACAAAATCACCCACGAGGCCCCTCTTCAAGATAAATTTGTAATTTGTTTTAATAACAAAATGTCCCAGTCGAAGGTCAGATGCTCATAAATTACAACCTTCTCCCTTTAAAGTTAGATGGTCAACCAAGAGAGGTGAACTACTGCGGGCGCCTTTACACCATATCTTTCCTCTATAAATGTTCAGGTCCCTCTGGCCACACAATCGATCCCTTCACTACTAGTACACTTCGCTGGCATGCCCACGTTTGCAGTACCAATTTGAGTACCAGCAACGTGTGTTATATAATATTCTCGCTATATTTAGATGATATTATGCAGCTTAACCCGGGAAAGGCGCCGAGACTCTTAAGAGGTTTTACTGGGCGAAGGCACTGGGACTCTTAAGAGGTTAGGCATAACAAATTCCTTCCAAAGCACCCACTGGCACTCAAAACAAAGCATATGTGATTAAGTGACATAATGCCCCTACATGCATCCTAGCACTCCTCCACATGTGTCCAAACCTAGCAACAGAGAGACTTCACTTGCAAGACCACAGTATCGATCGGGAAAGGAGAGAGAGAGGGTATAAGTAGTGCCGGTTCTCACTTCTTGATACAAACGGTCAGCAATAGAACGTCTTTTTCACCCCTCAAATACTATTCCCACTTGTTTCATTGCTGTTACATGTTAATATCTTCATATTAATCATAAAATAGGCGTATATGAATAAGTAATAACAATATTTATGGTAAAATTACGATTTTCGTCTGGAATTCACCAAAATACCTTCGCTTGGTGGGAGGGTTTGAACTACCATATATAGTTTGAAGCCTTATCATTGCTAGAGGTTATCCATAAGCTGAATAGAATGGTCTAATCATTACCAGAATATAATTAATAGGATGACACCGGTACTGAATGGGTCAACCCGTCGAATACCAGCGACGGCAGAGAGCCGTCAGAGAGCAGTCAAAAGTGGTGTCCCCCAGGGATCTGTATTGGTTCCTCTGTTGTTTGTTATATACATGAATGGCCTTGATTTAGGTATAACTAGTAGGATAAGTAAATTCGCAGACGATACCAAAATGAGGAAAATAATAGATTCAGATAGCAACATAGAGTGCCTCCAAAGTGATCTAGATACCTTACATGAATGGTCAGTAAATTGGCAGATGAGTTTTAACATTGACAAATGCAAGGTAATAAAGATAGGGAAGACGAATACTAATGCAAAATATAAACTAGCTAATACGGAATTAGAAAACTCAGACTGCGAGAAAGATTTTGGTGTGTTCTTTAGCAACGATTTGAAGCCTAAAAAACAGTGTATAAGCGTTCATAACAAGGCAAACAGGATTCTAGGGTTCATCTCAAGGAGTGTGAGTAACAGAACTGCCGATGTTCTCTTGAAACTTTACTTATCATTAGTGAGACCTCATGTGGATTATGCTGTCCAATGTTGGTGTCCTTATTACAGAATGGACATAGATTCGTTGGAGAGAGTACAGCGAAGAATGACAAAAAATATTCACAATATTAGAAATCTACCATATGAAGAAAGGTTGAAAAAATTAGGCTTACATTTGTTAGAAAGACGCAGAGTTAGAGGGGATATAACAGAAGTGTTCAAGTGGGTTAGTGGGATTAAAGGGGACATGAAAAATGTACTTAGGCTCAGTGATAGCGAAAAAACTCGAACAAATGGTTTCAAATTAGATAAATCTCGTTTCAGAAAAGATATAGGCAAATATTGGTTTGGTAACAGAGTTGTAGACATGTGGAATAAGCTACCGAGTGATATGGTATGATCAAGAACGGTATGGAGCTTTAAGATAAAATTAGATAGGCATATGGACGAGAAGGGTTGGATATGAGGGGAAATCTGCCGGATGTGGGCAAATCGGCGCTCAGCCGACCCCGTAATCTTGTGGTAATCTCTGACAGTTTTGGTGGGGTCAGTCCTCAGGTTATTGCTGGGTTGGGTCTATAATTAGGCCTTGTAATTGGGGTTGGATGTGACAGGGATCTGCCTTGTGTGGACCGATCGGCTTTCTGCAGACTCCCATTTTTTTATGTTATGTTCTTATAAATCACTCCCCACTCCAAGCAACGGCTGCCAGCCGTCGGTAATATACGATCCTTGTAACTGCCAGTATCAGGCAGTACCTGGTACCACGACGTTTGAGCACTGCTCTAAGACCTTGGCAACTGGGACTCCTGTACAGAGTTCGAGAATTCTTCACTGACGAGCAGTTGGCCGTAATATATAAAAGTCATGTGCGTTCTCAGATGGATTACTGTTCACCTCTGTAGAGTGGAAGTGGAGTGGTTGCATTGAGGCAGTTGGACAAAATTCAAAATAAAGCTATTAGATTAATCAATAACCCTGCAATCACACAGGACCTTCCTACATTATCCATACGAAGAAACGTTGCATCCCTTGCATTATTCTACAGATGTTTTCACAGCAATTGTATTGAGGAACTTGCTTCAATTGTGCCGCCTCTCCACATCTTTCCCCGTAGAACTAGGGCAGCTGAGAGCGCCCATGAATTTACACTTTCTCCTTCACAATGCAGAACTTCTGCTTATCAAAATTCATTTATCCCCAGAACTACTACTCTTTGGAATTCACTTCCCTCGAGTTGCTTTCCACAAACTTACGATCTACAACAGTTTAAATCCAGTTGTTACAAACATTTTATGAATGGAGGATGCCTTTAGGCACATGGACCTTTTTTGTTTTATCTGTGTTTTTCCTTCCTCCGTTCATTGTCTCTTAAAAAAAAAAAAAAAAAAAAAAAAAAAAAAAAAAAAAAAAAAATCGGCTTATATCCAAGCCCCCCACAACCTGGGAGAGGCAGTATTCCTCCATCTTTTGAGGTGGGAAGTTGATATATCTTGCCTCTGAATCCATTTTGACCACATTGCTTGGGACTAGGGGTACATTTATGCTAAGGGGAAAATTGTATTTGTTGGTTCATTTCCTCTCAAACCCTCCATCCAGATTTAACAAAAAATAAAATAATAATAATATCCCTGAAACCTCATTTCAAGATAAATTTGTACATTTTCCTCCTAAATTACAGGCTCGTTTTCGCTCACCAGGAAAACAAAAATAAGCACCTAAATGACACAACAGGTATTAAAATCGCCAAACTAATGGAGCGAACGTCTTAAAATTTCAAAACTAATGGGAGACAAAGGGGTCCAGAAAAATCAAAACTCCCCTTAAGTGGTTCAAAGCCGCCACTTCACTTCATTAACCAGACCCCTTAGCCGCCATGCACACTTTCATGTTGAAGGGGAGGTTGTTTTTACTGGACCTCCTTCTCCCTCATGTTTAGTCTAATTAGGTTTGAGATTTGAATACGCTCGATCTATTACTTTGGCGATTTTGAGCCTTTTTGTGATATTTAGGTGTCTATATTTTTTTTTTTTTTGTAGTGAGTGATAGCGAGCTTACAATTTAGTATTATTATTATTATATGAGATACCGAAGTCTCCAACCAGGGTGCAAAAACACCATCAAGATCAATCCACACAAAACACCCGGAGGCACTGGAGAGAGACTACGGCAACTTAGGAAAAAATAAAAACATATACTGTATACTGTACTGTACATATACACATATTAAACAGTGGAGGATATCAAGCATAAATATAATACAATAAAATAGAATAAATTAAGTTTAAAAATTAGAATTAATGCTGCAAAAAAGCATTAACTCTAGACTTAAAAATGGAGATATTAGCTGAATTGACTAGCTCATTTGGCAACTTATTCCACAAGTCAACCATGGCCGGCACAAAACACCGTGAAAACTGTTTAGTAGAAAAATTAACACGGCTCATGGCAAGATCATTAAGATTGCTTGTGAATCTAGTTGCACGAGCCCGGACATAGGGCCCAGGCAGAACCCCATGTAAGGGATGCTGAGGGTTGTTAAAAACTTTAAATAAAAGACTAAGGGCACCAACTTTACGTCGATGACACAGATCAAGAGACAAATGAAGTAGAATAAAACTGATGGAATTTAGCGACCTGTCAAGCAACTTGAGATGGCAGTCAGCTGCTGACAACCAGACAGGTGAACAGTACTCGAAATGTGGCAAAATAAAAGCATAAAAAGACTTGATAACTGTGGCGTCACAAGCAAATGTTTTATAAACCTTGCGAAGCAGACCATTTTTTTGGGAAATGGAAGAGGAGAAAGAACGGATATGCTTTTCAAAAGTAAGTTTGGGATCAAGAGTAACTCCTAACACACGCAGAGTATCCACATTCTCAATTTGCTCGCCAGAAACTTGTAGATACGGATGGGGAGGATCCAAGGTACGAGATCTGCTGATGATAATGGAGTGTGTTTTACTAGCATTAAGTTTCATGCCCCAAAGTTCACACCATGATTTAATTTTGGCTAAATCCCTATTCAGAGCAGTAGCAATTACGTGTCGATCTATTGGTGATGCAATTGACGCATATAAAGTTGTATCATCAGCATAGGAGATTAGTTTATTTTCAAGCTCGGAACACAGGTCAGCAGTAAAAATAATAAAAAGCAAAGGCCCAAGGACACTGCCTTGTGGAACACCAGAAACAACAGTAACAGAAGGGGAATGACACCCATCAATGACCACAGACTGAGATCTTTTCGTCAAAAAATCTTCAAAGATCCTTAAAAAATTGCCACCAATACCAATGAGCTGTAACTTAAACAGAAGTGCTTTATGGTTGACTAAATCAAAAGCAGAACTAAAGTCAATAGCCACGACAAGAGACTCATGTCCCTGGTCCAATGAAGATTACAAGTCATGGGTGAGTGTCAGAAGTGCATCACATGTACCCAGTCCCATACGAAAACCAAACTGTGAGTTTGGTATCAAATTATGACTATTACAATAAGAGGAAAGGCGTCTGGACAAAAGCCTCTCATAGAGCTTGGATAGGATAGGTGTAATGGAGATAGGGCGATAGTCATTAGGAGATGATGAGGCAGTATTTCCCTTTGGAATAGGAGTGATAATAGCCTTACGCCAGCAAAGAAGAAAACTACCTGATTTCAAAAGCAACCTAAACACCACAGCCAATTTAGGTGCCAAGACCATTGCAACCTTTTTAAAAAAGAGAGGGAAAAACCCATCCGGGTCTGTGCCACCATAGGTATCAAGATCCAGCAAGTACCTTTTCAGTTCAGCTGATTTAAATGCCATTGAATTGAGGTTGGGTCTAGGGAAACATGTCAATGGCAAAGACAATTCCTGATTACTCTGCTTATTAATACAAATATTAGATAGAATATTGGCCTTCGATAATGGATCAAAAGAGATGGAGCCATCAGAATCACAAAGAGGAGGCATGGAGGAATCTATTCCAAATAAAGAGGATTTCAAAGTGGACCACCATTTATGAGGCTGTGTAGCTCCTGCCAGAACATCCTGAAGATGGGAGTTATACTCCCTCTCAGCACCATCATAAACTCTCTGCGCAGCTGCCCTTTTAAAAACATAATTTTCCCAATGCAAGGGGGTTTGATTACGCCTCCATAGACGATATGCAGCCTGTTTGTCATCAAATGCACGCTTGCAGTCATCATTAAACCATGCTTTATCCCTGATACGAGACTTAATTGTCTTTGATGGAACTCTTTTGCGAAGGATACCAAGAAGGGAATTGTTGAGAGCTGAAACCGGGTCATGAGATCTTAGTATGTGATTCCACTCAATATTACAAACATCATTACAAACGTTGTCCCAGTTAACCCGGGATTTAAGGTAGACTTTACGTGAGAGAGTAATATCAGGAACAGAAAAATCAAGATTAATTTTACACATGATGGCATTGAGGTCAGAAGTGCCAACAGGTACAAGAACGGAGGTTTCTACAACGCCAGGAATATCTGTTAGTACTAGATCAAGATAATTTCCAGACATATGAGTAGGTCCTTGGATTAGCTGTTCACAACCAGATAAGTTTGCAAGTAGGAACCGTCCTTTGCCCGGAACATTATTCTACCAAAACATGTAACAAATTATCTCGAAGGGGGGTTTTGGGGATATTTTTGTAAGATGAAGGTCTTCGGAAGAAACTAAAGAAAGTAATACATAAATGCAAAATTGAATATATAAATATGAATCTCCCTTCAAGAGGTTCAAAGTCGTCAGCTCGACACACACTTGTATTTACTTATACAGTATATACACCCACGCTCTCAAACTCTTTACACTTGTATTTACTTATATATACACCCACGCTCTCAAACTCTTTACACTTGTATTTACTTATATATACACCCACGCTCTCAAACTCTTTACACTTGTATTTACTTATATATACACCCACGCTCTCAAACTCTTTACACTTGTATTTACTTATATATACACCCACGCTCTCAAACTCTTTACACTTGTATTTACTTATATATACACCCACGCTCTCAACTCTTTACACTTGTATTTACTTATATACACCCACGCTCTCAAACTCTTTACACTTGTATTTACTTATATATACACCCACGCTCTCAAACTCTTTACACTTGTATTTACTTATATATACACCCACGCTCTCAAACTCTTTACACTTGTATTAATATATACACCCACGCTCTCAAACTCTTTACACTTGTATTTACTTATATATACACCCACGCTCTCAAACTCTTTACACTTGTATTTACTTATATATACACCCACGCTCTCAAACTCTTTACACTTGTATTTACTTATATATACACCCACGCTCTCAAACTCTTTACACTTGTATTTACTTATATATACACCCACGCTCTCAAACTCTTTACACTTGTATTTACTTATATATACACCCACGCTCAAACTCTTTACACTTGTATTTACTTATATATACACCCACGCTCTCAACTTTACACTTGTATTTACTTATATACACCCACGCTCTCAAACTCTTTACACTTGTATTTACTTATATATACACCCACGCTCTCAAACTCTTTACACTTGTATTTACTTATATATACACCCACGCTCTCAAACTCTTTACACTTGTATTTACTTATATATACACCCACGCTCTCAAACTCTTTACACTTGTATTTAATTATATACACCCACGCTCTCAAACTCTTTACACTTGTATTTACTTATATATACACCCACGCTCTCAAACTCTTTACACTTGTATTTACTTATATATACACCCACGCTCTCAAACTCTTTACACTTGTATTTACTTATATATACACCCACGCTCTCAAACTCTTTACACTTGTATTTACTTATATATACACCCACGCTCTCAAACTCTTTACACTTGTATATACTTATACATACACCCACGCTCTCAAACTCTTTACACTTGTATTTACTTATATATACACCCACGCTCTCAAACTCTTTACACTTGTATTTACTTATATATACACCCACGCTCTCAAACTCTTTACACTTGTATTTACTTATATATACACCCACGCTCTCAAACTCTTTACACTTGTATTTATATATCACCCACGCTCTCAAACTCTTTACACTTGTATTTACTTATATATACACCCACGCTCTCAAACTCTTTACACTTGTATTTACTTATATATACACCCACGCTCTCAAACTCTTTAGACTTGTATTTACTTGTATATACACCTACGCTCTCAAACTCTTTACACTTGAACATTAAATAGCGAAGATTTATTCGCGTGGGTTCCTTAAGATTTTGGAAATATTAAACATGTAACAAATGTATTATTATTATATAATTCATTTATACATATATGTCTTCGTTGTAACGTAATGTCAATCTTTATATTATACTTTATATTATAATATATATATTATATTGTATATATTATATTATATTATATAGATAGATATACAGATATATAGCCGTCCGGCTGGCTCAGTTGATAGCGTGCCTGATTCCCACCTTGAAGGTCTCGCGTTCAATCCCCGCTCAGATTGAAAAGTTTTTCTGGGATACAGCCGGCGGTTACCATCTCCCCATGAGCAAGGGGGATGGGTAATGGTCTCTGGTAGACTAAAGAAAGCCAAGCGCTTGCGAATCCTCGAAGGAGGAGAGACAGGCGCTATATAAGTAACCAGAAGATTATTATTATTATTATTATATCATATTTCGGTAATTATAATTGTGTGTGTGTGTGTGTGTGTGTGTGTGTGTGTGTAAAAACATTCACAGGCTAGTGTTATTAGTTAAACAAAAATTGTGCGTGACCTTGCGTGTACCCTTTGAAATTATGACACATACACTGTATGTGCTATATTCCTGTAAACGATAAATGAGGTATAAACAACAAAACATTCACACAAGAAAAACAAAAGATAATATAATAATATGGTGGACAAGAAACTTAAATTAAAAAACAGAAACTAAAAGACCATACACAATTAAGAACAGACAAAGATAAAGCAAAGATAACACTCGAACATATTAATAAGGACAACAAACTAAGAAGGGTGAAGACAATTTGGGTAAACGATGCGAAATATATGATACGGGAAGGGGAATAACTTAATAGTTTCCGTAACAAAGGACATTTTCACATTATCCAGAAGGGCAGAGGATGCATGCATAATATATATATATATATATATATATATATATCTATCTATCTATTGCCTGACGCCGCGATCCCCGAAGGGGTGGCCACGAACGAACCGCCCCCATGCACCTCTGTCCCCAGTCAGTCGACGCCCCTCCCCCCAACCAGCACCGCCTTCGTTCATGTAGTTCCTCACTCCATCCTTCCACCTCATATTCGGTCTACCTCTCCCCCTCTGTCCCTCCACCTCGCTCTCGTACACCCTCTTAGTCATTCTCTCGCTTTCCATACGTTCCATATGGCCGAGCCATCTCAAGTTGTTCCTTTTCACACTTTCCAGCACATCTACCTCCACACCACACCTCCTTCTTACTTCCTCATTAGTCTGTCTATCCCTCCATGTAACTCCGCACGCACTCCTTAAGTAATTCATTTCTACTGCTCTCACTCTTGGTCTGAGTCTCTCAACCAACGTCCATGCTTCGCTTCCGTAAGTCAGTGTCGGGATTACCACACTGTCATGCAAGGACTTCTTCACTTCCATACTGACCACCCTATTTCTTGTTACTGCTTTTAGCGTTCCTACAACCCTCTTCCCCTGTTGTACCCTCTCCCGCACCTCTTCATCCATAGTCCCATCTTTACTCAACACACTGCCCAGATACTTAAAAGAGTTGACGATCTCCATAGCCTGACCGTTCAGCTTCACCTCACACTCTGTGACTTCACCCCTTTCGAAGACCATAACCTTGCTCTTCCCCGTATTTACCTTCAAATTCCGTTTTTCGCACACTGTTCCAAACTCATTTACCAGACCCTGCAACTCCCATTCATTATCACTCATCAGAACTGTATCATCCGCAAACAGCAGTATAGGTAGCTTCCACTCAATTCCCTCCCTTTTCAGCGATACACCAACATCCACTGCTCTTGATAGTATTTCTTTCATGACTCCATCCATATATACAGTAAACAACCACGGGGACATCACACACCCCTGTTTCAAACCAACATTCAGGTCAAAGAACTCGCTCTGCTCACTCTCCACACGTACTGCCGCCTTTGCACCCTCATACATGCTCTTCACTGCTTTCAGCAACTTGCCCTCTACTCCGTATATTCTAAGTACTTTCCACAAACCTTCTCTATCCACTCTGTCATAGGCCTTCTCCAAGTCCATAAAGGCAACATACACCTTTTGTTTCTTCTCCAGATACTTCTCCACAACACAATTCAGGGTAAAAATCTGATCTACACATCCTCTTCCCTTCCTAAAACCTCCCTGCTCGTCGCCTATCCATTTCTCCGTTCTCACTCTCACTCTCTCAATCACTACCCTACTGTATACCTTCCCTACTACGCTTAGAAGACATATTCCTCGGTGGTTACCACACACTCCTCTTTCCCCTTTGCCCTTATATAGGGGGACTATTATGCCAGTCTTCCAGTCATCGGGTGCACTCCCCTTCTCCCATGCTAGTTTGCACATTTTCCATACCCATTCTATCACTATCTCACCACCATACCTCAACATTTCCCCACACACTCCATCTGTTCCTGGTGCTTTCCCCAACTTCACTCTTTTCATGGCTTCCCACACTTCTGACCTCCTGATCCCCACCTCCTCCTCCACTACTTCTCTTCTTCTCCCTCCCATACCATATCCAGCTATGTTTGCTGGCTCTTCATTCCTTTCATTTAGCAACTCACTGAAGTACTCCCTCCATCTTTCGACTCTCTCTTGCTTCTCGGCTAGCATTCTCCCATTCTTATCTTTCACACCCTTACTGTTTCCCTTGCTACCTTCCCTAACTTTCTTGACTTCTTTCCAGAACAGTTTCTTACTCTCCCTCCATTTTACACTCAGATTCCTTCCAAATTCCTCATCTACTCTTCTCTTACTTTCCTTCACTACTCTCTTCACCACCCTCTTACTCTCCACGTACCTCGCTCGTTTCTGTCTCTCGGAATCTTCATTCCCTCTACTACCCAACCACTCTCTATATGCTTTCTTCTTTTCTTCCACAGCTATTCTTACCTCTTCTGTCCACCATGCTGTACCTTTCACTCCCCTCCCTCTTCTCCTCACTCCACACACCTCCTCACATGCTGCACAGATCTCATCCTTAAACACCTTGCTCATCTCCTCCACTTCCTCCATAACTTCCAGGTCGAACCCACCTAGTCGTCTTTCCACTGCTCTCCTGTACTCCTCCCTGACTTCCTCCTCCTGAAACCTCTCCACCCTCCTCACCATTCCACCCTCCTCTCGCCTCCCTCCCGCTCTCCTCACCCACTTCTTTTGTATCCTAACCTTAGCTACCACTACATAATGATCAGACAGACCCCCTCCAATACCCCTATACACCCTAGCATCCATCACAGATTTCTTCATTCGTTCATCCAGACATACATAATCAATCAATGACTTTCGTTCCACCACTGTCTTATCCTTCATCGTCAACATCCGTTTCCACGTGTACCTGTGGATCATTCTGTGTCGGAAGAAGGTGTTGGCTATCCACAGCCTCCTCCCCACACATACGTCCACAAGTGCACTACCATTCCCATTCACCTCTGATGGTACCCCCCACCCTCCCACCACTCCCTCAACTTTCCTATCACCCACCTTACCATTCATATCCCCAATCAGAAATATTCTTTCGTTCTTGTCAAACTTCTCCAGGCACGCCTCCACATTCATCCAGAACTCCTCTTTCTTTCTTTCAAGTATATCCTCTGTCGGGGCATACACGCATACAATCACCCACGTTTGTATTCCTACTTTCATTCTCACCCACACAATCCTTGAACCCACAGACCCATACTCTCTTACACATTCCTTCCATTTGCTACTTACAAACAAACATGCACCTTCTCTCGCTGTTCCTTCACTCACTCCAGCACACACACCCATTCCACATTCCCATTCTCTCACATCTGAACCTTTCCATTTGGTCTCTGTCATTCCACATACATCCAGCCTGGCATTCACTAACACTTCCAGAAGTGTATATATATTATATATATATATACTGTTATCATATATTCTCGATGTCAAAGACTATTTAAGGTTAGAGACGTTTTAGTTAACTACTCAGATATCGCATTGGCTTCAGCCTAAAACTCAAATAATAATAACAATGATGAAACTGAGAGTTATAAGCTTCAACCAACGAACAGTATTATCACAAGAAAACCATGGAAAAATTCAACCTGAATGTCACAAAAACATATCTAATGTGACAGCCAATCAGTGTCATCGCCTGGAGCCTGCCGACGTTCAAACTCTGTCGCGTAAGAAGCAGCTAGGTTATAACTTGCCTTCATTCGCTTCTGTGACGCCTCCCGGCGTTAGCAGAATGGTTGCGTGGGGCATTGCAGCTCGCTAGCGCTTGCCAGGATGGGGGGATAGGCTACAGTTGTCCTAGAATGATCTGCTTTATTTCATTAGTGTCGTGTTGCCACAGACAGTCTAGAAATGGTCTTTGACCGCGCCTTATATTTTATATTCGCTATAATATAAATGTTGCTTGTGTGGGAGGCGAGCGAGAGAGGGTGAGGGGGTACACCCGGCAGTGAGGTGAGCTATGACGTGGCTCGCTTGGGCGCTGACGGCGTTGGCGGCCGGGTGGTCAACTAGTCCCTTCCCGTCGCTGCCTCGTGTTCTTTACCAGCTCAGAGCTTGCCTGACACGCATATCGCCTACATCCATTGCAATTCTGTTCCCCATACTCGCTACTTTGCATACTATTTCTCTCTCTCGACTTCTCCTTTCTCATTCTCTAATCTTTATTAAACTCAACATCCCTTCTGGTTTCAGCATAGACGTTCACCGTCGACCAGTCGTATTGTACGCGAAGCTCTCAGATATTTCCATGTATTAGGTTAAGGAGGTATTATGCTTTATTGAGGGTTAGAGAGACAGACTTTTCCGTATGTGTCCTCTCTCGGGAAGGTTGTAGACCGGTATATGTCTCCCTTGCAGGGTGTTGAGTGATTCTTCTTGGTTATCTAAAGCTAGACTAGGGGTAAGGTTACTGTGTCGTTGTCTCCGATGTGTGCAGTGTTAGCTAAGCTCTGCACGACATCGACAGGTACTGTGGGAGCCTAAGTTGTCTTCGGGTTGGTTTACTTTGCGAGCACAGCGCTGTGGTGTGAGAGGGCCATAGCCTATCCCTCACAACATAGTGCTGCCTCTTTGTGTTGACTTCTGAGGGATCACCAGGATAGAGCTAGGTACTAGAGACCTAGATTTATCAAGAGAGCATCCCCGTCATATAACGTAATCTTTATTATA
The DNA here is from genome assembly GCA_032716605.1 of Paralithodes platypus. Classification (NCBI taxonomy): domain Eukaryota; kingdom Metazoa; phylum Arthropoda; class Malacostraca; order Decapoda; family Lithodidae; genus Paralithodes; species Paralithodes platypus. The sequence continues at coordinate 2,131,526 of CM064536.1, forward strand.
CCACCCTCGGACAACGTTAGGCTACGAGCCGCATGCTCGCCCATTGTTGCCCTGCCTTGATACCCCAGCTAGACTTTATTAACTGAGCAGACACTGGTTAGAGATAAGCCCCATTATTATATGTATGCAACATTATTATTCACTGCACTTTTGAGCCGAGGTTGTTGTTGAGTTGCACAACCCGAGTAGGCTGTTACAAAGCATTTCTTTAGTTGTCGAGCATTACTACCTTTGCGCAGTCTTTATTATTCGCCTGCCTATTATTACTATATGTCCTAGGATTTATTGTGACCCGTATTCTGCATTATAATTGTTCAAGATTCTTTACGAACATCTTCCCAGCATCAGACTTATTTCAGAAGTTTCCAGTTGATGTTGCAGGACTAGCATTGCACTTTCTTTAATACAGGAGTGCCAGTTATTTGAGTATCTACCGTAACGTTAATTAATCACGTTAACTATCTTTTTTTGTGTAACATAATCGAGTAATCTTTTACTGTTTGAGAATAGGCTGTTTCATTGAGCGTCAGCCTACTGTGTGTGCACCAGTTACCGAGTCATAGGATACCTCGTTGTCCAGGCACGACTCAGGGCGGTAATGGTGTTTTGTTTTCCAGTGTTTGAGGCAGGGGTTGGATCTAGTGTTACCGTTGTTGCTTTTTGCCATTATCTAGTCCAATGTTGAAGAGCCCTGTGTCTTTAAGAACCTGGATCGTAACAAATGGCGACCTAGCTCAGGATCTTGTGAACTAAGAGATAATTGCAGGATTGTTGTGGTCATTTGTTTTATTGAGGAATATAGTGGGCACGTTAGATTTTTTTTTTGGCAAAGTAGTATAGCACTTGAGAGTCTTCAGACATTTTTGGCAAGTGAATAGTGCTACATAGGAGCTTGGGTACTACTTTTTTTTTTTTATAAAAGTGAGAATTTTTGGTGGACACCATGGGAGACGAATCAGATCATACTGAGGGTTCAGGGAATGATGCAGGCTCTGATGGGCAGATGCCAGGGGGGTTAGTAACTAGTGAGGAGGCCGCAAAGAAGTTTTGGAGGTGCCTATAACAGCTGATCGACTAGAGGGAATTAGCAAGTATTGTCTACAGTGTTTGGCTCCCCTCATGGGGCTTAAGGTGGCTCATGGCATCAAGAAGAACGATTTGAGGGCTTGCATACTGGGGGCGGCTAGTGAGGTCCAGGGTGGAGAGGGTGCTCGGGGACTTCTGCTCGAGCCCCCCCTCCACTCTACTCCCATCGGGACCTCTAGGATGCCGGAGTTTAGTACGTTCCCGCACGCCGATAGCCGCTGGCAGCGTGGTTTAGGATCGCTGGGTGGGCCTCCAATTGTTGCACCTCCTCCTCAAAGTTTCACTACAGAAATGCTCTTCCAGCTTGAGATGGCTAAGATGCAGGCTGAGCGTGAGGAACGTCTCGCTAAGGTTAAACAATAGACTGATCTCGAACTCGCGAGAATAAAATCCGAGTCGGAGGCTGAGTCTACCAGGTACCGGGCAGATATCGATCTTGAGAAGACTCGGGTGGAAACGACAGGGCAACGTCTCGGTGGTGGGAATTGTGGGCATGATCAGTCTTTGTCGCACCTGTTGAAGCTAGTCCCTGTATTTGATGAGTCGGGTGTCACCGAATTTTTCATGAGATTCGAGAAGAAGTGCCAGGAACACCAGTGGCCTGGGGAGAAGTGGGCAGCCCTTGTTTCCTCTAGACTTGTGGGCAAGGGACTCAAGGCTTATGATGCATTGCCTATAGAGTCGTGTATTATCTATGAGGAACTCAAGGAGGCTGTCCTGAGAGCATACGAACTACAACCAGAGACGTACAGGTTGAAGTTCCGGGGTGTTACCAAGGGTCGGGAGAGCACCTTTTTGGAACATGCCCTGGAGCTGTCCGATGCTTTTGGGAATTGGCTGAGGTCGGAGAAAGCTACTACGTTTGACGACATTAAACAGTTGGTGCTTTTAGAGCAGTTTTTCAAATGCACGGGCGGCGACCTGACGTTAAACCTGAAAGAAAAGCAACCAAAAACTCTACAGGAGGCAGCTGAGATGGCTGACCTCCGGCTATCACTAATTCGTGGGTGCGGGTCTGCCCAGCGTAGTGAGGCAGGTAACAAGGGGCGTGACGCCCCACCCCCCCGAGTTAGTGATATACCTTATGCAAACAAGTACAAGAGCCATGATACCAAGACTGACCACAAGACTAGCACCGTCCCGTTTAAGAAGGGGCCGGGCCCTTCCCAGTACCAAGGGAAGCCCAAAGGGGAGTTGGAGTGTTATCATTGTCATAAAAAGGGGCACTTTGCAAGAGTCTGTCCTAGCAAACCACCTACAGCAGCTGTGTCTTTGGCCTGCAACATTGGTGTGTCTCTGAAGTCGTCTGAGTTTGCCCGGGTCAGTTCGTCAGAGGCTGAGGCACAGCCAATGCAGAAGCACCTGGGAGGCTCGAACCCTGCTCAGGATGTTTTTTGCGACCATAGAGGGCGTGGTTGCGTGATGTGGGCGGGGCGCAAGTATGGAGTAGAGGTCTTGCGTGATACAGGTGCTTCCCAGACTCTGATGAAAAACTTGACTGGCTACCCTATAAACGCGGCTCGGGTGGTAGTGGTGCAGGGTATTAATGCAACTCGGTCATACCCGCTGGTGCGGTTGGAGTTGGAGGTGGATGGTGTGGCACGTGAATTGGATGTCGGGATTGTGGAGAAACTGCCAGTGGAGGGCGTCGACCTTCTTCTCGGCAACGACTTTGCAATGCCCACTTCCGAGGTTCTACCCTTAGTCGTTGCCGAGAGGCCGGCCGACGTGAGTAGGGAAGAGCAAGAGTGGGTCGAGCGGTGCCAGACACAACCCATGGCGTGTGTTGTCACCCGAGCTCGGGCAGCTAAAGTGTCACAGCCTAGTCCTCCGTCTTCAGACCAGCGGAGGAACGATCAACAGGAGGAGGCTAAAGCTGGAGTTGGTTTTAAGAGTTTTGACTCGGCGGCTCTCCTGGGTGATTCAGTATTAGCACCATTACTTAATTCTGGAGTAGCCCCTGGGCCTGTCATCGAGAGTGACGAGGCTGGGCATGGCGAGTCTCCACGACAGCAACGTTATGTACATCGAGAGAGACAGAGGGAGCAGCCCAGTATCGGGAAAGGTCATGCATTGCTCCGGGAGCAGTTAGATCGCTTGGCACCCTCAGATATACGTCGGTTGCAACTAGAGGACCCTGAGCTCCAAATGTGTGCTAATGGAGCTGTAGAGCTCGACGAGGACGGCGATGCACAGCCAGGAGATTTTTTTTATTTAGAAGGCATCCTCTATAGGCGTTTTCAAGACCCTAAACGTAGTTGGCAAGAGGGGTCCGGAGTAGTGGACCAGTTGGTGGTGCCAAGGGAGTGCAGGGATAGCCTACTGAGGTTGGCGCATGACATACCACTGGCAGGACATCTAGGGGTGAGAAAAACGGTGGCGGCTTTAGAAAAATTGTTTTGGTGGCCGGGGTTGAAGGGCAGGTGGTAACCTGGATAGCAAGGTGTCATACGTGCCAGAGGGTTTGAAAACCTAACCAAACAATTCCGAGAGCCCCGTTGCACCCCATTCCTGTCAGTGGACCGCCCTTCAGTAAGGTCATCATTGATATGGTCGGACCCCTACCCCCTACTAGTGCCGGTAATAAATTTCTATTAACTATCATGGATGTGGCCACTCGTTATCCTGATGCATATCCAATGAGAAATGGCACGGTGAAAACTGTTGTCCGGAACCTGCTCTTGTATTGCTCGCGGTATAGTTACCCGCAAGAGGTGCAATCGGACCAAGGTTCAAATTTTACATCTAATCTGTTCAAACAAACTATGATTCAGCATGGCATCAGCACTGTCGTCTCTTCTGCGTATCACCCGGAGAGTCAAGGGGTGTTGGAGAGGTGGCACGCCACGCTAAAAAGCATGCTTCGATGTTACTGCGCAGAGAACGGAAAGGATTGGGACCTTGGTCTGCCGTATGTTTTGTTCGCGGCAAGAGAAGTACCTGGAGAGAGTCTCGGTTTCAGTCCGAATGAGCTTGTTTTCGGGCATCAGGTGAGGGGCCCTCTCCACATGGTGAAGGAGATTTGGGAGGGTACCGCTAAGCCATGTTCTATGTTGAGATACGTCCTCGAGAGCAGAGAGAGAATGCTTAGAAGTCTGGAGCTGGCCGGGCGTAATTTGGTGAGTTCGCAGGCCCGTATGAAGGACAGGTACGATACTAAGGCGAAACTCCGGGAGTTTCAGGTAGGTCAAGAGGTGTTGGTCCTGTTGCCTTTGTCAGGTCATCCTCTGGCTGCCAAGTACGCTGGGCCTTATCGGGTGTCAAAGATCTCCGATCTAGATTACCTCGTTGCCACTCCAGACCGGAAGAAGCGTAACCAACTATGCCACATTAATTTGTTGAAGGATTATGTGAGGCGCCCACCTGAGTCACTAGCTGTCCCTGTGTTGACCTGCTGCGGTCATGGTGGAGAAGGAGAGGGGGGCAGCAATGATCAGGTGGATGATAACTGGGATTGTCATGTCTCGGCTGATCAGTGGGCGGGGAATTCGAGCCAATGTGCGCATGATGCTCTGGCGCACCTGCCGGAGGAACAGCAGGTGGCAGTGCAGCGCCTGTTCGATTCATACCCCACTGTATTTGCCGAGCACCCAGGCCTCACTACTCAAGCGGTGCATGATGTCGATGTAGGAGAGCACCCCCCTTCAAGTCGATACCTTATCGGGTGCCACCCATTAAACTCCCAGCGCTCAGGGATGAGCTGGAGTATATGCTGGCGAGAGGCTTGATCGAGAAGGGGGCAGTACGGTGGACTTCTCCTGTCACTCTGCAGCCCAAACCTGATGGAAAAGTTCGGTTCTGCATTGACTTTAGGCGGTTGAACGGGTTGACCCCCACCAATGCATATCCTCTTCCCCGGGTGGATGACAGTGTGGATAAGATCGGGAAAGCAAGGTACTTGACCAAGGTAGACCTCGTCAAAGGCTACTGGCAAGTACCACTGTCTGAGCGGGCTAAAGAGGTGTGCGGGTTTGTGGTGGATGGCAGTACTTACCGTTGCAACGTGATGCCATATGGTTTGAAAAAATGCACCGGCCACTTTCCAGAGCTTAATGAACGACATCGTAGCAGACATCCCAAACTGTACTGTCTACCTTGATGACGTGATCATTTATGACAACGATTTCCAAAGTCACTGTGAGCACATAGAAGCCTTATTTAGTCAACTTAGTAAAGCAGGCTTGGTGGTTAATCTGGGCAAGTGTGACTTTGTGCAAGCCACGGTGCAGTATCTGGGGTTTGTGGTTGGGTTAGGGCAGGTGAGCCCGCCCCAACAGAAGATACAGGCTATCGACTTGTTCCCCAGGCCGACCACCAAGCGGCAGATCATGAGATTTTTGGGTATGATTGGGTATTACCGCCGCTTTATAAGAGGCTATTCTACTGTGTTAGCTCCTTTGACAGATCTACTAGCCAAAGATAAAAAGTTCCGCTGGGCACCTGAGTGTGAGCAGGCGTTTCGAGTAGTTAAACACCTTTTATGCACTCACCCTATCCTCAGGGCCCCGGAGTTTGAACGACCATTTCAGTTGGCGACTGATGCCAGCGGAGTAGGGGCTGGTGCCGTACTTTTGCAGACAGACGAGGAAGGGCTTGAGCATCCAGTCAGTTTCTTTTCAAAGAAATTTAATTCAGCACAGAAAAACTATTCGGTTGTTGAAAAGGAACTGCTGGCAATCGTGTTAGCGCTCAGACACTTTGAGGTCTATGTTCCTGCATATGGGCCAGTCGTGGTAGTGTATACCGACCACCACCCGCTTAAATTCCTCAATCAATTCCACAACCGGAATATGAGGCTGACCAGATGGTCGCTCATGTTGCAAGAGTACAACTTAGACATTCGCCATATTGCCGGTTGTGAGAATGTGATTGCGGACTGTTTGTCGCGGGTGGAGGATCCGGGGTAGGCTACCACAGTATGTTGGTATAGCCTCCTGTCTTGGCTCGCGGTGTATTTTTGCACTGGTGCTTGTTGGCTCGTGTGTGTAGCATCAGCGTAGGGTCGTAGGGCAGGAGTTGTTGGCTTTGATTAGAGGAAAATTAGGCTACATCTATAGTAGCCGCCAAAAACAACATTAAAATAAAATATGAATAATTAAATAAAAACTCTTTCTTTTTAATAATTAATTTTAAGATAATATTGTAGCTGAGTACTGAGTGCAGATGATTTTCCCTCAGTAGGCTATGCTTCTTAAAGCTCGCTCTGGGAGCACAATGTTATGAATTAATGTATTATATTTGGGAAGATTTTTTTATATATAAAATGTTATTGTATTTTTTTTTTTGAGGAAACTGAGCTTGCATTCCATGAGAGGCAGAGTGGTTAGGAGTGGCAGATTCTAGCGACATTCTGCCTGTTCAGATATGGGCTCATGGTTGAGTGTCCCATATCTTGGGGGGGGGTGTGACGCCTCCCGGCGTTAGCAGAATGGTTGCGTTGGGCATTGCAGCTCGCTAGCGCTCGCCAGGATGGGGGGATAGGCTACAGTTGTCCTAGAATGATCTGCTTTATTTCATTAGTGTCGTGTTGCCACAAACAGTCTAGAAATGGTCTTTGTTTTGGTCTGTGACCGCGCCTTATATTTTATATTCGCTATAATATAAATGTTGCTTGTGTGGGAGGCGAGCGAGAGAGGGTGAGGCGGTACACCCGGCAGCGAGGTGAGCTATGACGCGGCTCGCTTGGGCGCTGACGGCGTTGGCGGCCGGGTGGTCAACTAGTCCCTTCCTGTCGCTGCCTCGTGTTCTTTACCAGCTCAGAGCTTGCCTGACACGCGTATCGCCTACATCCATTGCAATTCTGTCCCCCATACTCGCTGTTTTGCATACTATTTCTCTCTCTCGACTTCTCCTTTCTCATTCTCTAATCTTTATTAAACTCAACATCCCTTCTGGTTTCAGCATAGACGTTCACCGTCGACCAGTCGTATTGTACGCGAAGCTCTCAGATATTTCCATGTATTAGGTTAAGGAGGTATTATGCTTTATTGAGGGTTAGAGAGACGGACTTTTCCGTATGTGTCCTCTCTCGGGAAGGTTGTAGACCGGTATATGTCTCCCTTGCAGGGTGTTGAGTGATTCTTCTTGGTTATCTAAAGCTAGACTAGGGGTAAGGTTACTGTGTCGTTGTCTCCGATGTGTGCAGTGTTAGCTAAGCTCTGCACGACATCGACAGGTACTGTGGGAGCCTAAGTTGTCTTCGGGTTGGTTTACTTTGCGAGCACAGCACTGTGGTGTGAGAGGGCCATAGCCTATCCCTCACAACATAGTGCTGCCTCTTTGTGTTGACTTCTGAGGGATCGCCAGGATAGAGCTAGGTACTAGAGACCTAGATTTATCAAGAGAGCATCCCCGTCATATAACATAATCTTCATTATACCACCCTCGGACAACGTTAGGCTACGAGCCGCATGCTCGCCCATTGTTGCCCTGCCTTGATACCCCAGCTAGACTTTATTAACTGAGCAGACACTGGTTAGAGATAAGCCCCATTATTATATGTATGCAACATTATTATTCACTGCACTTTTGAGCCGAGGTTGTTGTTGAGTTGCACAACCCGAGTTGGCTGTTGCGTTGTGTCACAAAGCATTTCTTTAGTTGTCGAGCATTACTACCTTTGCGCAGTCTTTATTATTCGCCTGCCTATTATTACAATATGTCCTAGGATTTATTGTGACCCGTATTCTGCATTATAATTGTTCAAGATTCTTTACGAACATCTTCCCAGCATCAGACTTATTTCAGAGGTTTCCAGTTGATGTTGCAGGACTAGCATTGCACTTTCTTTAATACAGGAGTGCCAGTTATTTGAGTATCTACCGTAACGTTAATTAATCACGTTAACTATCTTTTTTTGTGTAACATAATCGAGTAATCTTTTACTGTTTGAGAATAGGCTGTTTCATTGAGCGTCAGCCTAGTGTGTGTGCGCACCAGTTACCGAGTCATAGGATACCTCGTTGTCCAGGCACGACTCAGGGCGGTAATGGTGTTTTGTTTTCCAGTGTTTGAGGCAGGGGTTGGACCTAGTGTTACCGTTGTTGCTTTTTGCCATTATCTAGTCCAATGTTGAAGATCCCTGTGTCTTTAACACCTTATTAGCGGGCTAGGCGGTTTATTTATATGTACCGCCCAGCGCGGTGTTTTTAGCCAAAATAGGGCTGTTTACGTGATCATTTTCATTCCTAAATAAGACCCAGAGCGTAAAACAAGTATCTATCCCTGAAAGGGCATAAACAGAGCTTTCCAATGACACCATAACGATCCTTTTATGATGGCTAGTTTTCTTGCAACAACCGCGCAACGCGAGTGCAAAAAGCATGTAATTCGGCACTTTCCCCATACATTCGTATATATAGCGAGTGAGAGAGGGAGGGAGGAGGTGGGATTCGTGTCAGTATGTTCGCCGCGGTGGTCTGGAGCAGTCATACGCTCGCTACTCTCCTCCCACCACTTGTCTCTCTCTCCCAGCAACATTACGTGCTGAAATTGCCACACGACCTATGTCGAGCGCCGCCAGATAGTCCAGATTTATTATACTCTACTTATGTTGTGCACCGACACTTAGGGGTTAAGAACCTGGATCGTAACACTTCCCATATTATATTCCGGCAAAAATCATTCTATTACCATGGTGCAAGCCTGATTCTCCCGTCAGCCATGTAAAAATTTGGAAAAAGCCCTGCCAGGATATTATTACGACGAAATAATACAAGAGGAAGGATAGAGAAAACTTCAAAGCTGCCGTATGCACACCGGTGACTCCGCCCGGGCGTCTCAGCCAATCAGCGCGCTACCTGCCGTGAGGGGCGGGTATTTAAGGATGGGGGCTTGGCCGGAGGAGTCAACCACAGCACAGCCACCCACCATGCCTGCTGTGAGTTTCAGTGCCACCACCAACCTCACGGGCCATGTTAAATGGTTTAATGTGAAAAAGGGGTTTGGTTTCATTACCTACAGTGGAGGTGACATTTTTGTCCACTCCACTGGCATCTCCAAACCCAATCCTCTCCATCATGTGCCCTCTCTTGCCACCAATGAGAGGGTATCATTTACCATCAAGAGGAGATGAGGCCATCAATGTCATGGGCCCTGATGGAGAGATCCTGAATGGTTCCAGGCATGGTAGAAGAGGTAAGAGGGAGGACTACCACCAAGCCACAGCACCAGTCAGTTGTTCAACACCGGATTTGATCCAGGTTGTTGTTACAACTGCAGTGACCCTCTGCAAAGGGGATCACAAGCTGCTTCAGGAGTATCTTCCTACACTCCTGAAGGCAAATAACCTCCCTCCCATCATCATCTCACCTCTTCCAGGACCACCTTCACCACCCAACCTCATTCCCACTCAGGCTATGAGGCAAAGAAGCCACCCGAGAAGGCGTCTGGACCTCCAGAAGCCTCTCTCAAAGACCACCTCACCACCTTCAGTCTCTGACTCTCCACCACCACCAATCACCTCTGCAGGACCAGCCTCGACCTCCACTCCATCACCAGCCACCATCGAACATCCGGTGGCAGCCTCCTCCGCGTCGTCTGAATACACTGTGTCCACCATAGGAGAAATAGTCGACGTGGAGAAGATCGAGGAAGAAGGAGACGAGGATGCAGCAGCTGAATTACAACCTATATCACCACAGCAAGTAGAAGTCCTTAGGACCTTCCAAAGACAGCTGGACAAGCTCAGGATATCACCACAGCAAGTAGAAGGTCTTAGGACCTTCCAAAGTCAGCTGGAGAAGATCAGGAGGAGCTCCGAGAAAAAGCCAAAAAAAAATCCAGAAAGTCCTTCAGCATGGAGGACTTCGTAAAGCGCCAACAGTAACACCATTGGCTTCTTCACCACCACCATTTCCCACCTTCATCTTGCAGCCCCAGCCCCCTTCTTGGCAAGCCAGACTGATTCAACCCAATACTCAACTCACGAACGTTGGGTCAAGCCCCGACACCCTATTGCTATAACTATTACCACTGTCTCTCCTACTTAACCAAAAACTTCCCCTTCTTTCACCTTCACCCACCTTTTCTATATTCATTTGATTGATTGCCGGAGGAGTCAGACACTGAAACAGAGCAGTCAAGAGAACATCTCTCTAAAGGCATTACCCACAAGCCTCCCATCCTTCCCAACCGATATGGGGGATAACTGAAGAGATAATTCCTAGCCAATTGAATGCTGTAGAAGCAGCATATACTCAAGTCAAAGATAATATCAACCAATCCGCCTTGGCACAAATCCATTTGAGGTATCCAGTAGCATGTACCTATATAGCACGTTTATACACCACATCCCAAGCCGTCCAGAACCAGAACCAGGTAGTGAATGGAACAACAGAATTCGGCAGAGTGCATTGGCCGGCGCTGAGATGGTAGAAGTCGGGGGAAGGAGAAAGAAGAAATTAATCAAGCAAATATACTTTGATTAATGAACCCTTGTGGGCCTGAAAATAGTTACTGAGAGAGAAAGAATGTGCTTGACTGACCATCCCGAGTCCCTTAATAATTGATGTACCTTCTTGGGCAGACCTTTAAAAAAAAAGAAAACAAAAATATTCAATAAATATACCAAGAGTTGGAGTTTAGCTTTCAGTTGGTTAAAATAGCGAAAGCTATTTAGTTATAAATAGTGCTATAGGTGCTGATAGCCAGATCAATGATAGTTAAATATATGTAGTAGTTTCCTAACAGTTTTTTCTTTAGCTTATGTAATCGATAGATAAGAGACACATTGCCCAGCTATCGAATGCGACTTGGTATATCACTTGAGCAGACTATTTAAGAATTGTATCAGAGTCTGGTCTGACTCAAAGCTGAGGAGTAGGAATTTCAGTAGAAATACCCGCAACCTATACAGGCTTGATAAATAGAGTTGCGTTAATGGAATTTAGCTGGATCAATAGTTTTGAAAGGCAATGAAGCCTGCCCATTTGGACACTTTTCTGTTCAGAAGAAACTGCATTATAATCAACACATAGATATAACCTCGTTGAAGCATGCTATCGAATGCACGTAATATCTATCAATGAAGAAATATAGACGTACCTTATTAAATGCATAGTTCTCATTTTTAGTAAATAGTTATTGCACCTTGAGACTGAAGTTAAAATAAGTCAAACTCTGAATAGCGACCATACAAATAGATTGTAATGGGAACTCATACTTTCGAAGGAAAAGTTACACTATATTGTCATAGGTATTCAACCTCTTCTAGTTTGAACGTATTTCGGGCCGGATCGAGAACCATTAACTAAAAGGAATATTGATTGCCTTTGAATATATTAAATATAACTTCCGAACAACTGTTGAATAATTCCAACCCTATTAGTATAAATAATTTATATAATATTATACCGTACTACAATGATAATAATAACAATAAAGTAGACGTGCCGTTTTGCCCAAAATCAAAACGGCATACCCAACTCTGCGAAGGGTTATCATCATTACTAATATTACCACCATCATCACTACTACTATCATCATCACTACAATTAACAATTATCACCATCATCACTACTATTACCATCATCACTAATATTACCACCATCATCACTACTACTACTCTCACCATCACCATCATCCCCACCGTTACTACCATCACTTTTAATATCATCTAAACTAACTTAACCTAACTTAACTTAGCAAATGCGGGGCGACTTGTGTTCGGGTCGTCATCTCCAGTAACCATCACCAACATCACCGATACTTTCAACATCATCACTACTACTATCCTCATCATCTAGTACCATCACCACTGCTACTATCACCACCAACTATCACAACTAGTTACACAATCACGACTGTTGGCTTTGGGGGGGGGGGGGGGGGGGGCCTGGTGGTTTTGGGAGGGGGGTGGGGTGAAACCATATTTTGGACCTAAAATCATAACTATTGCACATTCAACAACACAAATTTAATTACCGTCGCATTCACTCACTCCAACTTCGTTGGAAGTTTGTGTGAAAATCCGTCGAACGGTCTAGGATGAGTTTTCGGAAAGACAGACATACGTCTCACTATTATCATCACATTTGAGACATGTGTATTCCCTGTGTACACATACACAGGGAATAGGTACAGGGTGGGCAGTGGGTGTCCTGAAAAGAGGGGGGGGGGGGGGGGGGGGCTGTTTTTTTTTGGGGGGGGGGAGGGGGCAAAACCATATTTTGGACCTAAGATCATAACTATTGCACAAATTCAAAACATCTTTTTTTAATTACCGTCGCATTCACACACCGAAGGTTCGTGTGAAGTTTGGTGAAAATCCATCAAACGGTCTAGGAAGAGTTCTCGGACAGACAGATGGACAGACGGACAGACAGACATTTCGGTTTGCATGTACCACTATACGGGGGGCGATAACACTCTGCTTATGCAGAGTTGATTACAATCATTAATACTACAATTATCAACCATCATTACTACTATCATCACCACCATCTTACAATCATCATTACTACTGTTAACATCATCACGACTGGAACAAGACCTCACAGGCTTCACTGTTCATTGTAAAGCGGTGAATGTTAAGGCTCTCAGCCTATGCACGAGAGGAAGTAAGTTGGAATATAGAAACAAAAATAAAAAATAAAAAATAACCATCATAATTTCTACTGTCACAAGTATTACCATCATGTATCCTATCACCAACATCACTACTACTGCCATCATCACCATGATCTTCATCATCACTACAACTTTCACCACCATCACTACTACTCACCATCATCACTAATACTCACACCATCGTCACTACCATCATCACTACTGTCATCATTATCACTACAACTATAATCATTACTTGTCACCATCATCACTACTATTATGACCATCATAACTACTACTAGTACTGTCACCATCATATCTACTACTGTCACCATCATATCTACTACTGTCATCATCATCAATACAACTACAACCATCATTACTACTATTATCACCATCATCACTACTATCACCATCAATCCCACTATTACTACCATCACTTCTAATGCCAACTAAACTAACTTAACCTAGCAAAGGAGAGCGAGATGTTCTCGCCCCCAGAACGAATGCGTTCTTAGTGTGTGAGCCCCTTTGCGGCTCACACACTGAGAACGCCATCATTGCTGGGGGGATGGGAGGTGGGTGGGTCCGTGAGGGGGAAAGGGGTGGGGGGTAAAACCATATTTTGGACCTAAAATCATAACTATTGCATAAATTCAAAAAATATATTTTGACTGACGTTCGCATTCACGCAACAAATGTTTGTGTGAAATTTGGTGAAAATCCGTCGAACGGTCTAGGATTTTCGGGAGATATGGACGACGACGACGACAAATTTTGTTGGTGGTACCCACTATACGGGGGGGGGGGGGGGGGGGGAATACGAATTCTTCTTCGTGGTACTCTATGAAGGCTTCCACTTCTTCATAATTTCTCTTTAGAACTTACTCGAATGACTGCCCCGGTCGGACAGGGATTGACCCTTGGATCCACCTTTGCTTTCGCTTCTTTAGGGAGAATATAAAGTGGTCATTCTCCTTTAAGTTTGCTGCCAGTACCTCCTTTACTGTCGACGATGGGGGAACCTGAATTGTGAATTGCACCCATGGTGCACCCTGGTTACAAATGTCTTTTGCTGGAATTTCTTGATGATCTCGCCCAAAATGTCACTCACTCAAAACATGGTCCCATCATCAGGACCACATTTGGAGGCTTCCCGTGTCGTGGAGGAAGACTCGTAGCTGGTGCTGGTGGGCGAACTTCCGGATGTGATTGAATACGGACTTAGAACGTCTTTTGCTGGTGCTTGTGGTGGCTTAGAAGGATCCCTGGGGGTAGGCGTGGAAGAGAGGGAGGAAGATGTTTGAGTCAGTGATTTTTCTGGTTAAGGGTCGTGATTTTCCAAGAAAGAGAGGGAGATAGTTAACTGAAGAGTCAATTGTCTTGGTCATAAGTCGTCCTCCAAGTTTTCTTAGTTTTTATATATTTACATTAGTTGTAGTTTCCTCCCAAGACCTCCACCAACCTTTCAAAAATAACCCCCATTCGAGATAAATCTGAAAACATTTCGGTAGAAAAATGTCCCGGCCAATGCCAGGTTCCTTCTAAATTACATGCTCGCTATCACTCACCAGGAAACCAATCGACACATACTGTATATGACACGAAAGGTCTTGATATCATTAAAAGAATGGGACGAAAGGTTTTAGAATCGACAAACTAGTGGGACGAACGTCTTAAAACATAACAAATAATGGGACTAAGCACAAAGGAGAAGGGGGTCCAGAAAAAGAAACTACCTACCTCTTTTAACTGGAGGTGTCAGGTATCTTGCTCATAAGTCTCTCTCCAAGTTCATTATCTGGAGGGAATGATGGGATAAGGGCGAGAGACAAGGTTTATACTACATATTAACTGGAGGAGTCAGGTATCTTGCTCATAAGTCTCTCTCCAAGTTAATTATCTGGAGGGAATGATGGGATAAGGGCGAGAGACAAGGTTTATACTACATATTTGGAGTTTCACTTTAAAATACAGCAGAGTATGAAAAGCGTTGTTTATTTTAGCAACCATATATCCTTCCTAAGCTTTATGAAATAGTCTAAATGTAGCGGCAATTAAATAAAATAGACATCACCTGTACAAAAAGGATAAGAGGAGTTTTTGTTTTCTTACTTCGAGATGTCTTATTCCCTTTATTTATTCGTACAGCCTTATGGTGTGTTCACAAGGCCACAACCATAGGTAATATGGCGCAAAATGTCTGTATTGAAGAGAAATGTCATTGAATTGACACAATTGTACCTGTAGTTTCTTGATATTGATCATACAGTTACGCTCATTCTAGTACACTACCATATTCATTTGTATCCTGTTTTTTGTTCTGGTACTTTGCTTGTTTTTGTGTTAAGATTGTATGGACAATCTATATCAAAAAATAAAGTCAAGTAAAAGAAAATACACAAACAATATAATGTATTATAAAGTAACTGTATAATGCATACCAAGCATATCATGGAAACACTCCAACAAATACACAAACAATATAATATATTATAAAGTAACTGTATAATGCATACCAAGCATATCATGGACACACTCCAACAAATACACAAACAATATAATGTATTATAAAGTAACTGTATAATGCATACCAAGCATATCATGGACACACTCCAACAAATACACAAACAATATAATGTATTATAAAGTAACTGTATAATGCATACCAAGCATATCATGGACACACTCCAACAAATTGGTATGATGTGATTGGTGTCGCCTGAATCCTTGTTGGACTATGTAATTAAGCTGTGGATTTCCAGGTAGTCAACTTTCTTGTTTACTAGTAACCCACCTAAAGGTATGATAGAAGTCATGGTAATTGGCCAATAATCTTAGGGACACCTCCGATCCCCTTTTTTGTTCAGTTTTCGTTTTCATTTTTGTTTTTTTGTTTTTTTTGTTTTTTTTTCTATATTCCAACTTACTCCCTCTCGGGCATAGGCCGAGAGCCTGAACATTCACCGCTGTACAATGAGCAGTGAAGCCTGTGAGGTCTTGCTCCAGTCTAGGGAGTGAGACATGTGAAGCACGTAGATTACAACGAATACCTGCCATCTTGCCTTCACGTGAGGCACGGTGATCACTCATGGCCCGAAGCGACCCCATCTCTGAAGCCACCTCGTTCCCGTGCTTCACTGTGTCACCCCCTACACTCAGACTCTCTCTTACACACACACACACACACACACACACCGCACCCTGTTGAGCTGATAACTCACCAGGCATTGCAACCCTATAGCATATTTTGAATATGGGAATATTCATACAGTGCTATTTAATCAGGGAACAATGGGGGTATTTCATTGGCGATTCGGTGGGCTTTGTGGTAATGCACTGACACTAGGTACAGCACAAATTCCATCCCAATAATATTTTCCCATTGATACATCGGGATTTGAACCCGGGACATTTGGATTACCAGGCCAGTGGTTTATTAAAGGTTTCTACTAAGAAAGATGCGTTTTCATCTTGCACTTCTCGTATAACCTGGGGAGAAAGCCATCTGGGCCAGATGGCTTGAAGCCCTTTACCTTACCTAGTATTTTTGCTACCTCCTCTGGGGTACATAAAGTATATGTACATATAAAGTATGTCTGGCAAGAACTTTACCTTCATGCAGTAATCCAGGAATTGGAAATTCAATGATATTTTCCCTTGTAAACACAGAGGCAATATATTCAATTAGGGATTTAGCTAAAGTTAATTTTGCCAAGTGTTCCCTTCTATTCTTAAAATTCATGGATTAAGGAGAGGCAGTTGGTTTTTCGAGTCCTCCTCCTCCCTCATGTTTAGCCCTATTAGTTATGAGATTCCAAGACATTCGCCCCATTAGTTTGGCGATTTGCATACCTTTTGCCCTATTTCTATGCCAATATTAAGACCTTTCGTGCCATTTAGGTAGCGAGCGATGGCGAGCCTGTACTTGAAGAGGAATCAGCCTTCGGCCGGGACATTTTTCTACCGAAAAATGTACTGATTTATATCGAAGGGGGGTCTTGTGGGTATTTTTTGTTAAGTTCGATAGTGGTTTAAAGAGCAAACTAAACCACATCCTTAAACCATTGAGCGGAACCAGTAAATTATGCTGCACAATGCCGTCTGGGCTCCCTTAACATAATGTATCTTTGTTGCAGTAGAATGAGAGCGGCTCCACCGGAAGTAATCTAATTACTGTCACCCCCTTCCCCTTGGATTAAGGTATCTCATTACTGTCGCCCCCTTCCCCTTGGATTAAGGTATCTCATTACTGTCGCCCCCTTCCCCTTGGATTAAGGTATCTCATTACTGTCGCCCCCTTCCCCTTGGATTAAGGTATCTCATTACTGTCGCCCCCTTCCCCTTGGATTAAGGTATCTCATTACTGTCGCCCCCTTCCCCTTGGATTAAGGTATCTCATTACTGTCGCCCCCTTCCCCTTGGATTAAGGTATCTCATTAGACCGGTAAAATAATGTAACAAGCTTAAGGGGAGATGGGTCGTTTTTCTGGTCCCCCTTCTTCCTCATGTTTAGCTCCATTAGATTTAAAATGGTAAGATGTTCGGCTCTTTAGTTTGATGATTTTAAGACCTTTTGCCCATCACTTGTCAATAAAAACAATAATAAAATAGAATTAAATAGAAAATAAAAATAAAACAATCGGAAAAGTGGTGTTGGGCTGAGCATAATATAGATAGATGGATAGATAGACTTGTCAATATTAAGGCTTTTCGTGTCATTTAGGTGTCCATTTTATTCCTGGCGAGCGGTAGTGAGCCTGTATGTTAAGAGGAACCGGCCTTCGGCCGGGAATTTTTTCTATCGAAAATGTACAAATACATTTTGTAGGAGGATCTTTGGAAAGTGTTTTTTTAAGCTTGATGGAGGTCTAGGGAGGAAACTATTTAATTTTAAAGAAACATAAATGAACAAATAAATATGCTCATCCCCCCTTAATACATTATGCTCCAAGACTCTAGCCCTCCCATAGTAACTCATAATACAGTCATCCCCCCTTAATACATTATGCTCCAAGACTCTAGCCCTCCCATAGTAACTCATAATACAGTCATCCCCCCTTAATACATTATGCTCCAAGACTCTAGCCCTCCCATAGTAACTCATAATACAGTCATCCCCCCTTAATACATTATGCTCCAAGACTCTAGCCCTCCCATAGTAACTCATAATACAGTCATCCCCCCTTAATACATTATGCTCCAAGACTCTAGCCCTCCCATAGTAACTCATAATACAGTCATCCCCCCTTAATACATTATGCTCCAAGACTCTAGCCCTCCCATAGTAACTCATAATACAGTCATCCCCCCTTAATACATTATGCTCCAAGACTCTAGCCCTCCCATAGTAACTCATAATACAGTCATCCCCCCTTAATACATTATGCTCCAAGACTCTAGCCCTCCCATAGTAACTCATAATACAGTCATCCCCCTTAATACATTATGCTCCAAGACTCTAGCCCTCCCATAGTAACTCATAATACGGTCATCCCCCCGTAATACATTATGCTCCAAGACTCTAGCCCTCCCATAGTAACTCATAATACAGTCATCCCCCCTTAATACATTATGCTCCAAGACTCTAGCCCTCCCATAGTAACTCATAATACAGTCATCCCCCCTTAATACATTATGCTCCAAGACTCTAGCCCTCCCATAGTAACTCATAATACAGTCATCCCCCCTTAATACATTATGCTCCAAGACTCTAGCCCTCCCATAGTAACTCATAATACAGTCATCCCCCCTTAATACATTATGCTCCAAGACTCTAGCCCTCCCATAGTAACTCATAATACAGTCATCCCCCCTTAATACATTATGCTCCCAAGACTCTAGCCTCCCATAGTAACTCATAATACAGTCATCCCCCCTTAATACATTATGCTCCAAGACTCTAGCCCTCCCATAGTAACTCATAATACAGTCATCCCCCCTTAATACATTATGCTCCAAGACTCTAGCCCTCCCATAGTAACTCATAATACAGTCATCCCCCCTTAATACATTATGCTCCAAGACTCTAGCCCTCCCATAGTAACTCATAATACGGTCATCCCCCCTTAATACATTATGCTCCAAGACTCTAGCCCTCCCATAGTAACTCATAATACAGTCATCCCCCCTTAATACATTATGCTCCAAGACTCTAGCCCTCCCATAGTAACTCATAATACAGTCATCCCCCCTTAATACATTATGCTCCAAGACTCTAGCCCTCCCATAGTAACTCATAATACAGTCATCCCCCCTTAATACATTATGCTCCAAGACTCTAGCCCTCCCATAGTAACTCATAATACAGTCATCCCCCCTTAATACATTATGCTCCAAGACTCTAGCCCTCCCATAGTAACTCATAATACAGTCATCCCCCTTAATACATTATGCTCCAAGACTCTAGCCCTCCCATAGTAACTCATAATACAGTCATCCCCCCTTAATACATTATGCTCCAAGACTCTAGCCCTCCCATAGTAACTCATAATACAGTCATCCCCCCTTAATACATTATGCTCCAAGACTCTAGCCCTCCCATAGTAACTCATAATACAGTCATCCCCCCTTAATACATTATGCTCCAAGACTCTAGCCCTCCCATAGTAACTCATAATACAGTCATCCCCCCTTAATACATTATGCTCCAAGACTCTAGCCCTCCCATAGTAACTCATAATACAGTCATCCCCCCTTAATACATTATGCTCCAAGACTCTAGCCCTCCCATAGTAACTCATAATACAGTCATCCCCCCTTAATACATTATGCTCCAAGACTCTAGCCCTCCCATAGTAACTCATAATACAGTCATCCCCCCTTAATACATTATGCTCCAAGACTCTAGCCCTCCCATAGTAACTCATAATACAGTCATCCCCCCTTAATACATTATGCTCCAAGACTCTAGCCCTCCCATAGTAACTCATAATACAGTCATCCCCCCTTAATACATTATGCTCCAAGACCCTAGCCCTCCCATAGTAAATCATAATACGTTCATCCCATTAATACATTATGCGCCAAGACTCTTCAGCCCTCCCTATTAGGTAATCTCATAATACAGTCATCCCCCCTTATATTACTTATGCTCCAGACTCTAGCTCCTCCCATAGTAACTCATAGTACGGTCATCCCCCTTAATCACATTATGCTCCAAGACTCTAGCCCTCCCATAGTAATAATAATACAAGTCATCCCCCCCTAATACATAATGCATCCAAGCACTCTAGCCACACCTACCGCATAGATATCATAATACAGTCATCCCCCCTTATTACATTCATTGCCCAACGACTCTAGCCCTCCCATAGCCTAACTCTAATACGCTCATCCCCCTTAATACATTATGCTCAAAGACTCTTAGCACTCCCATAGTAACTCATAATACATGTCATAACCCCCATTAATACATTATGCTCCAAGACTATAGCCCGTACCCTAGCACTATCATAATACAATCATCCCCCCTTAATACATTATGGATCCCAAGATCTAGCACTCCCATAGTAACTCATAATACCAGTATCCCCCCTTAATACATTTGCCTCCAAGACTCTAGCCCTCACCATAGTAACTCATAAACAGTCATCCCCACCTTAATCACATTATGCTCTCCAAGACTCTAGCCTCCCATAGTAACTCATAATACCGGTCATCCACCCGATAATACATATAGCTCCAAGACTCTAGCCATACCCATAGTAACTCATAATACAGTCATCCCTCCTTAATACATTATGCTCAAGACCTCTAGCCCTCCATAAGCCCTAACTATAATACGCCGTCATCCCCCCTTAATACATTATGCTCCAAGACTCTAGCCCATCCACATAGTAACTCTATAATATCAGTCATCCCACTAATACATATGCCTGCAAGACTCTAAAGACCCCTCCATGCCTAAATCATAATACAGCGATGCCCCCCTAATACACTTTGATGCTCAAGACTCTAGCCTCCATAGCTAACTCATAATACAGTCATCCCCCTTCAATACTTTATGCTCCAAGACTCTCAGCCCTCCCATAAGATGGACTCTAATACGCGTCATCACCCTAATACATTTATGATCAAGACTCTAGCCCCTCCCATAGTTAGTAACTCATATACGACGTCATCCCCACTTAATAATTATGCCTCCAAGACTCTAGCCCTCCCTATAGCTAACTCATAATACGGTCATCTCCCTCCTTATATCATATGCTCCGCAAGCACTCTACTTTCCTCTCCCATAGAACTCATATACGGTCATCCAACCTTAATACATTATGCTCCAAGCTCTAGCCCCCTCCCATAGCTAACTCATAATACGGTAATCTCCCCTTAAATACATTATGCTCCAAGACTCTAGCCCCTCCCATACGTAACTCATAATACTGCGTCATCCACCCTATAATACGATATGCCTCCAGCTATGACTCAGCCCCTCCCATAGTAACCATAATCACGCCGTCATTCCCCCCTTCAATTAAATTATGCTCAAGACTCTAAGCCCTACCATAGACTAACTCATATACGCGTCATGCCCCCCGCTTAATACATTATGCCTCCAAGAATCCTAGTCGTCTCCATAGTAATCATAATACAGTCATCCACCTTAATCATTATGCTCCAAGACTGCCTAGCCCCTCCCATAGACTACCTATAATTACGGTACATCCCTTAATACATTATGTCCAAGAACTCTAGCCCTCCCATAGTAATCATAATACGGTTCATCCATCCCTTAATACATTATGCCCCCTCCAGACTCTAGACCCTCACATAGTAACTCACCTAATACAGTCATCCCTCCTTAATACATTATAGCCTCCCAAGACTCCTCAGCCCTACCATAGCAAGCCTAACTCATAATACGGTCATCCCCCCTTAATACATTATGCTCCAAGACTCTAGCCCTCGCATAGTAACTCATAACACTTTAAATATCTTCAGAATTACATATGATATACTTCTGACTATATGACTGTACACAATTTCCATCATCAACACTGAACATACATTATTATACAGTATGTCATAGGCTAACATGACATGGATATACAGTAGGTAAGGTAGGACAAGACATGGATATACAGTAGGTAAGGTGAGACATGACATGGATATACAGTATGTAAGGTGCACCAGACAGGACAGGATATACAGTATGGTAAGGGTGAGACATGCATGCGATTATACAGTCATTGAAGGTGAGACATGACATGGATATACAGTAGGTAAGGTGAGACATGACATGGATATACAGTAGGTAAGGTAGGACAAGACATGGATATACAGTAGGTAAGGTGAGACATTTGACATGCGCTATACAGTAGGTAAGCCCGCTTAGACAAGACATGGATATACAGTATGCTCAAGGTGCAGACATGCATGGAATACAGTAGGTAAGCGTGAGACATGACTATGGACTATACAGTATGCTAAGCCTTGAGACATGAATGGCATATACAGTAACCCCCCTACTAGGTAAGGTGAGACATGACATGGATATACAGTAGGTAAGGTGAGACATGACATGGATATACAGTAGGTAAGGTGAGACATGACATGGATATACAGTAGGTAAGGTAGGACAAGACATGGATATACAGTATGTAAGGTGAGACATGACATGGATATACAGTAGGTAAGGTGAGACATGACATGGATATAAGGAGTGTGTATGTGTAATGTAGGACAAGACATGCTGATATTACAGTTATGTAAGCGTGATACAGGACATGGCATATACAGTAGGTAGTGAAGACATGCACATAGCAGATATACAGTAGCTAAGTGAGACATGAATGGATAGTACAGTACCGGTAAGGGCTGATGACATGATTTTTTTCCTGATTTTTTTTGGGGAGTTGGGTTTTGGTGGGGGAGTGGCAGTGCGATATACAGTATGAGTAAGGCTGAGACATGACATGGATATACAGTAGCCGTATAGGGTAGACAAGACATTGGATACCAGTATGTAACTGCTGCAGACATGACATGCGAATATACAGGTAGGTAGGTGAGACATGACATGAAGATATACAGGTAGTAAGGGTGAGACAGACATGGATATACATCTAGGTAGGGGTAGACAAGACATGAGATATACAGTATAGCTAAGGTGAGACATTGACATGGATATACAGTGTAAGGTGAGACATGACATGGACCCCCATATACAGTACTAAGCTGGATAAGAGGTTGAGACATGACATGGATATACAGGTAGCGTAGCGCTGAGACATGACAACTGATATACAGTAGGCCTAATGGTCGTTTCTTTTTTTTTTTGTAATGGACAAGACATGGATATCAGTAGGATAAGGCTGAGACACAGTGCTAATAATGCCTTCGATGCTTAACCCTTCCTGCTACCAGCGACGTATTATTAATATAGTAGGTGAGACAAGTCAATAATGCCCATGACTCACTTAACCCTTCACTGCTACCAGCGACTCATTATTAATATCAGGTAGCGTGAGACAAGTAAATAATGATGATGACTTAACCTTACCCTGCTACCAGCGACGTACTTATTAATATAGTAAGGTGAGACAAGTAATAATGCCCTGCATGCACATAACCCTTCCTGTACCTAGCGACGTAATCTATTAATATAGGTTTTTTTTTTTTTGTTGGTTTTTTTTTTGTTTTTTTTTTTCTCCGTAAGGTGAGACAAGTAATAATTGCTGCCATCGACTCTAACCCTTCCATGCTAAACCAGCGACGTTAATTATTAATATAGGGAAGGTTAGCGAAAGTAATAATGCCTAATGACTTAACCCTTCCTGTACCAGCCGGAGTTCAGTATTATTAATATAGAGGATAAGGTGAGACAAGATAATAATGCTGATGACATACCCTTCCTGTCCCAGCGACGTTATTATTTAAATAGGTAAACGGTGACGACCAAGAATAATGCCTGCATGACCCTGTAACCTTCCTGTACCAGAAGATCGTTTAATTAATATGGTTAAGGTAGAGCTGACAAGTAATATGACCCTGATCGACTTAACCCTTCCTGTACCGCGCCATCGGATGTATTAATATATGCGTAAGCGTGCAGGTAAGGTAGATGACAAGGGTAATAATGCTGTGACAATAACCCTCCCTGTACCAGCCCGACGTATATTAATATAGGTAAGCGATGAGACAATAGTAATATGCATGATGAACTTAACCCTTCCTGCTCCAGCCAACGTATTAATAACCCTTCCTATAGCGAGAAGTGCTCCTGTGCGCAGTTTTGGGCCTTTACTGCGGCCCGGTTCCTGACTGACATATATCTAACTATCGCAGTATGCAAGGAACGGTATTGCCCGCCCAAAAACTAGCGGGGAAACGCACTACACAATGACGCCACATACAGCTCGTAGCACTCCTGTGCTGAGCACTGACAGTGTTACTCTCGAAGATGACGAAGTCTTAGCAGATTTTGCTCACCTTGCCTCATCTTTTAGACGAACTATTGCGTTTTTTTTTTTTAGTTACACCTGTCTCTCACGCACAAAAAAAACCTCCGCCCGGTGGGGGAACTGGAGTAGTGTGCGGCCGGGAACGGCCACAGATGTTCGGACGCTATGGATCTTCTAGTCACCCACCCATTTTCACTCGATTTCCAACACTTTTTTCACCCGCTTTTTTCACAGTTTTTTTCACACACGACTTAAGTGGTGAGCCGCTTTGTAAGGGTTATATAGGTCATAAGGTGAGACAAGGTAATAATGCTGCATGATTAACCCTTCCTGTACCAGCGAAGATATTATTATATAGAGTAAAGGCTGATGACAAGCTAATATAGCTGAATGACACTTAACCCTTTCCTGTACCAGCGACGTATTATTAAACGTGAGACCCGCGCTAAGTTATAATATCTTTCTTCACCCAGTCCCAAGCCATTTTCACTTTATTTTTTTTTTTTTCTGCTAAATGGCGAAAGACAAGAGATGAGGAGATGAAAAATAAAATCACCTCGGATATTTTTTTCTTTTTGCAGGACGGGGCGGGGCGCGAGCCTCACAAAATTGTTTTCAGCCAAACTGCGAAGAGAATAGGTCGCGGAGAAATGAAGCCCACTAAAAACAAAAACTCACCCTCGCGTCCTTTGGGAGGCGGGGGGCGGGGGGGGTCGAAGTTCGCTTCTCCCCCGCCATGACCACCTGCCCGGATATGCATCTATGGGTGAAATATTCTGAGTACGGCATTGTACGGCATACATCCTAAGGAGTGTCTCACAAAAATCTCAAGCCTCTAGCTCCCATACGACCGGAGTAAATAAGGTTCAAAGTGGCGGTGAACTAAGGGTGTAAAGTATCCCCACTAAGCCCACCACCACCGGCCGCGCGGCTGTCTTGGCCCGCTCACACCTACCGGCCCGGCTCCCACACACACTACGGTACCTCCCCCTCTTATTCTCCCGCCATTTCCTACCTTACGAGCCACGTAAATGATTTTAATATGCCGGACGCACGTGATGCGTCGCTGGGAGTTGGTGATAACAAACTGCCGACGCATCACGTGCGACGCTGGGTCTCAATGGGTTAATATAAGTAAGTTGAGACAAGTAATGATGCTGATGACTTAACCCTTCCTGTACCAGCGACGTATTATTAATATAGGTAAGGTGAGACAAGTAATAATGCTGATGACTTAACCCTTCCTGTACCAGCGACGTATTATTAATATAGGTAAGGTAGGACAAGTAATAATGCTAATGACTTAACCCTTCCTGTACCAGCGACGTATTATTAATATAGGTAAGGTGAGACAAGTAATAATGCTGATGACTTAACCCTTCCTGTACCAGCGACGTATTATTAATATAGGTAAGGTGAGACAAGTAATAATGCTGATGACTTAACCCTTCCTGTACCAGCGACGTATTATTAATATAGGTAAGGTGAGACAAGTAATAATGCTGATGACTTAACCCTTCCTGTACCAGCGACGTATTATTACCTTTCTTCTAGCTATATTTAGACGATGTTGTGCAGTTTTAGAAGGATCTGTGGTAGTGGAAAAGGTTAAGCGAGATAGTACAAAGTCTGTTAATTGCTGTAGGCTCTTTTTAAACTGAATAAACCCGTCAAATAGTAGCCAGAATAAAGTTAAAAGGATGGCCCCGGTAGTGAATGGGTTAATGCCTCGAAGGAAGGTAATAGAGAAAGTACAAGGGGGTGAAGAAAAGGAGCTGGAGGAGGAGATGAAGGCGTGGGGGATATTCATATACATTATTCAGGTTAAAGGAGCCTACCTCGCTTTTTTTTCTCTTTCTCTCCCTCTCTTTTTGGCTTATATCCATTCGGCCCCATTCAGCCTACTGTTTAAAGATGTTTACCTCTATCCAGGTGTCAATATTTTCCTGGCGAGCGGTAGCGAGCCAGCATATATATATTTTTGTTTTAACAGCAAGCTAAATTTGTACATTTTTCGATAGAAAAATTTCTCCAGCAAAGCCAGATTTCTCCATACAATGCTGGTTCGCTATCGCTCGCCAGGAAGACATCGATACCTGGATGGGGATAAACGTCTTAACACAGTTGGCTGAATGGGGCCGAATGGATACAAGCCAGGGAAAAAGAGAAAAGGAGAGAAAGATAAATAAAAGCCGGTGACCCCCCTTAAAGATTTTTATCTCAGCTTCTATAAGAGACTCATTGCTGGCCTTTTGCCACATGTACCGTCATGGTGTAACGTTGACTCGATGAGAAAATCAGCTCTCTATGTACGTGCGCGCGCGCGTGAGCGCAGAATTTCACAAAACTGTATTAACTCACTGAATTTTTTCCAAATTTCCCCCAATTTTGGCATGGCGTATCCTACAAGCATCCCCCACAAAGTAGCGTCAGCCTTCTCCCCTATAAATAATAGAAGGTGGTGAAAAAAAATATTTTATACCATTAGTTTGGGGTATAGCTGAAATGTGACTTTCAAGGGGTCATATCTCCTAAATTTGCGGGAAATCGCCGAAAAAACGAAGAGAGAATGTTCTTTTATATGCCAATTTGCTGTGGTTAGATGGGGAATGCATTTGGGCAATACCAAATCCAGTTAATAGACTCGTTAGGGCCAAAAAGTAATTACTAGCAATTTAATTTGTAACTTTTAGAGAAATGTAAATCTATTCTGGTGGTCTAGTTTTGTTACCCCTCCTACATAAATGTTTTCTATGGGGGAGCTCTACCTATAGAAAATGACCTTTGATGGCTAACTAATTTAACATTTATTTTGAGCCCACATTTTAAGAATATATTCACTCAAATTGGACAAAAATCCTTGATATTGGGCATCCCAAAGG
Organism: Paralithodes platypus; assembly: GCA_032716605.1. Classification (NCBI taxonomy): domain Eukaryota; kingdom Metazoa; phylum Arthropoda; class Malacostraca; order Decapoda; family Lithodidae; genus Paralithodes; species Paralithodes platypus. Next base: position 2,158,443 of record CM064536.1, read on the forward strand.
GGTACCTTAGGGATGTAATAAGGGTGTTTATGCCCTCATATGATCATTTCTATTGCTTAGAGATGCCCTTTAGACTACAGACACAATTTTTTTTTTTTTTTGATTGACTGAATTTTATTCAGTTTTGGGGGGGTCCTGGGCGAACCCCCGCCCCTGGGGATTATGGATGCAATATGTGTTTTTGTTCCTTCCTATGCTATTCTCATATGTTGAAAGAAGCATTTTACAGAGAGAACAAAAAACTTGAAATTTTGACCAGAGCCAAAAAAAAACCTGGAGTCTCCCCTTAACTTCCAAAACAAAGTCTATAAGGAATGTATTCATAAATGCAGACAAACTCCAAATATAAAATAGCTTGTTTCCTGGTAAGTCAACAAGGGTATAAACAAATTCTAAGTTAAAACCCTTAGAAGATCCGATGACACATTTCTTTTCTGTTTGCTGGCTAATGTTAGGCGATTTTATTGAGATTATGAAGGGTATATTAAAGTTAAAGGGTTGATTGAGATTGCCTTTACCCTCCTAAATTCCACAGATCCTTCCTACGCTGTATAAAATCGTCTAAGATGTCTATTACAAAAGGAGGGGGGGGGGGGATGATATTATTGATATATATAGGAGAGAGAGAGAGAGAGAATGAATGTGTGTGTTTTTAAGAAGAGTTGTGAGAAATGACTAAGTATCGTTAGATGATTTTTAAGATGAACAATTAAGTGTTTAATTAATTCGATGATTTATTATATAATTAACTGGTTGCTGGTTGTTTATAAGTTAAGTGAGGAGTTTCAATAACTATTTCGAGATAATAACTAATTTCATAGATTGTAAACATTATTGTTGTTATTATGTTACTCTATGGGTGTTGTATTTCTACTTTTATTTAATTTAATTTTGTTTCTATATTTCAACTTACTCCCACTCGGGCATAGACCGAGAGCCTATGCGTTCAACCGTTCAACACGGTCTTGTTCCAGTCTTGGGAGTGAGACATGCGAAGCACTTAGAGCTTGGTTGCCCACTCACGGCTCGAAGCAGCCCCATCTCTGGAACTGTTTTGCCTTCGTGCTTTACCATATCACCCCCAAAACTCGGACCCTCAATCTCAGATCGCCATCTATTGAGTAATTAACTCACTAGGCATTGCTCCTCTGTAGCATATTTTGAATATAGGAATATTCATACAGTGCTATTTAATCAGGGAACAATGAGGGTATTTTGTTAGCGTTTCGGTGGGCTTTGTGGTAATGCACCGATACTAGGTACAGCACACATTCCATCCAAATAATATCGACCAGTTTCTGTCTTATCTGTTATTTTCTAAGGTTTGTGCACATATTATGAATTAAAGATTAATGACATTTATTTATAAACATAATCTTCTATACAAGTACCAGTTTGGATTCAGAGAAGCACATGGAACAGATTTAGAACTGATTACTTTAGTTCATTTTCTTTTCATGTGAATTAGATGACGGTAGTTTTGAGGTAAGAGTGTTTTTGGATCTGAGCAAAGCTTTCGGTACGGTAGATCATGACATTTTGTTAATGAAATTGCAAAGATATGGTATGAGAGGATGTGCATATAACTGGTTTGAAAGCTACTTAAGGAATAGGCATCAATATACAGTATATTATTTAAGGACACAATGTCTGATACAAGTTATGTAAACAGTGGAGTTCCTCAAGGTTCGATCCTTGGACCTCTATTATTTTTAATATACATAAACGATATGGTTAACATTTCTTCGCTATTTTTACCAATTAATTTTGCTGATGCCAATTTATTTTATTAGTGTTAAGAATATAGAAGGAGTAGTCCCTTTAATGAATGATGAGTTAAATAAACTTATAGATTGGATCTATGCAAATAAGATGTCACTTAACACTTTAAAAACTCACTATATGATATTCAAATCTATAGGTAACTCAGTAAACACCCATTCGGACATTTGCATAGGCAAAACAAAATAATCAAGAGTAGAAAGTAGCAGATATTAATTAACACTAACCTGTCATCACATTATGCACATCAAAAGTAAAAGACAAAAAGTATTGAAATTATGTGTAGAGCAAGAACAATTCTAGCTACTCCAACATTTATTACATTATATAACTCTTTCATGCATACATATCTTACCTATGGTATAGAGGTCTGGAGATCCGCCAATATCTGTTATAGTCAACGTCTTGTAAAACAGCAAAAGAGAGCCATAAGGACTGTTACAAGTTCCAATGTTAGAGCACATTCTAGCCCATAGTTTAAGTCGTTAAGAATGTTGCCAATTTCTAAACTCATTCAGTATTGCATAGTAAAAACTATGTATACATTCAAGACAAAATGTAATACCTAAATACCTAAATATGTTTAACACAAATGAGGATGTACATTCTTATACTACTAAACAGAGAGGTAATTTACATGTTCCCAGATGCAGAACGGCCATGGTATACAGAACTTTTAAGTATATCATATCACTTATGTAATGATATGTCACAACAGAATTGATAACCTACGTTCATATTCTTCGTACAAGAGTAGATTAAAACAATATCTTCTTGACCTTTAAATTAAGTATGTACTATGATGGCCATTATGTGATAGCATAGTTTAATGTGTAATTGCTATTTGTTCGTTTTACTAACACTTTCCCGTTGTCATAAATATAGTTATGTAAATGACCTGATGGCATAATTATGTATGCCCTCCAGTCCTCTTTGTCATGAACTGCATTTATTTGTTTATATGTATTTCCTGCTTTGTAAGATAAACGTTCATGACAATACAATATTTTGAATTTAATTGCAGTAAGGATAGCCAGAATACACTGTCATCAAGCGTTATAATCTTCAAAGGGTTAACTTGATTGTCAAGGCTCATTAAGGTTGGTTTTACCTTGAACCAGAGGCGGGGTTGTGAGAGCCTTTTAGTCTAACACGGTAACATTAATATTGTAGTAGTGTTTCCTAAGTAACCAGTCCCTGAGCCCAAAGGCGTGCAGTAATATGGATACCTTTTTCATGAATAATTACCTCCATCTCATTATGTTCCGGCTACGTCTTTTTAATTATATTCTGGCTACTATTAGACGATTTTATTCAGTTTATAAAGGGCCTCCAGCAATTAACAGGCTTAGAACTATCTCACTGAACCCTTTGAACCCTTTTTGCTACCACAGATCCTTCTTAAACTGCTCAAAATCGTCTAAATGTAGCTAGAATAAAATTTAAAAAACGTCGCCGGTACAGAAGGGGTTAATGAAGATTCTAGCATAATTTCGAGTATACATATCATTAAACCTATAACCTCTTCCTAGTATGTAGGCTAGAAATCGTGAGCCCTATCCTCTACAACTCAAAAAGGGCTAGAGCAAATGTAAATCTCCACACCTATTCCCTGGCTGACCCTTCCCAAATGGTAGAAATATTAGCTCGATTACTCAACTCGTTTGTAAGTTATAGAGGTTAACGTTCCAGAGTTTTGTACTACGTATTTGGAACAGGGCATATGGTAATATAGCGCAGTACCTATCCCTATATGCACAACAAGGAAGTAAGCTAAACCAACAGTAAAATATGCAACCAGTCTAGCTGCATAACATATGGTAATATAGCGCAGTACCTATCCCTATATGCACAACAAGGAAGTAAACTAAAACAACAGTAAAATATACAACCAGTCTAGCTGCATAACATGATTTGACGGGAAGTCAAAGATATCAAACTAAATACATTGCTTGATATCAACCCCTTGAGGATCTAAAACACATTTGTCCATATTATATTATGCATATCAGATGACGATTCTATGCAATGTAGGAAGGATTATCTAGGAGTTAGAGGGCAAATAACTATCTCAATTACCTCTTTCGCTCCCACAACTTCGCCTTTAACATTTGTTTTCTATGTGAGTGAGGGAGACAAAAGGTAGAACTGCCTGTAGCGAGTGCCTCCCCCAGAGTTGAAAGAGTGACAGGGCCAAAATCAAGGGACGTTCTAGCCAGAATGCCTGGAGAAACGGAGTTCGAAGCAATTTAAGTCATAAAAAGAGGGAAAGACTGATTCTGGGAGAGAGTTCCAGAGCCCAGCAGTTGAATAGAAGAAAGACTGAGAATAACGTTTCACTCTTGGGTTGGAGAGTTGCACAGAGTAGGGGTGCAAGATGGGTACTACGTACCCTACGTAGAGGAGGTGTTATAGGCTACACTGGGAGAGCTCTGAGAAACACTGATTATTGTAGTAGCGATAGAATATCGAGAGAGATGCAACATTGCGGCGAAGAGGAAGAGATTGCAGAGAGTTGGTGAGTGGACGGGAGTTAATTATACGAAAGGCTTTCCTTTCTACTTTGTCTAGGAGTGCGGTGTGAGAGGATCTTTCCCACACATGTGAACAATATTCAATACAAGGACGCACTGTGCCACTGTACAGAGCAAGAAGCTGGGCAGGGGTTAAGAACCCCTTGAGGCGGTTGAGCGCACCCAGCTTCTCGGAGGCTGCCTTGGCAAAACTGGTAAGATGGTCCCTCCAAGAGAGAAGATGAAGGATTGATTTTTATTGTTGAAATATAAGGGATAGTCCTCTGGGAGTTACTGACGGGTAGTAAGTTGGATAAATTGGGTTTTAAAAGCATTAAAAGCAACAACATTTTCTTTGCCCCAATTGGAAATAGTAGTTAGATCAGCGGATAAGTGTTGTGTGGCTTTATTAAGTTTGTTTTTGAGGGATTGCTGGCTGGGGCGTTTTGGAAAATTAACTGAGTAGTATAAGGTAGAGTTGTCTGCTTATGATTGGATGGGACTGGAGGTTCAGTTGAGATGATCATTTATGAAAATTAGAAAAAGAATGGGAGATAGAACAGAACCCTGAGGAAGATCGGAGTTGATAGGATGAGGAAATGCAAATGAGCGATGACCGTCCACAACCACAGGTATGGATCGGCCGGAAAGGAAATTAGAGAAAAAGGCACAGATGGAGGGATAGAAACCGTAGTAGGGTAGTTTAGAAATTAAAGATTTCTGCCAGACTCTATCGAAGGCCTTCAATATGTCTACCGCAAAAGAAAAGGTCTCACCGAATTTCCGAAAGTAGAATGGCCAGGAGTTAGTATGATATGAAAGCAGATCACCAGTATAACGACAATAAGGAAGCCATACTGGCAATCTGAGAGTAGACTATGAGAAGAGAAATGCTTAAGAAATTTGGAAGCAAAAATAGTTTCAAAAACTTTAGAGATACAAGAGATGAGAGCAATTGTATGATAGTTGGAGGGTTGAGAGCGGTCACCCTTCTTTGGGATAGGTTGAATGAGAGCAAACTTCCAGCAAGAAGGGAAGACGTTAGAGGAGAGACAGAGACAAATAGTTTGCCTAGGCTTGGAGTTAGGACGGAAGCACAGTTTTTTAGTACAACAGGAGGAATACCGTCCGAACTGTACGCCTTCTTAGTATTAAGCCCAGAGTGGGTAGAAAATACATCTTTAGAAGAGATTAGGAGATTAGGCATAAGTAGGAGAAATGGGGGTGGAGAGGGAGGAATATCACCGGAATCATACAAGGTGGCGTTTCTAGCAAAAGTTTGAGCGAAGAGTTTAGCTTTGTCAGAGGAAGAAGTGATGGTTGTGCCATCAGAGTGGAATAGGAGAGGGAAAGACGAGGAAGAAAATGGTTGGAGATGTTTTTGGTTAGATGCCAGAAAGAGTGTTTGGCAAGTGAACAGATGAACAGATTTGGCTTGATTCCGAGCAGAAACATAGGAAGAATGAGATTCTAGAGTTTTAAGGCGTCAGTACCGTTTGAATGCTTCCTCCTTGCTGCGGACAACAGTAGAACAGTCGTGAGTAAACAAAGATTTCTTTGCATTAGACTGAGAGAAAGAAAATGGAATGTATGCTTTCATGCCCGAGAGGATTACCTCGGTAATAAGTTCAGCACTCTCCGAGGGTCCCAGCCTCCAGAATTGTTAGGAGGAGGCTGTAGGCACCAGCTGGACAGGGCGGTACTCCTGAGGAGTGCTAGGTGGTTGATAAGGACAGCTGGAACTCCTGTTTCATCACATAGCCTCCCTAGCTGATACTTTCTGCATTTCATCAATATTGAGGGCAACCCCAGACTGCCCTCCAAAACACCTTCTCCTCCTATCAGTACATTATACTACAAACACCTTACATGCTACATTACCTTCTCTCAACAAATAAATGATGCAATCTCAACCCGCCTTGGAGTACTCAGGGAGTGGGGATGGGGGGGGGGGGGGAGACCAGAAATGCCCCCATTAGTCCGACCCCTAGCAATGACTCGCTACAATGACTCTGGACCACTACCTTCTACTCTTACTTTAAATTTCTGCAATATTCGTGGCCTTTCCTCTAATTTCCACTCTGTGGAATACCACCTCTCCTCTGCCAACCCTGATCTTCTCTTTCTCACTGAAACTCAGTTGTATGGGACTACTGACAGCAAACCTTTCTCTGTATCCTCCTACTATCTCTATCCTCAGTTTCAAGCTAAAGGTGGAAGTTGCATATATGTTCGTAACAATCTCGCTTTCTCTCGTGTTCCCAACTTTGATTCTTCCAAATTCTCAACTCTCTGGCTAAAGCTTTCTTGTTACTCTCAAACTAAATATTTGTGCACTGTTTATCTCTCCTCTAATTCAGAATTCTACTGACTATCCAAAACTCTTTGACTATCTAACTTCTAAAGTGGAACACATTCTATCCATCTATCCTTTTGCTGAAATCTCCATCCTAGGAAATTTCAAAGTTCTTCACCACCAATGGCTCTCCACTCTTTCTACTGACCAACCTGGTAAACAATCCTACATCTTTTCTATCCTTCATGACCTAGAGCAGTTAGTTCAGCAACCCACCCGTATCCTGGATCGCTTTGGAGATCAGCCCAACATTTTTGACTTATTTCTAACTTCTAACGCTTCTGCTTATACTGTAAATCTTTTCTCTCCTTTGGGCTCCTCCGACCATAAACTTATCTCTGTCACCTGTCCTAAATCTCCGGTACTGCCACCCAATCCTCCCAGCCGGTGGCGCTTGTGGCAGATTGGCGCTGTCGACTGGGAGGCTCTTCGGCAGTACTTCTTTGATTTTCCATGGAATGACTTCTGCTTCCTTGGCCGGGGACCCTCCGAGAGTGCTGAACGCATTATTGAGGTAATCCTGTTGGGTATGGAGGCATACATTCCATATTCTTTCTCTCAGTCTAATGGATTTTTATTTTGGTTTACTCACGCTTGTTCTACTGCTGTCCGAAATAAGGAGGAAGCAATCAAACGGTAACGTCGCCTTCGAACTCAAGAATCTCATACTTACTATGTTTCTGCCCGGCATCAAGCCAAATCTGTTCTTTGACTCACCAAACACTCTTTCATCATTAATAAATGTACTGAACTATCCAACTCTAGCTCTTCCCAAGCCTTCTGGCATCTAGCCAAAAACATCTCTAAAAAAAATTCTTCTTCATCTTTCCCTCCTCTTTTCAACTCTGACGGCACTACCGTCACTTCTTCCTCTGACAAAGCTGGACTCTTTGCTAATATTTTCGCTAAAAACTCCACTTGGGATGATTCCGGTGCTATTCCTCCCTCTCCACCCCGTCTCTCTCCTACTTATGCCTAAGATAATAATCACTTCCAAGGATGTACTTTCCACCCTCTCAGGGCTTAATACTAAGAAACCGCCAGTATGGTTTCCTCAAGGGCCGCTCTACTGGTGATCTTCTTTCTTATGTTACTAACTCTTGGTCATCCTCCATTCGGTACTTCGATGAGACTATTTCTGTTGCACTAGACATATCGAAGGCCTTCAATAGAGTCTGGCACAAATCCCTTGTTTTAAAACTACCGTCCTTCGGTTTCTATCCCTCCATTTGTGCCTTTGTCTCTAATTTCCTTTCCAACGGTTCCATAGTTGTGGTTGTGAACGGCCACCGTTCACTTCCTCAACCTATCAACTCCGGCATTCCTCAGGGTTCGGTCCTATATCCAATTATCTTCCTTTTATTCATTAACGACCTTCTCAATTGCACCTCCAGCCCCATTCACTCATATGCTGATGATTCTACATGGCACTATTCAACTATCCTTCCTCGAAATCACTCGCAGCAGGAACTCCAAAACTTACGTAATGAGGCCATAAAACACCTATCTTCTGATCTCTCTACTATTTCTAACTGGGGTAGAGAAAACCTTGTTACTTTCAATGCTTCCAAAACTCAATTTCTTCATCTGTCTACTCGTCACCGCCTTCCAGAAATCAATGACCTACTCTTCAACAACATACAAATCACCTCTTCATCTTCTCTTAATATATTCTTGGTGTCTCTTTTTGTTCCGATCTCTCTTGGAAAGATCATATTACGACTCTTGCTAAAACACCTTCCCAGAAGCTGGGTGTGCTCAACTGCCTCCGGGGGTTCTTTACCCCTGCGCAGCTTCTTGCTCTGTACAGGGGCACAGTGCATCCATGTGTTTAGTATTTTTCATTCTTGTGGGGGAAATCCTCGCACACAGCACTTCTGGACAAAGTAGAAAGGAAAGCCTTCCGTCTCATTAACTCACGTCCGCTCACTAATTCTCTGCAGTCGCTCTTCGCCGCAATGTTGCATCTCTCTCACTATTCTACTGCTATTACAATAATCAGTGTTCCTCAGAGCTCTCTCAGTGTATACCACCCCCCTTCGTAGAGCACGTAGCACCCGTCTTGCAACACAATCCCACCCCTACTCTGTGCAAATCTCCGACCCAAGAGTGAAACGATATTCTCAGTCTTTCTTTTATTCAACATTTGAGCTGGAACTCTCTCCCAGAATCAGTCTTTCCCTCATCCTATGTCTTAAATTGCTTCAAACTCCGTGTCTCCAGGCATTTTGGCTCGAACGTCCCTTGATTTTGGCCCTGTCACTCTTTCAACTCTGGGGGAGTCACTCGTTATGGGCAGTTCTGCCTTTTGACTTCCTCACTCACATAGAAAAAAACACACACAAGTATACAACATACAATATATCACACACACGCATACAACTAGAGCTTCCACAACAACCTATACATACTTACATGTACGTACATTTACACACATACACATACATCAACACACACGAATAAGACACGCGTGCACATACATGCTATGTACAATATATCATACAAATGCATAACACTACAGCTTGCACGCACAAATACACAAATATAAATACATTTATACACGCGCATAACACACACACTTACACAAATATACTACATATATCATACACACGCATACAACTACAGCTTGCACACACAAATACACAGATATACATACATTTATACACGCACATAAGACACACGTACACAAATATACTACATACATCATACAAACGGAACAAACTAGAGAGCTTCCACAACAACACATACACACATATTACGTTATCATGCAACCAGACGCACTCCCACCCCTATGTGTAGAGATTATTATAACGGTGGGTATAATGGGGTAGTGGTTATTATAACGGTGGGTATAATGGGGTAGTGGTTATTATAACGGTGGGTATAATGGGGTAGTGGTTATTATAACGGTGGGTATAATGGGGTAGTGGTTATTATAACGGTGGGTATAATGGGGTAGTGGTTATTATAACGGTGGGTATAATGGGGTAGTGGTTATTATAACGGTGGGTATAATGGGGTAGTGGTTATTATAACGGTGGGTATAATGGGGTAGTGGTTATTATAACGGTGGGTATAATGGGGTAGTGGTTATTATAACGGTGGGTATAATGGGGTAGTGGTTATTATAACGGTGGGTATAATGGGGTAGTGGTTATTATAACGGTGGGTATAATGGGGTAGTGGTTATTATAACGGTGGGTATAATGGGGTAGTGGTTATTATAACGGTGGGTATAATGGGGTAGTGGTTATTATAACGGTGAGTATAATGGGGTAGTGGTTATTTTTTAGTCTATAATATATATTTATGTAATTTAAAGCTTCAGAGCTAAACCTCCATCAAGCTTAAAAAAACACCCCCAAGACACCCTTCAACATAAATGTGTACATTTTTCGGTAGAAAAATGTCCTGGCCGAATGCTGGTTCCTCCTATTACAGGCTCCCTATCGCTCGACAGGAAAAGTCGAAACCTAATGGCATGAAATGTCTTTTAATTAAGAAAGAAATGGCCCGATTTTTTAAAAAATCGCCAAACTAATAGAATAAACGTCTTAACATCTCAAAGATAATGGGACTAAACATAAGGGCGGAAACGCAACTACCTCCCCCTTAATGGGTGTAATTTGGTGAAACAAGGATGGGGATCATCACCCAAACACCAGACCATTAGTCTTTGTTGTCGAGTGATGAGTGTGTGTGTGTGTGTGTGTGTGTGTGTGTGTGTGTGTGTGTGTGTGTGTGTGTGTGTGTGTGTGTGTGTGTGTGTGTGTGTGTGTGTGTGTGTGTGTGTGTGTGTGTGTGTGTGTGTGTGTGTGTGTGTGTGTGTGTGAATAGAATAGAATGTATTTATTTCGCTCAGACTTTTAACAAACAAGTATTTAGCACAGCTCGTCAATACATACTTCAAAGTAATTATACTCATGTTATCTAAACATACCAAACACAACTCTAAACAAAATTGCTAACTTATTCAGCTCATTAACAACTTGTACTTGAAATTAATTGGTCTACGTATAAAGTAACTTGAAATATATTGATTTCTCAAACTAGCAATATCAGCATGTTGACATATATAAAATACATGTATTCGTCACCAACATCACCAGCCTCTCATTTTCCACAAACACTATTTTCTCTACTAATATCCTGATATCTACCAGCAGTTATAGGCAATTTACTGTTACTGGTTCATAGTTTACTCACCAGTATGCGAATACCTTTGCATAGCTTTAAAATATATTCCTCCAAGCCATACATTTCTGTATATACTTTATAACTACTAAATATATTCCTCCAAGCCATACACTTCTGTATATACTTTATAACTACTAAATATATTCCTCCAAGCCATACACTTCTGTATATACTTTATAACTACTAAATATATTCCTCCAAGCCATACACTTCTGTATATACTTTATAACTACTACATATAGATTTGTTTAACAAGTTACTGTTCCAAGTAGTAATCCATTGAGCTTTCAACCATAATTCAATTGCCTTTATGAACCATACTGGATTAACAATATTTCGTGATAACCACACACCTGACATTCCGCAGTCATATATAAACAATATACTGTCAAACCTTTTTTTCTAGCCATCAAGTCAAGTCAATGGAGAAGAATAAATACCAGTAATATCCAAAAATAATAAGCACTTGTACATAAGGCAACTCAATTTAGTATCTTTGTCTAACAATAGTCGCACCAATAATCAATCAACCGACATTTAATATTTATCTTCAATGGGTAGACTCCAAGCTCTCCATACACCATATCCGTAATTGTTCTCTTATGTACACATAAAACTTGCTTTAACAACTTAATTTCTAATAATTCCAATTATCTTACAATATAACGTCCCCATATTCCTGATGCATAGGTCATGACAGGTAACACCATACTATTGAACATTTCTATCTGGATATCAACTGGCAAATCAAATTTACGACACCTACCAATTATTGAATATACACTATAGCTCTCTGCGCCTGATCTTTTAATTCTAAATATCTTTTACGAAATCTACCATTAAAATTAGATGATATGCCAAGATATTTATACTGACTCACTATTTCTATACTCTCTCACCGATTTTAAAATTATAATTACCAGCTTGAATTTTACCCCTGATGAATATTATAATTGTTGTTTTATTGCAATTAACCTTTAATTTCCAATCGGTACAGTAAATATCTAAGGCTAGTAACGCCTGATTCATCCCCTGTTCACTGTCACATAATATCTAAGGCTAGTAACGCATCCCCTGTTCACTGTCACATAATATCTAAGGCTAGTAACGCCTGATGCATCCCCTGTTCACTGTCACATAATATCTAAGGCTAGTAACGCCTGATTCATCCCCTGTTCACTGCCACATAATATCTAAGGCTAGTAACGCCTGATTCATCCCCTGTTCACTGTCACATAATATCTAAGGCTAGTAACGCCTGATTCATCCCCTGTTCACTGTCACATAATATCTAAGGCTAGTAACGCCTGATTCATCCCCTGTTCACTGTCACATAATATCTAAGGCTAGTAACGCCTGATTCATCCCCTGTTCACTGTCACTTAATATCTAAGGCTAGTAACGCCTGATTCATCCCCTGTTCACTGTCACATAATATAACCGTATCATCTGCATACATTACCACAAGTAATTTGAGATAATCATAGACAAATCATCACTAAAGTTTTAATAATTACAGTTGCATTCAAGAAGCTTGGCCTCAATATCATGAACATAAAATGCAAAGAGCAACGGAAACAAATGTTCACCCTGTCTCACCCCCATATTACACAAAAAGGTATCAGATTTCCGTTGCTCTAGCATCACACAGGATTTAATGTTATGGTACTGTACATACGTCTAATTACATTCAGTATATTACCATTAACATTCTCCTTTAGTAACTTGTACCACAAACCTTCTCGCCACATCATATCAAAAGCTTTTGTGTAATCTAAAAAAAAACTTACAATTCTTCGCCCTTGTATTGAGTATTGTTCACATGTGTGGGGAGGTTCCTCTCACACCGCTCTCCTAGACAAAGTTGAAAGGAAGGCCTTTCGTATCATTAACTCCCGTCCACTCACCAACTCTCTGCAATCTCTCTCTCTCCGCCGCAATGTTGCATCTCTCTCGCTATTCTATCGCTACTGTTACGTCCTGGGATATGTAAACACTGGGCTCTTTCTATTGGACTAGGTATGCGGCAACAAGCAACAACGGAAAACGCTAGATCCAACCCTTATCTATAAACCCAGGCAACAAACCACCCTAAACCGTCAAGAGTCCTGCCTGGACAACGAGGTATCCTATGACTCGGTTACAGGGTGCACGCACTATAGACTGCTGATAGTCAAGCAGGCTATATAAAAGATCACACAATTAAGTTGACTTAAAGCTTCAAGGAAAAGATAGATAACGGAATTAAATTGCAGAAACAATTTAATAACAAACTAGAAGAAAGTACATTTAACGTTACGTTAATTAATACAACTAATCACCCCTGCGTGAAAGAAGGTGAAAGCAAACAGTCCTCAAAACATCGTACAGGTAGACAAGATGCGGGTTTCTAAACTGCATGCGGCTACTGTAGGATCTGATGCTTAGCAAAGAAAGTACGTTACGGATTTAGAGAACTCTTAACTCATAAGCAGGAATAAATACTAGTGATAGGCCATACAGTGTATAATGGCATAGGTATAATTAAATAAAGGCAGCAACTCGCAACATAACCACATACAGGTGTGCTTCTCACTCTTAGTCAGGCAAGCCTGCTCGGACAGAGTCTCTAAGCCACACCCTGACTCACAATGCTAACAAAAACGGTAAACTGTGGCACAATAACAAGCATACAGATGATAAACCCCTAGCTGTTAATCTGCCAGGTGGCAGAGGTCTAGCCGGAAGGATATAGGCTTCGGATACCCGGGCTGAGCCACCTGCTCTAGCCTAGGGACGTTCCCAAGTCTGTGCGCCAAATTACACTAATTGAAAGGGTGCTCTCTTGAGAGACTCAGATCGCAAGTATCTGACTCTCTCCTGGCGACCCTAAAACAAAAGCAAGACGTGCTAGCGCAGTGCTGAGTGGACTAGGCAAGGGCCCTCACACAACACAACACTAAACACACAGGGACACAGACAAGAAAATGCCCCCAGACTCCCACGGGTATCCTAGTAAAGTCGTGCGGGTCCACAGGACTCGCACCAGCAGACTTTACTTAAAGGATCGCAAAAAGCCTCCCCTCCGGTCTAGCCCCTGCTAACCTGACACAAGAAAACACTAGCAAACATGAAACCACCAAATATGAGGCAACAAAAAAGCTTCCAAGGTCTCATTAACAATTACATCTCTGCATAAGGCCCAAAATCCTATCTAGTTATCTGAGAGCTCGTCGTTAATACAATAATAGATATAAGGTCTATCAAGGGGATGGGATAATTAAATAGATTGGTGAAGTAGTGGAAGGAAGGTATACAAAGTAAGAGAGAAAGTTTCTAAGTGGGGTTGAGAGGGATAGATATCAAGGGGGTCCGAAGGGTACGACAGTGAGGTGAGCTCTGAGTCTTGAATCTGTCTGGACCCCGCCCTAGGCATGCAGAATACATCCCATGCTTGGCAACACTCAACACAGTTGCCGGGTCAAAATCCTCTACCCCGTGCCAGAGTCGAAACTAAGCCTAACGTTGCAAACAAATGCATGTGACAACGCTTCAGGCTCGTCTCCTCCCGCCCTCACTAGACTTACATCTTATATATTATAATGAAATAATCAACTATCGAGAATAAAATACACTAAGATGCGTTGGTTAAGAATAATGGCAGCTTCAAGCTGTGAAACAACATAAGAATATCCCAGACATTAGTTACGTTGTCGTAGGATATATACTAAGGAAAAGCCTGCCGGCCGGCTGCCGCCAGCCGGTTTCTAAACGGCTGGGCAGCCGACGCGCGCGCATGCCCGCACGTGGCTACTATGCAGAAGCGTCACACCTCCCCCAAGATATAAGACCCTTGACTAAGTTCTTCATATCTAACAGAAAGCTTCTCATAGTACCACACACTGTTGCGACACAAGGCACTATATATAAAAAAATAAAGACTGTTGCGCTCCACCGAGCAAGTTCAACTAACTTAGCGACAATAAGCGAAAACATTCAACTTAGATACTGCTACAACATCTTATACAAAATTCTACACGTTATAAAAATAAAAAGTTTTTATAAGGTTTTTGCTTTTTTAATTTGTTTTTTTCGGCTGAACTACAGTGACAGCCTATTTTCCTCCACACTCAACCCTCAATCCTGTAGCAGTCTAACCAACATCATCCACCCTTGATAGACAATCCGCTATCACGTTATCAGAACCGGTGATATGGCGTATGTCCAAATTATACTCCTGAAGCATGAGTGACCACCTGGTCAGCCTCATATTCCAGTTATGAAACTGATTCAAGAATTTCAGAGGGTGATGATCGGTATAAACCACTACGACTGGTCCGAAAGCAGGAACATATACATCGAAGTGCCTGAGCGCCAGCACTATCGCCAGGAGTTCTTTTTCAATTACAGAGTAATTCCTTTGTGCACTATTGAATTTTTTACTGTAAAAACTCACTGGATGTTCGATACCTTCATCATCTGTCTGTAACAAGACAGCCCCAGCCCCTACGCCACTGGCATCAGTCGCCAGCTGAAAAGGTCTGCGGAAGTCCGGGGCCCTGAGTATGGGGTGGGTACATAACAGGTGTTTCACCAAGGAAAACGCCTCTGCACACTCAGGAGACCACCGGAACTTCTTGTCCTTAGATAATAAGTCAGTTAAAGGTGCAAGTACAGTCGAATAGCCTTTGATGAAGCGACGATAATAGCCTATCATACCTAGAAATCGCATGATTTGTTTCTTAGTCGTAGGCTGGGGAAACTGATCGATGGCTTTGATCTTTGTCTGTGGAGGGCACACCTGACCCATCCCCACCTCGAACCCCAGGTACAAAACTGTGGCTTTGACAAAATCGCACTTACCCAGGTTTACCACCAAATCTGCTTCATTCAGTTTATTAAAAAGCTGTCCGATGTGAGCACAGTGACTGTTAAAATCCTCGTCGTATATTATGACATCATCTAGGTACACCGTACAGTTGGGAATGTCGGCTACAATGTCGTTCATTAATTTCTGAAACGTTGCAGGGGCATTTTTCAGCCCGTATGGCATAACATGGCAACGATATGTGGCACCGTCCACCACAAACCCACACACCTCTCGCGCTCGCTCAGACAAGGGCACTTGCCAATAACCCTTAACAAGGTCTATCTTAGTGAGGAACTTGGCTTTTCCTATCTTATCCACACTGTCGTCCACGCGAGGGAGAGGGTAGGCATTTGTGGGGGTTAAACCATTCAACCTGCGGAAATCTATACAAAACCGCACCTTGCCATCTGGTTTGGGCTGCAGTGTGATGGGGGAAGTCCACCTTACTGCGCCCTCAGAAATCAGCCCACGTTTCAGCATATAATCCAGCTCTTCCCTAAGTGCTGGTAATTTAATAGGGGAAACACGGTATGGCACTGATTTAAAGGGCGGGTGGTCCCCAACATCGACATCGTGCACCGCTTGAGTAGTGAGGCCAGGATGCTCCGCGAAAACAGCTGGGTTTGAATCAAACAAGTGCTGCACAGCTACACACTGTTGCTCAGGCAGGTGCAATATCAACTCGTGAGCCACTTGTCTAGAATTCCCCGCCCACTGATCCGCGGAAACATGACAATCCCAATTATCCTCCCCCGCAGCTTGACTGTCCCTTCCTCTTTCTCCACCACGATCGCTGCAGATCAACACCGGGACAGTGAGAGGCTCGGAGGGGCGCCTCACATACTCTTTCATCAGATTTACATGGCAAAGTTGGTTCTCTTTCTTACGATCAGGAGTAGCTACTAAATAGTCGAGATCAGAAACCTTCCTTACAACCCGATACGGACCAGAATACTTGGCAGACAAGGGGTGTCCCACCAGAGGCAGTAGTATCAGTACCTCCTGATCTACTTCAAACTCCCTCAGCTTCACCTTCTGGTCGTATCTGTCCTTCATCTGAGCTTGTGAACTCTTAAGGTTCCGACCTGCTACCTCCAAGCTCTTTAGCATTCTCTCACGGCTTTCAACTACATACTTTAGAAGTGAGCATGGCTTTGTGACTCCCTCCCAGATCTCCTTGACTAGGTGGAGGGGCTCCCTGACCCTGTGTCCAAAAACCAACTCGTTCGGGCTAAATCCCAAGCTCTCTCCAGGTACTTCTCTCGCAGCAAATAAAACGTATGGGAGACCTAGATCCCAGTCCTTCCCATTTTCCATGCAATAACACCGCAACATACTCTTGAGAGTCGAGTGCCACCTTTCCAAAACTCCCTGACTCTCGGGATGGTAGGCAGATGACACCACAGACACTATCCCATGTTGCTGCATGGTCTGCTTAAACAGAGCAGAAGTAAAATTGGATCCCTGATCAGACTGGATCTCCTGAGGGTAGCCTAACGAGAGAAATAGACAAGTAGGTTTTTGACAACAGTCTTAGCCATCCCGTTGCGCATGGGGTAAGCATCTGGATACCGTGTTGCTACATCCATTACAGTTAGTAAAATTTTATTGCCGGCACTAGTCGGGGGCAATGGGCCAACCATATCGATTACTACTTTGCTGAAGGGCGGCCCAATGACAGGGATGGGTTGTAACGGGGCTCTTGGGATGACCTGATTGGGTTTCCCAACAACTTGACAAGAGTGACACTGTGACACCCATGACACGACACTCGCCTTTAACCCAGGCCACCAGAAAAGCTTGCTCAGAGCTGCCTCCGTCTTACGTGCCCCCAGGTGCCCTGCCAAAGTCACATCATGAGCTAATCTCAATAAGCTCTCACAGCACACCCTCGGTACTACTAACTGGTCCACTAATCCTGACCCGCCATCCCACTTTTTCTTGGGATCCTGATGTCTCCGATACAAGATCCCCTCGGACAAGAAAAAATCACCAGGCTGCGCATCCCCATCGCTCTCCAGTTCGACAGCACCATTACCACACGCCCTGACTTCAGGATCTTCCAGCTGCAAGGAACATATATCAGCAGGTGCGAGATTATCCAAGTTCATCTTAAATAATTTATTTCCACCTCCTATGTCCCGCTGAGCCATCCTTTCCTCACGCTGCGCATAACGATGCTGTCGCAGAGTCTCTTCCTGCCCTGCACCTGCACTAGGGGTGACAGGCCCCGGGGCCTCTCCAGACTCTAACATAGGTGCCAATAATGAGTCACCAAGAAACACTGCCGGCTCAAAACTCTCCAATTGACCAACACTTCCCGTTTTCTTGTGACCTTTCCTCCGTGGTTTGATAGACTGAGGTGGTGGCTGCAAGGCTCCGGATGTCTGAGAACGCGTCACAACACAGGCCATGGTTTGTACGCTACACTTCTCAACCCACTCCTGTTCCTCCCTACTAACGTCGGCCGCCTTCTCGGCAACGACCAAGGGTGAAACCTTTGAAGCAGGCACCGCAAAGTCGTTGCCGAGGTGGAGGTCGACGCCCCCAACAGGCAAGTTCTCTACAATTCCGACATCCAGCTCCTTCGCCACACCACCCACCTCCAGCTCCATCCGCACCAGCTGGTAGGACTTCGTAGCATTGATCCCCTGAACTACCACCACCCGAACAGCGTTAATCGGCCTACCAGTAAAGTTCTTTAACAAGGTCTGAGAAGCCCCAGTATCACGCAATAGCTTAACTCCTCGCCTTTCGCCAGCCCACCTCACAAAACCATGCCCTCTATGACCCCCAAAGACGTCGCGGACAGGGTTCGAGCCTTCCGGACTCTTGAACACAGGCTGTGTCCCAACCTCTGACGAACTACCCTTGGCAAACTCAGAAGATATAGGCGACACCCCTATGCTGCGGGCCAATGACACAACCTTGTTTGGTGGCTTGTTCGGACAAGCATTTGCAAAGTGACCCTCCTTGTGACATGCAAAGCACTCTTTACTCTTTGGTTTCCCTTGGGAGTGGGAGGTACCATTAGACTTCTTATACGGGACGGTATTTGGTTTATGTTCAGTTTTATTGTCAGTGCTAGATGGTTTTGTGTATTTATGTGTATCAAAATTCTTGGGAGGAGGAGTGGTACGATCCTTTGCACCCGACTCACTCCTAGCTGCTGCTCCGCACCCTCGAATTAATGACAGTCGGAGGTCAGCCATTTCTGCTGCCTCCTGGGATTCTAGGATTTTTTTCCTTTATATTTAATGTTAAGTCCCCGCCTGTGCACTTAAAGAACTGCTCCAAGAGAACCAGCTCACTCAACTCCTCAAAAGTAGCTGCCCTCTCAGAACACAGCCAATGTCGTAGTGCATCAGACAAGTCCCGGGCGTGTTCTAGGAAGGTACTATCCTTGCCCTTAGTAACACCCCGAAACTTCAAGCGGTAAGTTTCTGGTTGTAACTCATAGGCCCGTAGCACAGCCTTCTTTAGCTCATCATAAACTACACAGGACTCTAAAGGTAGTGCATCATACGCTTTTAGCCCCTTTCCTAGGAGTCTTGATGAAACTAATGCTGCCCACTTTTCCTGAGGCCACTGGTGTTCCTGACGCTTCTTCTCAAATCGCATAAAAAACTCAGTCACACCTAATTCATCGAACACAGGAACTAGTTTAAGCAGGTGCGACAATGATTGGTCCCGATGTCTGTTACCTCCCCCAATATTTCGCCCTGTTACCTCCACTCTAGATCTCTCCAGCTCCCTGTCAGCCCGATACCTAGTAGACTCTGCCTGCAGTTCAGCCTTTCGTAGAGCTGTTCTCTCTGCAGCCTCAGCCTGCACACTAGCCTGTTTCTCGGCAGCCTCAACCTGAGCTCTAGCAGCCTCAACCTGAGCTCTAGCAACCTCAACCTTGGCCATCTCAAGCCGAAACAACAAATCTGGAGTCAACCCTTGAGGAGGGGTAGGTGCATTTAATGGAGAGGGTCCCTGTGATTGAATTCCACGCTGCCATTGACCATCAACTTGGGGGTATGTACTAAATTCAGGCATCCTGACGTTTGATATGGGGGTAGAGTGGAGAGGGAGCTGGGGACCGGGGCCCCCAGTCACCTCTCCACTCAGGTCTCTCCCTTCTAAACCCAATATCAAAGTCCTCAGCTGATCTTTCCTCATGGCACCTAAACCCTGGTGACCCTGAAGACCTGCCACACACTTTAAGCCATACTTATTCAGCTTCAATACCCTGGCAGCGGCAAGGGGCACCTCTAAAAATCTTCTAGCACCCTCCTCGCTATCGACTAGCCACTCCACAGGTCTTTCTCCCTCCGAGCCCGTATCGTGACCTGACCCATCACTGTGTTCTGATGTATTAGACATGTTTGTGTATTGCAGTAATTATCACGGTTATAGAATGTGCCTTATCTCCTATGCAAGTATGTATATACTAATGTTATGTAAAGTCTTTAACCCTTAAAAAGAGGCTCACCACATAAGTCGTATTTAATAAAGCTGGACTATGTGGCGGCGCTCGACATAGGTCGAGTGGCAATTTCAGCACGTAATGTTGCTGAGAGAGAGAGACAAGTGGTGGCAGGAGACTAGCGAGCGTATGACTGCTCCAGACCACCGCGGCGAACCTACTGACACGAATCTCAGCTCCCTCCTCCCTCTCTCACTCGCTATATACGGAATTGTATCGGGAAAGTGGCTAATTACCTGCTTTTTGCACTCGCGTTGCACGGTTATTGCAAGAAAACTAGCCATCATAAAAGGATCGTTATGGTGTCATTCGAAAGCTCTGTTTATGCCCTTTCAGGGATAGATACTTGTTTTACGTTCTGGGTCTTATTTAAGCATGAAAATGATCACGTAAACAGCCCTATTTTGGCTAAAAACACCCCTCTGGGCGGTACATATAAATAAACCGCATAGGCCGCTAAAGAAGGGTTAATGTGTTATATTGGTTGCTCCAAAAAAAAAAAACTCTATGTCCACTGTATTCCTCTAATCATAAGGAGTCTCAAAACAAATGACCACTATATTCCTCTGTTCAGTAAATCCTATGCAAGGTCGCCATTTGTTACGTCCTGGGATATGTAAAAACTGGGCTCTTTCTATTGGACTAGGTATGCGGCAACAAGCAACAACGGAAAACGCTAGATCCAACCCTTATCTATAAACCCAGGCAACAAACCACCCTAAACCGTCAAGAGTCCTGCCTGGACAACGAGGTATCCTATGACTCGGTTACAGGGTGCACGCACTATAGACTGCTGATAGTCAAGCAGGCTATATAAAAGATCACACAATTAAGTTGACTTAAAGCTTCAAGGAAAAGATAGATAACGGAATTAAATTGCAGAAACAATTTAATAACAAACTAGAAGAAAGTACATTTAACATTACGTTAATTAATACAACTAATCACCCCTGCGTGAAAGAAGGTGAAAGCAAACAGTCCTCAAAACATCGTACAGGTAGACAAGATGCGGGTTTCTAAACTGCATGCGGCTATTGTAGGATCTGATGCTTAGCAAAGAAAGTACGTTACGGATTTAGAGAACTCTTAACTCATAAGCAGGAATAAATACTAGTGATAGGCCATACAGTGTATAATGGCATAGGTATAATTAAATAAAGGCAGCAACTCGCAACATAACCACATACAGGTGTGCTTCTCACTCTAAGTCAGGCAAGCCTGCTCGGACAGAGTCTCTAAGCCACACCCTGACTCACAATGCTCACAAAAACGGTAAACTGTGGCACAATAACAAGCATACAGAGATGATAAACCCCTAGCTGTTAATCTGCCAGGTGGCAGAGGTCTAGCCGGAAGGATATAGGCTTCGGATACCCGGGCTGAGCCACCTGCTCTAGCCTAGGGACGTTCCCAAGTCTGTGCGCCAAATTACTCTAATTGAAAGGGTGCTCTCTTGAGAGACTCAGATCGCAAGTATCTGACTCTCTCCTGGCGACCCTAAAACAAAAGCAAGACGTGCTAGCGCAGTGCTGAGTGGACTAGGCAAGGGCCCTCACACAACACAACACTAGACACACAGGGACACAGACAAGAAAATGCCCCCAGACTCCCTCGGGTATCCTAGTAAAGTCGTGCGGGTCCACAGGACTCGCACCAGCAGACTTTACTTAAAGGATCGCAAAAAGCCTCCCCTCCGGTCTAGCCCCTGCTAACCTGACACAAGAACACACTAGCAAGCATGAAACCACCAAATATGAGACAACAAAAAAGCTTCCTAGGTCTCATTAACAATTACATCTCTGCATAAGGCCCAAAATCCTATCTAGTTATCTGAGAGCTCGTCGTTAATACAATAATAGATATAAGGTCTATCAAGGGGATGGGATAATTAAATAGATTGGTGAAGTAGTGGAAGGAAGGTATACAAAGTAAGAGAGAAAGTTTCTAAGTGGGGTTGAGAGGGATAGATATCAAGGGGGTCCGAAGGGTACGACAGTGAGGTGAGCTCTGAGTCTTGAATCTGTCTGGACCCTGCCCTAGGCATGCAGAATACATCCCATGCTTGGCAACACTCAACACAGTTGCCGGGTCAAAATCCTCTACCCCGTGCCTGAGTCGAAACTAAGCCTAACGTTGCAAACAAATGCATGTGACAACGCTTCAGGCTCGTCTCCTCCCGCCCTCACTAGACTTACATCTTATATATTATAATGAAATAATCAACTATCGAGAATAAAATATACTAAGATGCGTTGGTTAAGAATAAGGGCAGCTTCAAGCTGTGAAACAACATAAGAATATCCCAGACATTAGTTACGTTGTCGTAGGATATATACTAAGGAAAAGCCTGCCGGCCGGCTGCCGCCAGCCGGTTTCTAAACGGCTGGGCAGCCGCATGCCCGCACGTGGCTACTATGCAGAAGCATCACACTACTATAATAATCAGTGTTCCTCAGAGCTTTCCCAGTGCATACCACCTCCTTTACGTAGGGCACGTGGTACCCATCTTGCAACTCAATCCCACCCCTACTCTGTGCAACTCTCCAACCCAAGAGTGAAACGTTACTCTCAAACTTTCTTCTACTCAACAGCTGAGCACTGGAACTCTCCCAGAATCAGTCTTTCCCTCTTCCTATGACTTAAATTGCTTCAAACTCCGTGGGTCCAGGCATTTTGGCTCGAACGTCCCTTGATTTTGGCCCTGTCACTCTTTCAACTATGGGGGAGGCACTCGCTATAGGCAGTTATGCCTTTTGCCTCCCTCAATCACATAGAACAAAAAAATAGATTAATTACACATTTAAGCAGAAATATAATTATGATCTAGTGTAGAATATTCCGGTCTGAATCCTGCCTGTGATTCACTGATAATTTGCATGGCATTTGCAAATTCCTTTAATCGTTTATTTATAACAGAGGTGAAAAGCTTTTCCCATACAACTAAGAAGGGTAATCCCTCTGTAATTGTTGACATCGTTGGTGTCACCCTTGATTTTATACAGTGGAACTATAGTGCCAATAAGCCATTCGTTTGGAAGGTCGCCTGTATCAAGAATCTTATTAAACAGCTTTACATATATATATACTGGAAATAAAATGTCTTGTTTACATTTAATGCATTCATTTAATATCATGTCATTTCCTGGTGCCTTATTATTTTTAAAGCTATTAATACATTGATTTATTTATTCAGCAGTTATTGGGGCATTTAGTATGGATGTAGGGTCTTCATTGTTGATCTCATATGGAATATCCTCATTATCATTAACATTAGCATTATTTGCATTGGCAAGGGATATAAAATGTTCATAAAAGTGTTCAAGTGTAATAGGAATCTTATTACTTTTCCTGTGTCCCTTTAAGATCTTCCAATATGATCTTGGAACTTTACTTTTGTTTTTCCTTTATTTCTTAATCAGATTAATATTCTCATTGTTGTTTACCCTTTTCAAGTCCCTTTTGTATTTCTTATTTTTATCAATCATATCGTTATAGTTGACCTTAATCTTATGAAGATTATGCTTATGTTTAGCTTTGTGGTATTCTGTCCTGCACTTCCAGCTCTCTCTATCATACCCCCTCTTATGAAGATTATGCTAATGTTTAGCTTTGTGGTATTCTGTCCTGCACTTCCAGCTCTCTCTATCATACCCACTCTTATGAAGATTATGCTAATGTTTAGCTTTGTGGTATTCTGTCCTGCACTTCCAGCTCTCTCTCTATCGTACCCCCTCTTATGAAGATTATGCTTATGTTTAGCTTTGTGGTATTCTGTCCTGCACTTCCAGCTCTCTCTCTATCGTACCCCCTCTTATGAAGATTATGCTTATGTTTAGCTTTGTGGTATTCTGTCCTGCACTTCCAGCTCTCTCTATCGTATCTTGCTGACACCGTTACTCTTTTGTACATAGTTTGTAGTATTCTCTTTTGGAAACACTTTAATTGCAGGTTAAACTTAAACCTGCTGTACTTCTTGGCTTATCTCATCAACAGACAACGCTTCTATCTTTGTTAACAATTCGTTTACTTTACCATTGCTCTCATATTCATGTTTAGTTTCCGGTTTCCATCTTCCGGGTCTTAAGTTTACTTCCTCCTCTACTAGTTCATTTAAATTGTTGGTATTAATATGAGTTATTGTGCTAAACAATGTCAACTGTGTATGCAAACCGGTGTGTACAACAGACTATAGCGGATCATACTCTAGTATCATAAACTGTGTAATATATTGCATTAATAAGGGTGAACCAATAACATAATCAACAGTTGTAGTATAAGTAGTCGTAACCTTCCCAATACCACAATCTTGCCCTATACTTCCATTCAAAATAAATACTTTAATATTTTTACAAAAATGTTGCAGTTTTCTACCTTACGAACTTCTATCTTGAGTTGTTTCTTTATTATATATTGTCTCTGGTATACCCAAAGCATGTAAATCCACTGAAACATCATCAACAAGAACATACTGTTCCTCAGAGATGTCATTATATACCTGTAACACTTCAGTCATAGTTGTGGTGTGGGCATTATATTCGTGTGTGTGTGTGTGTGTGTGTGTGTGTGTGTGTGTGTGTGTGTCTGTGTCTGTGCCTGTGTGTGTGTGTGTGTGTGTGTGTGTGTGTGTGTGTGTGTGTGTTTGTGTCTGTGTCTGTGCCTGTGTGTGTGGGTGTGTGTGTGTGTGGTGTGTGTCTGTGCCTGTGTGTATGTGTGTGTGTGTGTGTGTCTGTGCCTGTGTGTGTGTGTGTGTCTGTGTGTGTGTGTGTGTCTGTGTCTGTGCCTGTGTGTGTGGGTGTGTGTGTGTGTGGTGTGTGTCTGTGCCTGTGTGTGTGTGTGTGTGTAATTTGTTTTCACTTACGATCTTGAGGATACCCCACTGAGGAGGATCTCTCGCCAGCCATGGCCATCCCGGAAGAGAGGTTAGGGCTCGTATTGTCCGATCATTGGGTAAGGCTGATACCTTTTCACACACCACACACCCGAGCAGCGAGGTCACAACTCCTCGAATTACGTCCGGTACCTATTTACAGCTAGGTGAACTGAGGCTACCACATGAAAGGAGACAAGCCCAAATTGTCCCCACCTGGCCGAGGATTCGAACCCCAGACCTCTCGATTATAAGTCGAGCGTGCTACCACTTAAGCTACCGGGCCGTGTGTGTGTGTGTGTGCGAGTGTGTGTGTTTGGGTATGCTTGTGAGTGAGTGGGTGAGTGAGTGAGTCTGTGTGTGAGTCTGTGTGTTTGAAAGTGAGTGGGTGTGGGTGAGTTGTGTGTGTGTGTGTATGTGTTTGCGTGTGTGTGTGTGTGTGTGGCCAAGCGGTGGTGTGTTAAAAGTTACATTAAATAAGTATGTAGGCTTGCAAGTACATGTAGTTTGGGGCGAGAGTTTAAGCGTACACACATCTTCAAAATAGAGTGTTTAAGATTAGGTTATGGTAGGCAGGTTAGATTATATGTTAGGTAGGTTAGGTTAGGCTAAGTTTGATTTAGATAGTTTTATTCTAGCTTAAAAGTCGAATAATGCACTCGTAAGCATGCATAATAGACATTTGTATCAATAAACACACCATCACGTACGTGTATATGGAACGTATGGAACGTATGGAAAGCGAGAGAATGACTAAGAGAGCGAGGTGGAGGGACAGAGAGGGAGAGGTAGACCGAAAGAGAGGTGGAAGGATGGAGTGAGGAAGTATATAAACGAAGGCGGTGCTGGTTGGGGGGAGGGGCGTCGACTGACTGGGGACAGAGGTGCATGGGGGCTGTTCGTTCGTGGCCACCCCTTCGGGGATCACGGCGTCAGGCAACAGATAGATAGATAGACGTACGTGTGTGTGCGTGTGTGTGTGCGTGTGTGTGTGTGTGTGTGTGTGTGTGTTTGTGTTTGTGTGTGTGTATGTGTGTGTATGTGTATGCACTCTTATTTCAACCATACGAATTTGATTTCTATGTTTATGATCACGGAGAGCAACGGAAATTACGTGGGCAGCTTTACACGGACCCAACCAGGTGAACAAGGAATTAATTTGTTTACGGAAACAAATTGGATGTTTTTCTCTCCAGATCATCCGGATAACAAAAGGGTTCAGACCTAACCATCGTGAAGCAATAATATTATGGGGGGTTTCCGCGCTAAAAGTTTAGTTTGTTTCATTCCTGGGTGTATTTATTATATTATGGGGGGTTTCCACGCTAGAAGTTTGGTTTGTTTCATTCCTGGGTGTATTTATTATTTTATGGGGGGTTTCCACGCTAGAAGTTTAGTTTGTTTCATTCCTGGGTGTATTTATTATTTTATGGGGGGTTTCCGCGCTAGAAGTTTAGTTTGTTTCATTCCTGGGTGTATTTATTTTATGGGGGGTTTCCGCGCTAGAAGTTTAGTTTGTTTCATTCCTGGGTGTATTTATTATTTTATGGGGGGTTTCCACGCTAGAAGTTTAGTTTGTTTCATTCCTGGTTGTATTTATTATTTTATGGGGGGTTTCCGCGCTAGAAGTTTAGTTAGTTTCATTCCCGGGTGTATTTATTATTTTTGCCATATACGTGTTTTAATAGAAAGTTGTTAACATTGAAATTGACATTTGGACACTTTGAAATTTGTGTTAAGTGCCTTGTCTTGGTTAAGAAAATGAGACTAACAGTTGTATATTTAAAGCATGCATGAATGTTACGAGCCGTGGCATAGTCAGTAGCGTGTTGGCTGCTTATCAAAGAGTTGTCGGATCGAGCCCCCACTGTCAAAATGTTAATGGTAGGTGTCAATCCCGGGCAACTTGACCTAGCAATTCGTGACAAAGGCCTAATGTTCATAACCAACCCTTCTCGGGAATTATGACTGACAAAATACAAAAAAAAAATCCTTATATTGCATTGTTTTCTTATAATTATTAGCATACACTTTCGACGCATATGGTATACAGTAATATATAAATATGATGAGGTTTACTGAAAATATATTATGTTCATATGATACGGTCACCTGATTAAAACAAGTAATACAAGTGATTTGCGTTACCGAATTTGACTTAAGGAGAAGGCTGAGGAGATGGATTGATATGACGATTTTTACAATTAATTCTGCTGTCTTTAGTATTATTGTATATCTTTTAGTTATTCACTGCAAGAATGCACTTAATCGGACAGTTTGAAAGACTTACCAAACGGTAGTTTCTTTACTCCCGTGAATTCCAGTATAGTACGCATCTCACTGATACTCTTGATACCTGACGGACTCTTCAACATACATGATTAAATATAATTATATAGAAGGTGGAACGAGGGTGGTGGTGTAGTATTCGTGTTAGCACACAACATGAAGATATTAGTGAAAATACGGACTCACCTGAGCTGATGTCCCTGTTTGCGACGATATGCATGCCCTTCTCCGGGGTGTAAGCCAGACTGACGGCGGCGCTGTGGTTGGTGTCACTCACACCCATGGGAGGTTCAGGGCAGGAGTACCCAAACATGTAAGGGTTTATGCCAGACCTTACGGGACCTCCAGCTTTCGGGAGAGACCGCCGCTGGAAGAAGGAAGGAGATGGTTTAACCTTTTTCAGTATCGGTGGCGTCTATTTCACATTATTCTGGCTACTATTAAACTAATTTTTTCAGTTTAGCAGGGGCCTCTATTAATTACAAGGCTTCAAATTATCTCCATTAACCTCTAGTTTTCAGGGTGCCTCGCCACTGGAATAAGGAAGGAGATCATTTTAATTTCTTAAGCACGATAACTCGCTTTTACCTTCGATTCTGCCTAAAATTAAACTACTTTGAGCAGTTTAACCCCTGACAGGTGGGCTTTTTGGCCTAAATTGACCTTCATTCCTTGCACATTTTCCTGCACAAGCAAGAGCCATAACAGAATACAATGATATATCCGTGAAGGAACAGTAATAGAGCTTTCCAATGACACCTAAATCATCTCTGTATAATGTCTGGTTGTCTTGCAACGATCTTGCATATGTCAGCCGAAATTGCTAAACAATTAGCGATTTTGAGCATTTTTTTCCATGTGTATTGTGTAATGCTCGCACGTCAATGTGCGCCCAGACTTGGTAGGGCCTCGGATGAAGCCCTCCCGCGCTGCCTGCAACAGTTTGCTTCGCTCCCAGGCTACATAACAGGTGGATTTAGGTGCCCATCAACTGACCGGTGACCCACCATAGGCATTGAGAGATTTGTATGTATTTGTATTTATTTGTACATCTATTTATTTACTTTAATATTTTTAGTTTCCTCCCAAGACATTCATCAAGCCTAAAAAAATACCCCCTTCGAGAACAATGTGTACATTTCTCGATAGAGAAACGGACAGTTCCTCATAAATACACCCTCGCAAAATAGAGAAAAAGGTCTTGACATTGAAAGTATATAATTGACAAACTAATGAGGCGAATGTCTTGAAATCTCAAAACTAGTGGGGTCCCCGTAACCGAGGAGTTGTTATTCTATAGAATACCCGTATAATCGATATTTACCCTCTGCTGGCAACATAAATTATGATTTCAATAAATCATGGGGAGGGTGAGGGGGGGGGGGGGGGTTAGGGGTTTAACTAATCTTGTATCCCACGTTGGGTATATAACTAAAACCATGAAAACACTAATTTCTCAAAGTCTGGAGGAAAAAACATGAAAAATATGAGTACGAGCCTTTTTCTTATAATTAACCCAGAATATATTGCACAAATTGTTGAGAACATTCGACAATATTGTGCAATATTATCAATCTATTTCAAATAAATCCCAGAGACAATAATTATAAAAACGCTGGATTATACATTCGGTCAAAATGTAGCCTACGAGTAGCACCACTTTTATGTTTGTGTTTTGTTTGTTTTTTTAGCTGGAGGTGGCCGACTCGAGACAGAGCCCAACAGGGACAATACAAAAGAATATAATAATAATAATATAAAATAAATTCACATACATTTAGGTCGTCCAGAAGAAGACCCAGTGACCAGGGCTGACTGACTATTATCTAGTCCAACTGGCGACCGACCCCCTCTCCCAAACGACAGCGTGTTCACTCATCGTTTCACTATAGGTAGTGCCAACGGACTTGACAATAATCTGGACACCTTAACTTCTTATAACTCAAAATGAATGAAAGCAATCGGAATGACATTTCTATAATTTGGAAAGAGTCCACCAGGAAATAGGTGTGCACATTTACAGCCAAATTGCTCAAGGTCTTTTTGAGTTACGAAGAGGTCAGGGATCGAGATAATTGTCATGTTCGTTGGCGCTACCTTTAGCATTCTTCATTCATTCCTATTTATTACCACTTCTCTTACCTGATCTATAGTGATTCCTCTATCTCCCAACACTTGTACTACACTATCTCTTCATGTCAATGTAGGTCTACCTACCCCTGTATCTGACTCAAATATTCTCTTTGTAAGCCTTTCATCTTCCATTCGCTCAACATATCCATACCAGCTCAGCACCCTTCTGTCCACTCTGGCCGACAAATGTTCCTGCTGCCCGACTCTCCTACGTATCTCTTCATTCCTCAATCTGTCTCTACGAGTTACTTCACTGATACTCCTCAAGCAGCTCATCTCTATTACATCCAGCTTTCTTCTCTCCTTTTACTTCAGAGCCCATGTCTCAGCCCAATACATCCCTGTTGGTACAACTATCCCTTGATACATTGCACTTGTACCTTTCATACCGAGATCTTTCACCTTCCACATACTTCCAATTGCTCCAAAAACTTTTCTTCCTTCATAAAATTCTCTATTTATACCTGGTGTTAATATTTTCCCGTTATCCAAGAAGCAGTAAGGATGTAGTATCCGGGAGTATTACCCACTTTGTTTTCACTACTCGTATGCTCGCGATCACGTTCCCGTATATTTAGACTGCTGTGGGATACAATAATAGGTTCAAGGGGAGCTGTGCCCCCCTCACATCCCCCATGACTTCTGTCATCATCATAAATATTGCCAGCAGGGGACAAATAGGAAAACAAACTTGATTAATGGTGACGTGCAGGGCGATTATTGGTACAGTTATAATCCAAGATATATAAAAAATCCAAGATTTCACTAGAAAACATTAAGGTATTTATTACTGGCAGTACGTGTGGAGAGTGAGCAGAGCGAGTTCTTTGACCTGAATGTTGGTTTGAAACAGGGGTGTGTGATGTCCCCGTGGTTGTTTACTGTATATATGGATGGAGTTATGAAAGAAATACTATCAAGAGCAGTGGATGTTGGTGTATCGCTGAAAAGGGAGGGAATTGAGTGGAAGCTACCTATACTGCTGTTTGCGGATGATACAGTTCTGATGAGTGATAATGAATGGGAGTTGCAGGGTCTGGTAAATGAGTTTGGAACAGTGTGCGAAAAACGGAATTTGAAGGTAAATACGGGGAAGAGCAAGGTTATGGTCTTCGAAAGGGGTGAAGTCACAGAGTGTGAGGTGAAGCTGAACGGTCAGGCTATGGAGATCGTCAACTCTTTTAAGTATCTGGGCAGTGTGTTGAGTAAAGATGGGACTATGGATGAAGAGGTGCGGGAGAGGGTACAACAGGGGAAGAGGGTTGTAGGAACGCTAAAAGCAGTAACAAGAAATAGGGTGGTCAGTATGGAAGTGAAGAAGTCCTTGCATGACAGTGTGGTAATCCCGACACTGACTTACGGAAGCGAAGCATGGACGTTGGTTGAGAGACTCAGACCAAGAGTGAGAGCAGTGGAAATGAATTACTTAAGGAGTGCGTGCGGAGTTACATGGAGGGATAGACAGACTAATGAGGAAGTAAGAAGGAGGTGTGGTGTGGAGGTAGATGTGCTGGAAAGTGTGAAAAGGAACAACTTGAGATGGTTCGGCCATATGGAACGTATGGAAAGCGAGAGAATGACTAAGAGGGTGTACGAGAGCGAGGTGGAGGGACAGAGGGGGAGAGGTAGACCGAATATGAGGTGGAAGGATGGAGTGAGGAACTACATGAACGAAGGCGGTGCTGGTTGGGGGGAGGGGCGTCGACTGACTGGGGACAGAGGTGCATGGGGGCGGTTCGTTCGTGGCCACACCTTCGGGGATCACGGCGTCAGGCAATAGATAGATAGATAGATTACTGAAACTACTAATTTGTTCTCCATATTTGAAGGTGATTATAGAATAAGGATGTTGCAACGATTATTAAAATTTGGTTCAACTACCGGAAATATATTTGATGTGCACTATACAGTATAATGCACTGTACAAAACAAAAATTATCTATAACTCTTCCTATTGACGGTGATTACACTCTTATTAAGCCCATTATTGGTTAAAGAGATGCTGATTTCCATAAATCATGGGGGGTGAGAGGGGACAAAGCCCCCCCTCAACCCATCCTGTATCCCAAGGCAAACAAGGATGAAAGTGACATACAACTGAGTGTTTTAAGATCGTTGGATAATAGGGAAAACACATTTTCCGGAGATTGTAACTAATTTCAACTACTATATTATGAAAAAAAAACTACCTAAAACCAAAAAGAAAACTGGGAAAATTAGGAAAATATTACCGAAACTTCAACTAATTTTCCCATGGTTCTTCTTTTTGGTTCAAATAGTTTTCTTTCGTCATTATATTTTGTAAAAATTGGAATGGAAACTTTTATTCCTCATCAAAAGTACAGTAAAAGATCTAATTCACCTAAATGGTTTGACCATAATTGTGCTAGAGTAACTGAACAAAAAGCAATAGCCTACAATGCATACACAAGATCAAAAACACATGAAGCCTTTAATTACTTTAGAAACATCAGAAATCATGCCAAAACTGTATTAAACCTAACTAAATCAAACTTGCTCCACAAGCAGGCAAATAAACTTCTAAATAATCCAAATGATAACAAAACATTTTGGTCTACTCTTAACTCATTCAAATCCAACTTCACAACTGCTTCATCCATTCCACCATTAAAATCTCCGACTGGCAATCTTGTAAGTGACCCACGAGGTAAAGCTAACCTTCTTGCGGATATTTTCTCCACCAACTCGACCTTAGATGAAATAAATCAAGATGTCCCTGTACTTAATTTTAATTCGCCTGAAATTCCCTCACTTAAGATCCACACCAGACATGTCAAAACTATTTTGCAAAATCTCTCAGTAGATAAGGCTCCTGGTCCAGATGAAATTCCTCCAATAGTACTTAAGAATTGCTCCTTGGTGCTCGCTCCTGTATTGGCAAACATTTTCCGTCTATGTACTCATACCTCATGCTTCCCAGTACCCTGGAAAGAAGCAAACATCCATCCAGTTCCTAAAAAAGGTGCCTCTTCAGATCCATCAAACTACAGACCAATAGCTATAACTTCCACTCTTGGTAAAGTCTTTGAAATTATATTAAATAATCACATAATCAAGCATCTTGAGAATAATAAATTAATCAGTGATAGGCAATATGGTTTTAGACGATGTCGATCAACTGCAGACATTCTTTGCCTTCTTACGCATCAAATCAACCAAGCTACAGACCAACATGGTGAAACACATACAATAGCACTGGATATATCAAAGGCATTTGATAGAGTCTGGCATCAATCCTTATTGTCGAAGATGTCACACTACGGCCTTGCATCATTAGTTCCACTAATTTCTTCTTATCTTCATAACAGAAAAATATGTGTAATGGTAGATGGCCTTTATTCTCAATTTCACTCAATAAATGCTGGTGTTCCCCAGGGATCAGTTTTGGCCCCAACTCCGTTCCTCATTCATATCAATGATCTCATATCTACCACTCATAAACCAATACATTCCTACGCAGATGACTCAACACTCCACAGTTCCTTCACATTTACCAATTCTTTCACCCAACCCGATCTTACAAATTCAAAAATAAACACTGCAATTTCTCTGAACCAGGACCTTTCTAGAATTGAAGAATGGGGACAAAAGAATCTAGTTTCCTTTAATGCACAGAAAACCAAGTACATTCAATTTTCTAACCGACAGAATCTCACTGACTCTCATATATTTTTTAATGATGTAAATATTCCCACTTCCCCTAGTATTGACATTCTCGGTGTAACATTAACTACTAACTTGAGCTGGACACATTATGTTAGAAGCATTGCTAAGAATGCCTCTAAAAAACTGAGACTCCTGTACAGAGTTCGAGAATTCTTCACTGACGAGCAGTTGGCCGTAATATATAAAAGTCATGTGCGTTCTCAGGTGGATTACTGTTCACCTCTGTGGAGTGGAAGTGGAGTGGTTGCATTAAGGCAGCTGGACAAAATTCAAAATAAAGCTATTAGATTAATCAATAACCCTGCAATCACACAGGACCTTCCTACATTATCCATACGAAGAAACGTTGCATCCCTTGCATTATTCTACAGATATTTTCACAGCAATTGTTCCGAGGAACTTGCTTCAATTGTGCCGCCTCTCCACAGCTTTCCCCGTAGAACTAGGGCAGCTGAGAGCGCCCATGAATTTACACTTTCTCCTCCACAATGCAGAACTTCTGCTTATCAAAATTCATTTATCCCTAGAACTACTACTCTTTGGAATTCAGTTCCCTCGAATTGCTTTCCACAAACTTACAATCTACAAATGTTTAAATCCAGTTGTTACAAACATTTTATGAATGGAGGATGCCTTTAGGCACATGGACCTTTTTGTTTTATCTGTGTTTTTCCTTCCTCCGTTCATTTTCTCTTAAAAAAAAAAAAAAAAAAAAAAAAAGTACTTTAAATGGTAGCATTCAAGGAGACTACTGCAGGACTCTTCTTCTTCTTCTTACCTCTGACCGGGTATAGGCTATCCTAGTGTATACTAGCCTATACCCCTTTGAAAGGACATTAGCCTAACCTAACAACCTAACCTATCCTAGTAATATAGGTGGGGGCTGCCGCTCCCACACCCCCGCTTTGACTTAGATTTTTGGTGTATTTGTCTGTGAAGTGGGTATTTTTCAATTTGTTGATAACGAAAATCCTCCATGCGGACTATAATATTATGGACAAAATATGGCGAATCTATTGGTGCCTATTTTCCCTAATAAATTGTTTCTCATAACGTCGCACTAGTGTCCTTGAATATTAGTTACACACCTCGGTAAATGTTTTTACCCATTACCCAACGATCTTAAAACACTCAGTTGTATGTACTTTTCAGAGTAAAAAAACAAAATATTTTTGCCTTGGGAGAGAGGATGGTTTGTGTACCCCACCATGATTGATTGAAATCAGCATCTATTTACCCAGTGCTTTACTGCCGTCATTAGGGAGAGTTATAGTGAGATTTTTGTTGCAGTGTTATATATAATGCACATACAAAAAGTATGGTCAATATAAAGTTTATGTAATTAAATTGCAACAAAATTGGGACAATATAAAGATCATGTAATTAAATTCATACATAAATTTTATCGTGGCGTATAGGTTTCTTATAACATGTATTTCATTCCTATATGTGTGTCTAAATGCGCTTAAAAATGTATTACTGATCATGAAATAAACAAAATATCCTCTATTTTTTTTTTTTTTTTTTTCTATGTGATTGAGGGAGGCAAAAGGCATAACTGCCTATAGCGAGTGCCTCCCCCATAGTTGAAAGAGTGACAGGGCCAAAATCAAGGGACGTTCGAGCCAAAATGCCTGGACACACAGAGTTTGAAGCAATTTAAGTCATAGGAAGAGGGAAAGACTGATTCTGGGAGAGAGTTCCAGAGCTCAGATGTTGAGTAGAAGAAAGTTTGAGAGTAACGTTTCACTCTTGGGTTGGAGAGTTGCACAGAGTAGGGGTGGGATTGAGTTGCAAGACGGGTACCACGTGTCCTACGTAAAGGAGGTGGTATGCACTGGGATGGCTCTGACGAACACTGATTATTATAGTAGCGATAGAATAGCGAGAGAGATGCAACATTGCGGCGGAGAGAGAGAGAGATTGCAGAGAGTTGGTGAGTGGACGGGAGTTAATGATACGAAAGGCCTTCCTTTCAACTTTGTCTAGGAGAACGGTGTGAGAGGAACCTCCCCACACATGTGAACAATACTCAATACAAGGGCGCACTATGCCCCTGTACAGAGCAAGAAGCTGTGCAGGGGAAAAGAACCCCCTAAGGCGGTTGAGCACACCCAGCTTCTGGGAGGCTGCCTTAGCAAGACTGGTAATATGGTCCTTCCAAATGAGAGCAGAAGAAAAAGAGACACCAAGAATATTGAGAGAAGATGAAGGGTTGATTTTTGTATTGTTGAAGAATAAGGGATAGTCCGCTGGGAGATCCTGACGGGTAGATAGATGGAGAAATTGGGTTTTGGAAGCATTAAAGTTAACAAGGTTTTCTCTGCCCCAATTGGAAATAGTATTTAGATCAGAATTTAAGAGTTCTATGGCTTCATTACGTTTGTCGTTGAGGGATTGCTGGCTGGGGCGTTCTGAAAAACTAATGGAGTGGTGTAAGGTTGAGTCGTCTGCGTATGAATGGATGGGAATTAAGGTACAGTTAAGGAGATCATTTATAAAAATTAGAAAGAGAATAGGAGATAGGACAGAGCCCTGAGGAACACCGGAGTTTATAGGGTGAGGAAGTGAACAATGGCCGTCCACAACCGCAGCTATGGAACGGCCGGAAAGGAAATTAGAGACAAAGGCACAGATGGAGGGATAGAAACCGAAGGAGGGTAGTTTAGAAATTAAAGATTTATGCCAGACTCTATCGAAGGCTTTCGATATGTCTAGTGCAATAGAAAAAGTCTCACCGAAGTCCCGAAAGGAGGATGACCAAGAGTTAGTAAGATATGAAAGAAGATCACCAGTAGAGCGACCCTTAAGGAAGCCATACTGGCGATCTGAGAGCAGATTATGAGAAGAGAAATGCTTAAGAAATTTGGAAGCAAGAATAGTTTCAAAAACTTTAGAAAGACAAGAGATAAGAGCAATTGGACGATAGTTGGAGGGTTGAGAGCGGTCACCCTTCTTTGGGACAGGTTGAATGTGAGCAAACTTCCAGCATGAAGGGAAGACGTTAGAGGATAGACAGAGACGAAAGAGTTTGCCTAGGCAGGGAGTCAGCACGGAAGCACAGTTTTTGAGAACAACAGGAGGAACACCGTCCGGACCGTACGCCTTATTAGTGTTAAGCCCAGAGAGGGTAGAAAGTACATCTTTAGAAGAGATTAGGATATTAGGCATAAGTAAGAGAGAGGAGGGCGGAGAGGGAGGAATAGCACCGGAATCATCCAAGGTGGAGTTTCTAGCAAAAGTTTGAGCGAAGAGTTTAGCTTTGTCAGAGGAAGAAGTGATGGTTGTGCCATCAGAGTGGGAAAGGGGAGGGAAAGACGAGGAAGAGAAATTGTTGGAGAGGTTTTTGGCTAGATGCCAGAAAGCTTGGGAAGAGCTAGAGTTGGATAGTTCAGTACATTTATTATTGATGAAAGAGTGTTTGGCAAGTCGAAGAACAGATTTGGCTTGATTCCGGGCAGAAACATATGAAGAATGAGAGTCTTGAGTTTTAAGGCGTCGGTACCGTTTGAATGCTTCCTCCTTATTGCGGACAGCAGTAGAACAGGCGTGAGTAAACCAAGATTTTTTAGCATTAGTCTGAGAGAAAGAGAATGGAATGTATGCTTCCATGCCCGATAGGATTACCTCGGTAATGCGTTCAGCACTCTCCGAGGGTCCTCGGCCATGGAAGCAGAAATCATTCCATGGGAAATCAAAGAAGTACTGCCGAAGAGCCTCCCAGTCGGCAGCGCCAAAGTGCCACAAGCGCCGCCGGCTAGGAGGATCGGGTGGCTGTACTGGAGAGATAGGACAGGTGATAGAGATAAGTTTATGGTCGGAGGAGCCCAAAGGAGAGAAAAGATCGACAGTATAAGAAGAAGGGTTAGAAGTTAGAAACAGGTCAAGAATGTTGGGCCGATCTCCGATGCGATCCGGGATACGGGTGGGTTGCTGAACTAACTGCTCTAGGTCATTTAGGATAGAAAAGATGTAGGCTTGTTCACCAGGTGGATCAGTAGTGTGAGAGGAGAGCCATTGGCGGTGGTGAACGTTGAAATCTCCTAAGATGGAGATTTCTGAGAAAAGAGAAATGGATAGAATGTGTTCCACTGTAGAGTTTAGATAGTCAAAGAATTTCGGAAAGTTGGTAGAGTTAGGGGAAAGATAGACAGCACAGAAATATTTAGTAAGAGAATGACAGGAAAGTTTGAGCCATAAAGTTGAGAATTCAGAGGAGTCGAAATCGGGAACACGAGAGCAAGTGAGTTTGTTGTGCACATATGCACAACATCCGCCTTTGGCTTTGAAACTAGGATAGAGAAAGTAGGAGGATACAGAGAAGGGGTTGCTGGATGTTGCTACAGACACCTGGGTTTCGGTGAGGAAGAGAAGATCAGGTTTGTATCGCTTACCTCGCACTCTTGCGGGTGGGTTTGTTTACATCCGCCGCGAGTGTAACCTCGGCAACTTGCGTTGG
This sequence comes from Paralithodes platypus, assembly GCA_032716605.1. Classification (NCBI taxonomy): domain Eukaryota; kingdom Metazoa; phylum Arthropoda; class Malacostraca; order Decapoda; family Lithodidae; genus Paralithodes; species Paralithodes platypus. Next base: position 2,196,049 of record CM064536.1, read on the forward strand.
GGAAAATTAGGTTTTTGCCCCCTACTGTTTAAAAATATGAGGATTTCAATAATTCCTGGGGGGGGTTGCCCCCCTAAACATATTTTGTATCCCACGGCAAATGGTTATGGCCAAATAGTCATTTTGGACAATATAAAGATGATGTAATTAAATTCATACATCGATCGTGGCCTACAGGTTTCTTATACAATGTATTTCATTCTTATATGTGTCTAAATGCCCGTAAAAATGTATTACTGATCCTGAACAAAACAAAAAATCCTCTATATCGCCTACCTCGTAAGAGGCGGGTGGCTTTGTTTACATCCGCCGTGAAGAAGAAGAAGCGTTGGGGAAAATTTGATTTTTGCCCCCTATTGTTTAAATATATGACTATTTCAATAAATCCTGGGGAGGTGAGGGGGGGCTTGCCCCCCCTCAACATATTTTGTATCCGACGGCAAATGGTTATGGCCAAATAGTTATTTTTCGGGAGTGAAGGGGAGTGTTTTTTTATTGTTGTTTAATGGGTAAATATACATTTCCGCCTATAATCACACATCAAAACACCCTTACACAACTCTAAACTAGATAATAACAATCAAAACGATTTTTTAGCAATTTAATTACATCATCTTTATATTGACCGTAATTTTTCGCGAGTGGAGGGGCATGTTTTTAGAAGGTTGTTTAATGGGTAAGTATGCATTTCCGCCTGTTGTCACACTTCAAAACACCCTACACAACTCTAAACTAGATAAAAACAATTGAAACAATTTTTTAGCAATTTAATTACAAGATCTTTTTATTGACCCAAAAGAGTTTTGATTTTGTTTATCTATTATAGAGTTGTGTAAGGGTGTTTTGATGTGTGATAATACTAGGAGATGCATATTTATCCATTACACAATAAAAAAACATGCTCCCCACTAGCGAAAAATAATTATTTGGCCATACCTGTTTGCCGTGGGATACATATTATGTTGAGGGGTGGGAGGGGGGGAAGCCCCGCCCCCCCTCCCTGGACTTATTGAAATATTTATACTGTACTGTGTATACAGTAATCCACTGTGGGGGAATAATTTTGATCACATTTATTAAACCCGATATTAATACAAAACACGCATAGTCTAATCACTCTCAGAGCTTCTTCGGGCATCCTCACTGTTTACAAACGTCTTCATTATGGAGTATAATCGTTATTTACCCCCTGCTGGCAACATAGATGATGATTTCAATAAGTCATGGGGGGTGAGGGGGGCTCAACCCACATTGTATCCCACATTGGAATTATAACTAAAACCATGAACACACTCATTTCTCAAAATCTGGAGGAAATAACATGAAACATAAGGGTGAGAGCCTTTTCCCTATAATAACATGAAACATAAGGGTGAGAGCCTTTTCCCTATAATTACCAATAAAATCGTCCAAACGTAACAAGAATATTATGAAAAGTAAGTAATGGTGGTGAAGGGATTCATTTCCATCAGAAACGAGCCTCAACTAAAATGGATAACCAAATGTGCTGACAAACCTGTTACAGGAGAAGACCTAAGTTCGTCGCCTTGCTGGTCATGGTCATGGAAGTAGTGAAACTGAGCCCGTGATGTGGCTGTTGTTTTCCGTTTGGCAGTCAGAAGAGTAACTGTGACTCAAGCTGACTGTCTTCTTTGTGATGCCGCTACCAACGCCATCTAGAGTTAACGTATCGCACTTTATAGGGGTTGCTCACGTCTTGTGTGTGATGTCGCTACTAACGCCATCTAGAGTTAATGTATCGCACTTTATAGGGGTTGCTCACGTCTTGTGTGTGATGTCGCTACTAACGCCATCTAGAGTTAATGTATCGCACTTTATAGGGGTTGCTCACGTCTTGTGTGTGATGCCGCTACCAACGCCATCTAGAGTTAATGTATCGCACTTTATAGGGGTTGCTCACGTCTTGTGTGTGATGTCGCTACTAACGCCATCTAGAGTTAATGTATCGCACTTTATAGGGGTTGCTCACGTCTTGTGTGTGATGCCGCTACCAACGCCATCTAGAGTTAATGTATCGCACTTTATAGGGGTTGCTCACGTCTTGTGTGTGATGTCGCTACTAACGCCATCTAGAATTAATTTTGTTATCAGCTGATGGCAAATTTGATCCTTTGACTTCTCTATTAATAATGGATATATAATTATGTGATGCTACTGACTTTTCGATAAATAATGGACAAACATGAAGCTACTGTCTGGCTATCATAAAAATACCTGGTTTTCACAATTTACCACTTCTGTCATTTTATTCTAGCTACTGTGTATATTGACGATTTTGTAGTTTAAGAAGGATCTGTCTTAGTAAAACGGGGTAAGTGAGATAGTTCGAAGCCTGTTAATTGCTGGAGGCCCTTTTAAAGATCGTCCAATAGTAGCCAAAATAAATTTAGTTGGACTCTAAAAGGGTTAACAACGTATTTCATTACAAAATCATCATACCTGAATAATCACGATGAGGACATGATCATTCCGTGCCAGCTGAAAATATATATGTCGAGACTCGTAAGTAACTCGACAGTTTAGGTTAAGTAAACATACTGGAAGTTCAAATTAGGCGCCAGTATTAGGCTAAGTTATATATCTATATAAAAGATATACTGTTGTCGGGAATTTAGATAAAGAGGTTAAATTACATATCACTGGTACATGAAATATCCCAACAAATAGTTATAATATAATTACCAACGACGTAGTCGATGGGTGTAATCCAGTCCCCCACACACGGCTAATTCAATTGCATGACATGTAGGAATGTTCACATAATACAATATCGATACAATGAACTTAGCTTAGAGGACTGGTGATGTAGGACTGTTGTTATAGATTAATATTTGTAGCACATGGTGAACTGGGTGTTGAGTCAGAGCCCGGGGGGGGGGGTGGGGGGGGGGGGAGGAGGGGGGGGGGGGGGGGGGGGGAGATGTTGGCTGTATGGTGTTGATTGAGAGACTAAAGGGGCGGCGTCCGATCGCTTCGCGAAATTACATATGGCTGCCGGCTCATAATAATTATAACCCATAACTTGGTTTCATGATACGTCTAGAGCTGATGTAGATATTTATACATTACAGTTAATATTCAACCTATACTTAAGAATAAACTACAATACACAAAGAACCAGCCGAAATCGTACAAGCGATACGATACCGCCAAATTCAAATGTCCTATTGGACCTAAAACTGTCGGGATCATTCCCCTATTCCCGACACTATACTATTTCGTATTAAGTTTATATGGGTTTATTATCCATTATTATATCGGGTTGTCATTATAATAAATCCTGTATATCTTGTAGTTAGTTAAATGACGCATTGGTAGATAAGATAACTGCGCATGCGTCATTCTTGGAACTGGCGGGTTCATCGCCACAAACCTCAGAATCGCTTTCGCTACGACCTCATCAAGATCTCCTTCTAGCCGCTCCAATACAACCACCTGTTTCCAGCTAAGTCATCCTAATTCTTATATCTTAGTGGCCACTATAATTATCTTCTATCTATTCCTACCACTATCATTGAGCTATCTATCCCTATCAACAAATAAAAGTAAGTTAACTCTTGTGAGTTTATAGGTAAATTCCGCTTTGTTTACTATCGAATCCTCACAATATAGACTATAGTGGTTAACCCCTTGAGGATTATGCTGCTTGTTCATAGTTTATTCTAGCTATCATTAAACGATTTTATACAGCTTAGGAAGGATCTGTGGGAATTTAATGCGTTAAGACTATCTCAAGTATTCCTCTGAATTCCATATACCCTTTCCTAATCTGAATACAGTCGGCCAATCATAGCCAGATACCCAAAAATAATTAAAAGGGGAACTATTATATATCGTTGGCTCAAAAGCGATGTTGAGACTTAACTAAAGTAGATTAATGCTGTGTTGTAATTTACTTTACATAGGAATAGCGTCAGGACTGGAGCCCCATTTTCGAGTCCAGTCCCTTGGGTGTTTTAATTAGTTGTATGTATGTAAGTATGTATATACTCAGGCACATACTCAATTGCTGGGGAAGGCCGACATGAGACAGAGCCCGAACAGAAACAAGATTTAACATTCTTATGCTCAGGGTCCAGGACTACTTTCGCGTTCCCTCGCCCGTTTCTTTTGCTGCATTTTGTGTCACCCCAAAGTCTCATTAAAGTGTGGTGGCACAAAATGACAAGGGGCGATCCAGACTTTTAAATATATACATTATATGGACAACCTTTCCTGACTATTTTTAAGAATGAAAGTAAATATGCATTGCAGAATAATTATTACAAAGCAAATAAAGAGACAAAATAAAAGTGAAATAGCGTAATATACCAAATATCATGAGGTATGTCAGGGACTGGAATAATCGACAACAGAACATATCGGCAATAAATTTGAATATATACAATTTAAGATGTGTTGTGACATTACATATTAGGTGAAATTATAAAACATATTTATTTGTCTAATAGTAGAGCAAGAAATATTCGCATACATAGACATTTCAATAATTCTGAGGAGGAGTGACGGATTAATTACCGTGACGAACACTGATTTTCTGAACTTGACTCTTGGTCAAGGTCACGAGGCTAGATACCCCACCCACCCACCCACCCCTCGATATATCTACGTTCCTACTGGCCCTCACGCAGCCGTGGTGCTTAGCGCGGTCGAACCTATATTTCACAAATGTTATGATATTTATATATATGCGTGTACTGTTACTTAGTAATATTGTATTGTGTAACCTAATCAACCCGAATGATATACATTTAAGTAAGAATACACCGAAATATAATAGTGATTAGGCTCGAATGGAGTGGCACCGCGGCTGCGGCCAATGTTTATAAACAACACGCTTTAGGCCTACATATCAAGATCAATAATTAATGATCCATCATTTCGATATTATTTTGATCTAGTTGAATTTGTAAACAATTGTGATGACTATTCCTATAATATAATCGGTTACTTTGAGGTATTATATATAATAACTCCGGTAGGTTATCGGCCTTCTATAGGATTATGACGCTTCTTTTGGATATTCTGAGGATATAGCTAGGTACATTTATAATTATCACATCCAAATCGATTATTTATATATGGATATATACAAAAAGTCTTAAAACTGTTATCAAGTTCCGAAAGTCTGAATCGGGTTGAGTTTAGACCCTGTGGAAGAGCAGGGTTGAGTTGGCTTGATATTGGACACCCTTTATGGCATTTGGGTGTGAAATACGGCACCATTTCCAGTCTATCGGAGATAGTCATGGTAAAGGAAAATGCGGTATTTGTCTCCTCGAGTAGGCAAATTGTGTTAGGGGAGGAGGATTCCTAGCCTCCTGCCCCCAGAAGGAAAATTAGGAGAGCAAAAGAGACAGACAGAAACAGCTAAGGTTGGGTAGAGGATGCCAGACCTCACTCTGGATGGGATCAGCCCTCACCCTATTAGTTAGTTATAATAGGACTTCAGAGCCTATCAACCCTTCTGGATTATTAAGCCAGCACACTGTAAGTCAAGACTAGCATCAGGACTGGAGCCCCTTCTCGAGAACTGCAGTACCTTGAACGATCTTTACACCGGTGAAAAATATATATGAGTGAACGTAATGGATCGAGGGAACTACATAGTTTGTACTATTACAATATGTATATGTGTGAACGTAATGGATCGAGGGAACTACATAGTTTGTACTATTACAATATATATATATGTGTGAACGTAATGGATCGAGGGAACTACATAGTTTGTACTATTACAATATATATATATGTGTGAACGTAATGGATCGAGGGAACTACATAGTTTGTACTATCACAATATATATATGTGTGAACGTAATGGATCGAGGGAACTACATAGTTTGTACTATCACAATATATATATATATATATGTGTGAACGTAATGGATCGAGGGAACTACATAGTTTGTACTATTACAATATATATATATGTGTGAACGTAATGGATCGAGGGAACTACATAGTTTGTACTATTACAATATATATATATGTGTGAACGTAATGGATCGAGGGAACTACATAGTTTGTACTATTACAATATATATATGTGTGAACGTAATGGATCGAGGGAACTACATAGTTTGTACTATCACAATATATATATATATATATATGTGTGAACGTAATGGATCGAGGGAACTACATAGTTTGTACTATCACAATATATATATATATGTGTGAACGTAATGGATCGAGGGAACTACATAGTTTGTACTATCACAATATATATATATGTGTGAACGTAATGGATCGAGGGAACTACATAGTTTGTACTATTACAACATTTTGACCCGCTTTCAGAATGTGTATATTGTTAGAGTAAAGATTGTTTTTTTTTCCGTGAGCGTACCTCCCTTTTTTTATTCAAGGGACTGGATTTCTCGAAAAGGGCTCCAGTCCTGACGCTACTTTTGAATGACAGTGTGCTGGCTTAATAATCCAGATGGGTTAATAGCCTCTGAAGTCCTATTTTAACGATATTTTGTTCTTCATACCCCAAAGATAATCACGTCATCTTACCATCCCAAATGACCACCCAACTAGGTTACTTAATTATCTCATGTTTTTCTCCAAGATATAGTCTCAAAGTATCTACCATGCACCTGTAAGACTTTGTTCTACTCACATGTATTTCTAAGTGGGAAGGGGTTATTTTTGTGGTCTATATATTCATTAAAAATATATTTATTTTGTATTTTGCTCGCTACGCCTCCATCAATCATAAAAAAAAAAAAAAAAACTCCCTCCGAGATAAATTTGTAAATGTTTCGGTTTTTCTTTCAAAAATTACAGGCTTGCTATCGCTAACCAGGAATAAATCGATTCCTAGATGGCACCAAAGGTCCTAATATTGACACAGACATGGAGTGAAAGGTCCTAAAATCGCCAAAATAATGGAACGAACGTCTTAAAATCTCAAAACTAATGGGTGAAGGGAATCCAGAAAAAGTAACTACCTCTCCCTTAACTTTCACATCCAAGTAATGCATTGAGACCAGCTCTACAAATTCCCTTATTCACAATTATTTTTCTATTGTATTCAAGTGTATTGTACACTGTCAAATACTCCCTCCAGATGCTTCTAATATGTTAAGGGGAGGCAGTTGGTTTTTCTATTGTATTCAAGTGTATTGTACACTGTCAAATACTCCCTCCAGATGCTTCTAATATGTTAAGGGGAGGCAGTTGGTTTTTCTATTGTATTCAAGTGTATTGTACACTGTCAAATACTCCCTCCAGATGCTTCTAATATGTTAAGGGGAGGCAGTTGGTTTTCTATTGTATTCAAGTGTATTGTACACTGTCAAATACTCCCTCCAGATGCTTCTAATATGTTAAGGGGAGGCAGTTGGTTTTCTATTGTATTCAAGTGTATTGTACACTGTCAAATACTCCCTCCAGATGCTTCTAATATGTTAAGGGGAGGCAGTTGGTTTTCTATTGTATTCAAGTGTATTGTACACTGTCAAATACTCCCTCCAGATGCTTCTAATATGTTAAGGGGAGGCAGTTGGTTTTCTATTGTATTCAAGTGTATTGTACACTGTCAAATACTCCCTCCAGATGCTTCTAATATGTTAAGGGGAGGCAGTTGGTTTTCTATTGTATTCAAGTGTATTGTACACTGTCAAATACTCCCTCCAGATGCTTCTAATATGTTAAGGGGAGGCAGTTGGTTTTCGAGTCTTCCTCCTCCCTCATGTTTATGTTTAGTTATGATATTTCAAGACATTCGCCCCATTAGTTTGGCGATTTTCAGATCTTTTTGAAATTTTGTTATACCAATATTAAGACCTTTCGTGCCATTTAGATGTCTATTTTTTCCTGGCGAGCAATAGCGAGCCTATAATATTTGAAGAGGAATCGGCCTTCGGCCGGGACATTTTTCTACCGAAAAATGTACAAAATTATATCGAAGGAGTGTCTTGTGGGTGTTCTTTTAAAGTTTGATCGAGGTTTAGATAGCAACCATTGAGCTGAACCAGTAAATTATGCTGCACAATACCGTCTGTGCTCCCTTAATAGTCTTTTGAAGAATGTGACGCATTTTGACAGTTTACTCTGGCTATCATTGGACGATTTTATATACAGTATAGGAAGGATCTGTGGAAATTATAAGTGTAAAGACTAGCTCACTTAACCCTCTGACTTCCATATACCCTTCCTAATCTGAATGTAATCATGTATACTGTATATAGCCAAAACACAGACAAGCGGTTCGTATACCTGGATCTCGCAAGGGTATGATCACGTGAAAGTATAATCACCAACACGAATACAGCAAATAAATGATTGTTTTATTTGGTATTGTAAACTTGTAAGGTAATGCATAGATTACACAACCCATACAAGTTACAAGGACGTATTTTGTTCTGTTTTCTGGTTATTATTTAACATATATATTTAGATTGGGAAGGGTATTTGGACGTCAGAGGGTTAATTAAGACAGTGTTTACCTTTATAATTCCCACAGACCCTTCCTACATTGTATAATAATATCGTCTAATGAAAGCCAGAATAAACTGACAAAAAGCGTTATAATTTGCAAAGGGTTAAACATCGTGGGTACAGGATTTGGTGAAAGAAAAATTATGACGACGGAGGGACGAAGGCTGGGTCATGAATTTAGATACGATATTGGAATCAAACCCAGTGAGAGAGAGAGAGAGAGAGCGAGAGAGAGATAGAGTGTTACAAGGAGTTACAAGGAATATTTAGTATCTCAGATACCTTGCGGTTCATTCCGCGGAAATATTGGAAGTGAAAAGAGATTAACTGTTTAGTACACTGCACTCTTTACAGAGTGTGCAAAATACTATCTACTCTCTTATTGAACTGCTCTACTGAAGACCTGTTTACAACTTCTGAGGGCAGTTTGTTCCAGGTAGAACAGATCTTATAAGTGAAAAATGTTCCACAAATATTAGTGCTGAACCTTTTCAATTATATTGTCCAGCCATGGTTGCGTGTTGTATTCGTATTGCTATAAGCCACGTTGCCAAACCCATTAAGTAATTTAAAACATGCAATGAGCTGACCTCGTAGTCTGCGTGTCTCCAACGGAAAGAGATTAAGAGCTCTCAACCGGTCCTCATAGCTATCTATCTATCTATCTATTGCCTGACGCCGTGATCCCCGAAGGGGTGGCCACGAACGAACCGCCCCCATGCACCTCTGTCCCCAGTCAGTCGACGCCCCTCCCCCCAACCAGCACCGCCTTCGTTCATGTAGTTCCTCACTCCATCCTTCCACCTCATATTCGGTCTACCTCTCCCCCTCTGTCCCTCCACCTCGCTCTCGTACACCCTCTTAGTCATTCTCTCGCTTTCCATACGTTCCATATGGCCGAACCATCTCAAGTTGTTCCTTTTCACACTTTCCAGCACATCTACCTCCACACCACACCTCCTTCTTACTTCCTCATTAGTCTGTCTATCCCTCCATGTAACTCCGCACGCACTCCTTAAGTAACTCATTTCCACTGCTCTCACTCTTGGTCTGAGTCTCTCAACCAACGTCCATGCTTCGCTTCCGTAAGTCAGTGTCGGGATTACCACACTGTCATGCAAGGACTTCTTCACTTCCATACTGACCACCCTATTTCTTGTTACTGCTTTTAGCGTTCCTACAACCCTCTTCCCCTGTTGTACCCTCTCCCGCACCTCTTCATCCATAGTCCCATCTTTACTCAACACACTGCCCAGATACTTAAAAGAGTTGACGATCTCCATAGCCTGACCGTTCAGCTTCACCTCACACTCTGTGACTTCACCCCTTTCGAAGACCATAACCTTGCTCTTCCCCGTATTTACCTTCAAATTCCGTTTTTCGCACACTGTTCCAAACTCATTTGCCAGACCCTGCAACTCCCATTCATTATCACTCATCAGAACTGTATCATCCGCAAACAGCAGTATAGGTAGCTTCCACTCAATTCCCTCTCTTTTCAGCGATACACCAACATCCACTGCACTTGATAGTATTTCTTTCATAACTCCATCCATATATACAGTAAACAACCACGGGGACATCACACACCCCTGTTTCAAACCAACATTCAGGTCAAAGAACTCGCTCTGCTCACTCTCCACACATACTGCCGCCTTTGCACCCTCATACATGCTCTTCACTGCTTTCAGCAACTTGCCATCTACTCCGTATATTCTAAGTACTTTCCACAAACCTTCTCTATCCACTCTGTCATAGGCCTTCTCCAAGTCCATAAAGGCAACATACACCTTTTGTTTCTTCTCCAGATACTTCTCCACAACACAATTCAGGGTAAAAATCTGATCTACACATCCTCTTCCCTTCCTAAAACCTTCCTGCTCGTCGCCTATCCATTTCTCCGTTCTCACTCTCACTCTCTCAATCACTACCCTACTGTATACTTCCCTACTACGCTTAGAAGACATATTCCTCGGTGGTTACCACACACTCCTCTTTACCCTTTGCCCTTATATAGGGGGACTATTATGCCAGTCTTCCAGTCATCGGGTGCACTCCCCTTCTCCCATGCTAGTTTGCACATTTTCCATACCCATTCTATCACTATCTCACCACCATACCTCAACATTTCCCCACACACTCCATCTGTTCCTGGTGCTTTCCCCAACTTCACTCTTTTCATGGCTTCCCACACTTCTGACCTCCTGATCCCCACCTCCTCCTCCACTACTTCTCTTCTTCTCCCTCCCATACCATATCCAGCTATGTTTGCTGGCTCTTCATTCCTTTCATTTAGCAACTCACTGAAGTACTCCCTCCATCTTTCGACTCTCTCTTGCTTCTCGGCTAGCATTCTCCCATTCTTATCTTTCACACCCTTACTGTTTCCCTTGCTACCTTCCCTAACTTTCTTGACTTCTTTCCAGAACAGTTTCTTACTCTCCCTCCATTTTACACTCAGATTCCTTCCAAATTCCTCATCTACTCTTCTCTTACTTTCCTTCACTACTCTCTTCACCACCCTCTTACTCTCCACGTACCTCGCTCGTTTCTGTCTCTCGGAATCTTCATTCCCTCTACTACCCAACCACTCTCTATATGCTTTCTTCTTTTCTTCCACAGCTATTCTTACCTCTTCTGTCCACCATGCTGTACCTTTCACTCCCCTCCCTCTTCTCCTCACTCCACACACCTCCTCACATGCTGCACAGATCTCATCCTTAAACACCTTGCTCATCTCCTCCACTTCCTCCATAACTTCCAGGTCAAACCCACCTAGTCGTCTTTCCACTGCTCTCCTGTACTCCTCCCTGACTTCCTCCTCCTGCAACCTCTCCACCCTCCTCACCATTCCACCCTCCTCTCGTCTCCCTCCCGCTCTCCTTACCCACTTCTTTTGTATCCTAACCTTAGCTACCACTACATAATGATCAGACAGACCCCCTCCAATACCCCTATACACCCTAGCATCCATCACAGATTTCTTCATTCGTTCATCCACAAACATAATCAATCAATGACTTTCGTTCCACCACTGTCTTATCCTTCATCGTCAACATCCGTTTCCACGTGTACCTGTGGATCATTCTGTGTCGGAAGAAGGTGTTGGCTATCCACAGCCTCCTTCCCACACATACGTCCACAAGTGCACTACCATTCCCATTCACCTCTGATGGTACCCCCCACCCTCCCACCACTCCCTCAACTTTCCTATCACCCACCTTACCATTCATATCCCCAATCAGAAATATTCTTTCGTTCTTGTCAAACTTCTCCAGGCACGCCTCCACATTCATCCAGAACTCCTCTTTCTTTCTTTCAAGTATATCCTCTGTCGGGGCATACACGCATACAATCACCCACGTTTGTATTCCTACTTTCATTCTCACCCACACAATCCTTGAACCCACAGACCCATACTCTCTTACACATTCCTTCCATTTGCTACTTACAAACAAACATGCACCTTCTCTCGCTGTTCCTTCACTCACTCCAGCACACACACCCATTCCACACTCCCACTCTCTCACATCTGAACCTTTCCATTTGGTCTCTGTCATTCCACATACATCCAGCCTGGCATTCACTAACACTTCCAGAACCTCTCTCTCTTTTGTGCCATCATTCATGCCACTAACATTCCACGTAGCCATTCTCAGAATGTCCGAAGGCATGTCCTTAGTCGGTCGTGGTTCGTCAACGTTGGTTCCGTCCGCATCCGAGGCTGTTCGTTCGTTTTTCTTTGCTTAGATATTTTTTCCGGGTGGGGGTCGCAAGCCCACCGACCCAACCTCTTTAGTCGCCTCTTACGACACGCAGAAGGCACATGGGGCATATTCTATTCCCTAACCCCCAGGGGGGGCTAAGTCTTCTAAGCTAAGTCTTCTAATTGATTAAATATGTGTTGTAGCCCTAGTTTGTACTCTTTCCAATCGTTCTGTATATCTTTCCTGAGTGCTGGAGACCAGAATTGAACAGCATACTCCAGAGGAGACCGCATCAGAGCTTTGTAAAGTATGAGAACTATTTCCTTATTTCTATACTAAAATTACCTCTTAATAAAGCCCAATAATTTATGATCTTTCTTCTCTACTCCAATGCACTGCTTGGAAAACTTTAGGCCACTTCTAATCAGAACACCCAGATCCTTTTATAAGTCAGTCACTTCCAGAGGCATTCCCAATAGTGAATAGCCTGACTTGGGGTTTACTTGGCCGATTTGCATCACCTTGCACTTTTCCAAGTTTAGAAGCATCTGCCATGTCTCCGACCATTCACCCAGTCTGTTGAGGTCCATCATGAGCTGTTCAACCCCTTTTGGGTCCTTCACATAAGTTCCAAGATTTATGTCATCTGCAAACTTGGAGATCACGCTCAACAGACCAAAAGAGAGAGAGAGAGAGAGAGATTTACATAGATACACTGACCACACAGACCTTACGATCCCAACGAGGTGGTCACGACTTAATTATAGTAGAGATAGAAACCCGAGAGTAAAGGACAGTGGAAGGAAAGGATAGCAAAGTAGAAGGCTCTCTCCCCACCCTTCGTTTCCTCCAGCAATTGCCGTACAATGAAGACAGTTGGAAGTTAATTTGAAGATCTTGGAAACCGTCTGAAGGAATTTATAGAAAGTTAGAAAAGAAAAGGAAATTGCATACATACCTTCACCTATAATAATATAATATAAAATACTGTATATTAAAACTTTACTTATCATTAGTGAGACCCCATATGGATTATGCTGTTCAATTGTGGTGTCCTTATTACAGAATGGACATAGATTCATTGGAGAGAGTACAACGTAGAATGAAGAATATGATTCATAATATTAGAAATTTTCCGTATGAAGAAAGGTTGAAGAAATTAGGCTTACATTCGTTAGAGAGACGCATAGTTAGAGGGGATATGATAGAGGTATTCAAGTGGGTTAGTGGGATTAATAAAGGGGACATGAAAAATGAACTAAAGCTCAGTGATAGCAAAAGAACTCGTACAAATGGTTTCAAATTAGATAAATTTCGTTTCAGAAAAGATATAGGCAAATATTGAGTTGTAGATGGGTGGAATAGGCTACCAAGTGATATAGTGGGATCAAGAACGATAGGGAGCTTTAAGATAATATTAGATAGGCATATGGACGAGATGGGTTGGGTGTGAGGCGGATCTACCAGGTGTGGGCCAATCGTCGCTCAGCAGAGTCCCGCAATCTTGTGTTAATCCCTGACCATTTTGGTGGGGGCAGTACTCAAGGTATTAGTGAGTTGGGCCTATAATTGGGCCCTGTAATTGGGGTTGGGTGTGACAGGGATCTGCCTTGTATGGGCCGATCAGCATTTTGCAGACTCCCATTTTCTTATGTTCTTATGTATATATGGATTTTGTTTTTTCCTCAGTTAGTTCTCTTCAATTGGAAACAGTGTTCGTTACTACCACATCGTTCTATCATTGGTTATTACCCACTCCATCGCTATTTCTCTGTGGTATGAGCATAGCCTTTTTTTAAATGCATCTATTGAGATACTATCTATTACTTTATTTGGGAGCTTATTCCACTCAGTAATAACTGTGAATCAAGAAAGTTTTTATTGTATCCAGGTTTGTTTCTTACCTATTAATTGTAACTAGTTTCCTCATGTAGAACTCTCTTTGGCTATCTTAAATTGTTTGTTGGGGTTAATGTTACTGAATCCTTTTAAAATCTTAAAACAATCAATCAGTTGTCCTCTTATCCTCCGTTTCTTAAGTGAAAATAGATTTAATTATCTTAGTCTCTCATTATATGGTATATTTCTTAGAGAAGGGATCAATTTAGTTGCTCTTCGCTGCACAGATTCCAGCTTTACATTGTCCCTTATGAGGTAGGGAAACCAGAACTGCACAGCATACTCTAGATGGGGTCTCACTATACTTTTATATAATGGCATAACTATGACTCTGCTGTGATAATTAAAATTACTTCTGATTTAGCCTAATTCTCTGTTTGCTTTGTTAGCTGCTGCCGTGCATTGGTTAGCAAATGTTAGGTTTCATTTATAAGCACTCATAGATATTTTACCTGTGTTACGCTATTAACTTTCTCCCCGTTCATATAATATTTATATTCATTGTTTTTAGAGCCTATTTGCAATATCTGACATTTGTTTACATTAAAGGGAATTTGCCAATTCTCCGACCATTCTGTGATTGTACTTAGATCTGTTTGTAGACTGATGTTATCGCTTTCTGAAATTATTGCATTTCCTATCTGGGGTTTGTCCGCGAATTTAGAAACTATATTATTGATACCATTGTCAATGTCATTGATGTATATTGTGAACAAGATCGGTCCCAAAACTGAGATATAAGAGATTCCATTAGTCACTGGAGTTCATGATGGTTCGACACCATAAATAAATACTCTCTGCTTTCTTTCACTTAGCCAGTTATTAATCATTGTGTAGGTTTTGCCCTGTATTCCTAAGCCATGGACTTTCTGTAGCAATTTTAAATGTGGAACCTTGTTGAAGGCTTTCTGAAAGTCCAAGTACACTATGTTGATACTTTTGGTGAAGTAATTTAAATTAAAAAGGCTATACTAAAATGTTATTGAGTTCGTTAGGCATGATCTCTTTGAGAGAGAGAGAGAGAGAGAGAGAGAGAGAGAGAGAGAGAGAGAGAGAGAGAGAGAGAGAGCGAGAGCGAGAGAGAGAGAGAGATTAGGTATACAAATATATATTTTTGAATCACCAGTACCTGACGGGTTGGAAATAATTTTCTTCAAACTTATTGACATAGACAGTCATGGTACACTTTGTATTGGCTGTTACCATCCTCCCACCCAAGGAACATTAATAGTAGACTGTATATCAGACAATCTTGATCAACTACTGATAAATAATAATTGTCAAAATGTACTCATCATTGGTGATTTAAACCATAACAGAATACAAGGTGCTACAGAACACTTCTTAGCATTATATAACCTGCATAACCTAATTATGTTAACTTCCCAACTCATTCATCTGGATCGTCACTTGATCCAGTATAAATAACTGACTTACCATCACATATAATCAACTGTGCTCCTTTGGGACTTGTTGTTACTTCTGATCATGAAGCAGTTCTCACATCTATGCATCTTCAAGATGCCAAAAGAAGAGAGTTGCAACTGTATTCTGTGGAAATTGGAAGCTTCTGACTGGATAGGACTCAGGACTGCTCTGACAAATGTTGATTGGAACAACATTATACAGGGAGACATCAACAAGTCAATTTATTCACATCAACGGTATTGTAGATTCAAGAACATTGTGTACCTCATAGAAGTCACTCAGCAAAACCTTTAGACCAACCATGTTTTGGACCGCAATGCAAAGCTGCAAGTGATAAAAAATACCGGGCTTGGCTAAGATACAAACATAGGTCAACACGCCACAACACAAAACTTCATAAAGAGGCTAGAAAGCGCATGGAGCAAGTGCAACACTGGGCAATCCAGCAAAGGGAAACAAGTATGAAAGCTAAACTAAGAGGAGGAAGTATTGGACGTAAACTATGGTGGAGTATAATCAAGGAAAAACAAGGTACCTTAAGAGAAGATAACATTCCACCTCTTGCCCTTCCAACTGGTTCCGTGGCAACGACCACACTATATATAATATATATATATATATATATATATATATATATATATATATATATATATATATATATATATATATATATATATATATACTGTGATTATACGGTATGTATAAATCTAATGAACCTAACAATGTAATGTACTACCTTAATATACTCAATAATGATATCATTAGTTATGACACCGAGTTGAATCTCATAAATGTCTGTATAATGTCCTACAATACCATTTTAACTGACACCCGACAACGATTCACCAAGTAATATAACGATCGTTCTAATAATTCGGTGTGACAATTATGATAATGACCCAGGTGCGATTAATTAATCAACGATAATTATGTGCATCAGTACCAGGGACGTCCTGTTAACTATATTCTGGGAACTATTATACGAACTGATTCACCTTACGAGTTTAATCTAGCAATAATAAGGCTTCAAACTATCACAACTAACCCTTTTAACTACCACAGATCCTTCCTAAGCTGCATAATATCGTCTAACTATAGCTAGAATATAATAACACAAATGTACTCAGAGGGATAACATGTAATGTACAGTATGTTGTCTATGAAATATAGTATATTTTTTACCAGATACAAACATCTCATCTCACTCTTTCAACTCTTGGGGAGGCACTCGCTGCAGGCAGTTATGCCTTTTGTCTCCCTCATTCACATTAAAAAACAAAAAAATAAAAACATAATATTAACCCATACTGTTCCGGTGACATCATATTGATTATAGTTTGGCTTCTATTATACAATGCTATTCAGTTTAAAAAGGGCCTTCAACAATTAACAGGCTTCGAACTATCTCACTTCACCATTTTTACTACCACAGATCCTTCCTAAACTGCACAAGATCGTCTGAATGTAGCTAGATTAAAATCATAAAGACTTCGCCGGTACAGAAGGGGTTAAAACAATAGCTCTACCCATACCATCCACTGTATTGTCAACCCATATTTCATGTAAAGGCGGCGTCACATGAACGACGTTTCCGTCAATTTGTATAAGCAATTATAATCTGGCAGCTTCAAAATTCAAGTTCCGTAAGAATAAACCACCTAACATAACCCACCTTCGATCTAGTTTTCTATTCCAGTACGATAGAGCCTCAGAATAGCACGAGAAGAAACTTGCTCATCGAAAATTGATGGAAAATGTGCTCGTGTGACATCACTTTAAATTACAGTTTATTCCATTCGAACAAATGAGTGATGAGTAGTGAAAGAATAAGTGACGAGTAGTGAACAAATGAATGACGAGTAGTGAACAAATGAATGACGAGTAGTGAACAAATGAGGGACGAGTAGTGAAAGAATAAGTGACGAGTAGTGAACAAATGAATGACGAGTAGTGAACAAATGAGGGACGAGTAGTGAACAAATGAATGACGAGTAGTGAACAAATGAATGACGAGTAGTGAACAAATGAATGACGAGTAGTGAACAAATGAGTGCCGAGTAGTGAACAAATGAGTGACGAGTAGTGAACAAATGAGTGACGAGGAGTGAACAAATGAATGACGAGTAGTGAACAAATGAGTGACGAGTAGTGAACAAATAAGTGACGAGTAGTGAACAAATGAATGACGAGTAGTGAACAAATGAATGACGAGTAGTGAACAAATGAGTGACGGGTAGTGAACAAATGAATGAGTAGTGAACAAATGAATGATGAGTAGTGAACAAATGAGTGACGAGTAGTGAACAAATGAATGACGAGTAATGAACAAATGAATGACGAGTAGTGAACAAATGAGTGACGAGTAGTGAACAAATAAGTGACGAGTAGTGAACAAATGAATGACGAGTAGTGAACAAATGAATGACGAGTAGTGAACAAATGAGTGAAGAGTAGTGAAAGAATAAGTGACGAGTAGTGAACAAATGAATGACGAGTAGTGAACAAATGAATGACGAGTAGTGAACAAATGAGGGACGAGTAGTGAACAAATGAATGACGAGTAGTGAACAAATGAATGACGATTAGTGAACAAATGAATGACGAATAGTGAACAAATGAGTGCCGAGTAGTGAACAAATGAATGACGAGTAGTGAACAAATGAGTGACGAGTAATGAACAAATGAGGGACGAGTAGTGAACAAATGAATGACGAGTAGTGAACAAATGAGTGACGAGTATTGAACAAATGAGGGACAAGTAGCCAACAAATGAGTGACGAGTAGTGAACAAATGAATGACGAGTAGTGAACAAATGAGTGACGAGTAGTGAACAAATGAGTGACGAGTAGTGAACAAATGAATGACGAGTAGTGAACAAATGAATGACGAGTAGTGAACAAATGAGTGACAATTAGTGAACAAATGAATGACGAGTAGTGAACAAATGAATGACGAGTAGTGAACAAATGAATGACGAGTAGTGAACAAATGAATGACGAGTAGTGAACAAATGAATGACGAGTAGTGAACAAATGAGTGACGAGTAGTGAACAAATGAGTGACAAGTAGTGAACAAATAAGTGACGATTAGTGAACAAATGAATGACAAGTAGTGAACAAATGAACGACGAGTAGTGAACAAATGAATGACGAGTAGTGAACAAATGAATGATGAGTAGTGAACAAATGAGTGACAATTAGTGAACAAATGAATGACGAGTAGTGAACAAATGAATGACGAGTAGTGAACAAATGAATGACGAGTAGTGAACAAATGAGTGACGAGTAGTGAACAAATGAGTGACAAGTAGTGAACAAATAAGTGACGATTAGTGAACAAATGAATGACGAGTAGTGAACAAATGAATGACGAGTAGTGAACAAATGAGTGATGATTAGTGAACAAATGAATGACGAGTAGTGAACAAATGAATGACGAGTAGTGAACAAATGAATGACGAGTAGTGAACAAATGAGTGACGAGTAGTGAACAAATGAGTGACGATTAGTGAACAAATGAATGACGAGTAGTGAACAAATGAATGACGAGTAGTGACCAAATGAGTGACGAGTAGTGAACAAATGAGTGACGATTAGTGAACAAATGAATGACGAGTAGTGAACAAATGAATGACGAGTAGTGAACAAATGAATGACGAGTAGTGAACAACATAGTGACACAAGCACACGTAGGAGTACCATTGTTTAAGGGAGCCCACCTCGTTTTTTTTTCTCTTTCTCTCCCTCCCTCTTTGGCTTGTATCCATTCGGCCCCATTCAGCCAACTGTTTTAAGACATTTATCCCCATCTAGGTGTCGATTTTTTCCTGGCGAGCGATAGCGAGCGAACATTGTATGGAGAAATCCGGCTTCGCCGGAGACATTATTCTATCACGAAAAATGTACACATTTAGCTTGCTGTAAAAGAAAAATATATATATGCTGGCTCGCTACCGCTCGCCAGGAAAATATTGACACTTGGATGGGGGTAAACATCTTAAAACATTAGGAGAGAGAGAGAGAGAGAGAGAGAGAGAGAGAGAGAGAGAGAGAGAGAGAGAAGGATAGAGTGAGTAGAAAGAGAGAATAGAGAGGAGAAAGAGAATATAGAGAGATAAATGAGATAGAGATGGAAAAAAGAAGACATGGGAGAGAAGCGATCATAGAATAAAAAATATAGGGTAGAGAGGAAAGAAATAAAGAAGGGATAAGGGGAAGGAGGATGAATAACTATTAAGAAGGATAGATGAAGAAAGAAAGAAGGACAGAAATAATAGAGCAGGATGAGAGTCGTCTACTCTGGAGAGATCGATAAATATAATAGAAGAAAACATAGAGATCTTGAAAATATGTGAACCGATCTTAACCCCTAAAAAACAGGGCCGTTTGTAACATCAACTACCTGCCAAGCGGACATATTTACCCTAAACGAGTTTCATTCCATGCTCTCTTTCATGCATAAAGAAGAGCCAGAGAGTAATACAATTATGTATCCGTGAAAGGGCGATAATAGAGCTTTCCAATGACACCTGAATCATCCTTGTACGACCACCACGGGTTATCCTATAGCGATCGCGCAACCGGAGCTGAAAAACCCTAAAATAAGGTAATTTCCCCGGTTTTTTCCTGGTCTCGCTAGGCCGAGTGTGTGGAATGTTGCAGTGGCGGTCTCAGTCGCGGCACTGTGGTCGTGCCGAACGGTCAGAGCCCGCCTATTGACCTCCCAATGCTTGGACTCTCTCAGAGCCGATAATGTGCTCAAAATTCCGCCCGTCATATGACGGGTACCGTAGGATAGTCCATTTATCTCTCGCCCGTCATATGACGGGCACCGCGGTTGGAGTGTTAAGACGATATCACACAATCACTTTTTCCGTCAATTTTTTCCGAGCAATTGTTGTCTGGCTCTACCTTCGATCTAGTTTCCGTTGCCTATGCGAAATAGTCTCAACATTTTACAAGAAAAACCTTGCTTATCGAAAATTGCTGGAAAAAGTGCTCGTGTGACACCGGCTATAAAAGTTGTCACTCATATAGCATTCAATAATATACCGTATGTAATTTATAATAAGAATCACAATATATATTCCCAAAGCCTGCGATAATATTGCATGTAGGCTGTCCGTTTTACCGCAGCCATACGATAATTTTTCTATAACTGCTTTTACGTTTATGCATATCACTGTACGGCATTTTCAATTGCATAATATTATGCATTAGTTCCCATTTTACCTTTAGACATTTTATACAGAGCGGGTCGCGAAACATTTGCGCAAAGGTTATGTATTAATGTTAAATGCATGACAAGTCGACGTAAGACAATATTCGCGATATTCCCATATTATATAATACATGGGAATTCCCAATGGGCAAATGCTTCTCGACCGCTCTGTATATACTGTATATGGTATAAAGAAATACTGGTCATAGTGTAAGTAACTGGAACTAAACAAAAGAGGCGGCGACTTTCGTTTCTAATCGTGTTATTACTATATCCCGGTACATAGAAAACGGGTCCTGTACACTTAGAGAGAGATACCCACATATACATGTCACCATAATCCATACAAACAAACACACACACAAACATTATATACAGTACATGGACAAAGACATGTATTATAGCATTAATATATGTTAAATACTGTACATGGTTAAATATATATAGTATAGCATTTATATTTGTTACATACTGTGCATAGTTAAATACATACAGTATATTATAGCATTTACATGTTACATAGTGTACATGGTTAAAGACATATAGCATAACATTTACATATGTTCTATATGGTACATGGTTAAAGTCATATAGTATAGCTCTTACATTTGTAATAAATAAGAATGAATGGAGAATGCTAGTGAATAGATGAGTGTAAACGCGGTCGTTTGGGAGAGGGAATATGAGAATATAACACTATACCTAATACTGTATACTGTCTTTGTCGCTATGTTATATGTAGGTATGTGTGTGTGTGTGTGTGTGAGAGAGAGAGAGAGTGAGAGTGAAACAAACACACTCTCTCTCTCTCTCTCACACACACACACACATCACTCAACAATAAAGACTAATTTTCTAGTCTGATGCTAGGGTGATGATTTGATCAACACATTGCTTCACCTAATTACATCCATTAAATCCACCGTTATAATTACCTCTACACATGAGGGTGAGTGTACCTCTGATTGCATGTAACGTAATATGTGTGTATACAGTATATTGTTGTGGAAGCTCTAGTTTGATGCATTTGTATGATATAATATATGTTGATTATTTGTGTATGTAGGACTTGTACGTGTGTGTAAATGTATGTATATAATGTGTATCTGTGTGTGTTTGTTAGATGTCAGGAACAATATGACGAATGTGTTGATGAAACCTTCAACATACAGTTTATAATAATGTTCAGTTGCCCCCATAAGTTATGTTCAGTTGCCCCCATAAGTTATGTTCAGTTGCCCCCATAAGTTATGTTCAGTTGCCCCCATAAGTTATGTTCAGTTGCCCCCATAAGTTATGTTCAGTTGCCCCCATAAGTTATGTTCAGTTGCCCCCATAAGTTATGTTCAGTTGCCCCCATAAGTTATGTTCCTCGTCGTGATCGTATGTATGAAAGTAAATAGTAAACATGAATTGCAAATGTAGTTTCTATTAATCATCAGTTGACTAATCAGATGAGTTAACCACTGCATAAGAACCTACGCACGTAATTCAAACATGCACATTATATTGTTGTGCATAAGATCGCTAAGAGGAACAGAACTTATGTAGACAACTGTACTGTAGACAATTCAAAGAAAAACCCAAGTCCCATGGCATACAGTGGTATGCACTTTGATGGATTGAACTTTGGCACACTATAATGTCGTTCATATGAATAGCACAATCCATATGGCCACCACCTTAAAGCATACTGTACAACTGGAGAGGGTAAATTGATGATTTTAGAAACTGATCAAGGTCTTTAGAACCTTCCCAGTAATGTGCCAAAGTTATAGGAAAGGCATGTTAGTTGGAAAGCGCTATTGCCCAAATTAAGTATCAAGCTCAGTGTTGGTGCCCATACTATATACTTTGTAGCGACTGATGCGTCAAATATAAGTATCAAGCTCAGTGTTGGTGCCCATACTATATACTTTGTAGCGACTGATGCGTCAAATATAAGTATCAAGCTCAGTGTTGGTGCCCATACTATATACTTTGTAGCGACTGATTGCGTCAACTATAAGTATCAAGCTCAGTGTTGGTGCCCATACTATATACTTTGTAGCGACTGATTGCGTCAACTATAAGTATCAAGCTCAGTGTTGGTGCCCATACTATATACTTTGTAGCGACTGATTGCGTCAACTATAAGTATCAAGCTCAGTGTTGGTGCCCATACTATATACTTTGTAGCGACTGATTGCGTCAACTATAAGTATCAAGCTCAGTGTTGGTGCCCATACTATATACTTTGTAGCGACTGATGCGTCAAATATAAAGGTTATCTCTATCATATAACCAATGGGGCTGAGTTAGGGGTCTTACGATAGACTGCACTTACTTGCAGCGCTCATCTGCTCATATTTGCTCTTTGAAGTTTGTGTAGGGTAACTCCGGTCAAATAGATTCGAACAAATAATATGAGAAGGCTGCCTGTGGTGATTTGTAAAATAAAATATACACCATTTATATGACTGGAAGGGTAAATAGTGGCCATGATTTTGTTAATTTTACACAGAAAAGTTTAACCTAGATGGATTAACATGTGTTGAGAATGGTTAAAAATGTCCTCATATTAATTTGAATACATATGTTTAATTCTAAGAATAATTTAAGGGAAACGTGGCCAAGTGATGCAAGTCCATTAACCCAATAATACAGAACGTTGGTTCTCTATCTTGGTTCTTTGGAGACCGATGTTATTCTCATTCAGTTGGTTATTAATTTAACTCCTTAGTTGCGGCACCCGTCACCAGACAGACATCAAATTCCAGTTATTATGTATCCTGGGAGCTAGCAAGTGGTTGCAGGCACCACAGGACCCATTCATCCATCGCCCACCAAGTCTGGGCCAACACTGATGTAGCTCCGAGATGTCTCCCACATGATTGCAGCGTTACACATAGCGAAAACAGCTTAAAAACGCTCACTGTTTGCGATTTTGGCCGACATTTGCAAGATTGTTGCAAGACAACCAGATGTCGTACAGAGATAATTCAAGTATCATTGGAAAGCTCTATTACTGTATTTTACGGATATATCTGGACACCATCATACAAACAATGATAGAGACATTATACTGTATCCATAGGTCCATTGATTAATACATTATACTGTATCCATAGGTCCATTGATTAATACATTATACTGTATCCATAGGTCCATTGATTAATACATTATACTGTATCCATAGGTCCATTGATTAATACATTATACTGTATCCATAGGTCCATTGATTAATACATTATACTGTATCCATAGGTCCATTGATTAATACATTATACTGTATCCATAGGTCCATTGATTAATACATTATACTGTATCCATAGGTCCATTGATTAATACATTATACTGTATCCATAGGTCCATTGATTAATACATTATACTGTATCCATAGGTCCATTGATTAATACATTTTATACATTACATTAATTACATACATTACACACATTACATACATCACATACTTTACGTACATACATCACATACATTACATACCGGTACATGCATTCATTACATACATTATACATTACATACATGAGTGTTTACATTCGTGAGGGATAATGGAAGGACAAGAGGGCACGAGTTTAAGCTGAGGAAGGGCAGATGTCGTAAGGACACAAAGAAATTCAGCTTCCCATATAGGAGTATAGAAACTTGGAACAACTTGGAGGAGGAGGTGGTGAGAGCGAGGAACATTAACATGTTCAAATCTAGGTTGGATAAAAGTAAATATGGAAATAGGTCAACATAAGTATGATATGTTAGTCCAAAATACTGGGAACTGGGAATATCCATTACGCTACTTGTCTAAGTAAAATGGATTGATTGTAAAGTAACTAAGACAGGACAACACGAGCGCTGCTCAATTCCTGTAAACTACAAATAGGTAAATACAAATAGGTAAATACATAAACAGTATAAACCGCAAAGCTACAGACGCACATAAACACACACACACACATAAACATACACACACACATACACATAAACACACATACACAGACAGAGACACGCACACAAACACACATATAAATTCCAGTATTCACACAAGCCTTATAGCATATCTTCAAAACTTCCTTCCATTTCAAACTTCCGTGGGACGTGATCCTCCTCTCCACTATTAGGACTATCTCAAAGTTATTTTATGGAAGATACAAGTTATGCAATAATGTTCTGCTACAGTATATTATCCACATAAACATCCTCATCTTTATTACTGTAACGCTATAATCAGGTATATGAATGTCAGACGGCATATTACTTGATAGCATTTGATACCTATTGCAATATTTCAGTAAATGATCATAGTTGCATTATAGGCTTGAGAGTTTCAGAACATAGTATTAGTCTACTGTTAGCTGACTTGCCGTATTGTCTACTTCCTAAATTCAACAGAGCATTCATCAAAATACTCATTCAATTGTAAAAATAATAAATTCATATATTATCTATCTATCTATCTATCTATCCATATATATATATATATCCGTATGTATTTTAACGGTGTTGCCTATGAACTTGGTAGACCATTGATGGACCAGCACTGTATTCCTATGAAGGGCTTGCTAGTCAACAAATGGCATCACATGTGATTACTGGCACTGCGTTATTGATGAAGGAGCCACTACTAAATATTTGGTTTTCATTCAACCATTCTGGACTCAAACCTTTTTTTTTTTTTTTTTTTTTTTTTTTAAAGAGACAATGAACGGAGGAAGGAAAAACACAGATAAAACAAAAAGGTCTATGTGCCTAAAGGCATCCTCCATTCATAAAATGTTTGTAACAACTGGATTTAAACATTTGTAGATTGTAAGTTTGTGGAAAGCAATTCGAGGGAAGTGAATTCCAAAGAGTAGTAGCTCTGGGGATAAATGAATTCTGATAAGCAGAAGTTCTGCATTTAGGAGGAGAAAGTGTAAATTCATGGGCGCTCTCAGCTGCCCTAGTTTTACGGGGAAAGATGTGGAGAGGCGGCACAATTGAAGCAAGTTCCTCGGAACAATTGCTGTGAAAATATCTGTAGAATAATGCAAGGGATGCAACGTTTCTTCGTATGTATAATGTAGGAAGGTCCTGTGTGATTGCAGGGTTATTGATTAATCTAATAGCTTTATTTTGAATTTTGTCCAACTGCCTCAATGCAACCACTCCACTTCCACTCCACAGAGGTGAACAGTAATCCATCTGAGAACGCACATGACTTTTATATATTACGGCCAACTGCTCAGTGAAGAATTCTCGAACTCTGTACAGGAGTCCCAGTTTTTTAGAGGCATTCTTAGCAATGCTTCTAACATAATGTGTTATAATGACTATTACCGGCTTCCTTCTTCTCATGGCCTGGCTGAGGATTGTCCGTGTTTGGTGCGGCACACCATAGTATGGCCACCAGCTGGGCCTCCTCCTGGTGATTTTCTTCTTCGTCCTCTGCCTCAAGTCGCCATGTTCCATTCTTAACAATTCAGTACCAGAGACGTATTTTTTCATTTTATTCTGGCAACTATTAGACGAGTTTATTTAGCTTAGGAAGGATCTTTAGCAATAATAAGGTTTCATACTATCTCAACCAACCCTTTCAACTACCACATATCCTTCCTTAGCTGCATAAATTCATCTAACTATAGCTAGAATAAAATATAACACATTTCGTTGGTACTCAAAGTGTTTATAATCTTCTTTCGTGTAGCGGGGACTTCCGAGGCTGGTGTGAATGCCGGGGCTAGGGCTACCCTCCGTATATATGCCAGATTTTCCGTGGGAGGCGACCATCTGGCCATGTAAATCTTCTGGGATCATCCTGACTTTCCCATTAGTTTGTAGATGTTAAGACCATTGCACCATTTTTTTGTCAGTATTAAGACCTTTCGTGCCATTTAGGTGTCGATTATAATTTTGGCGAGCAATAGCGAACCAACCTGTAATTTTGGAGGGCTAGTCGGGGTAGCAATAATATATATATATATATATACTGTATATATATATATATTAAATATACAATAAAATATAACCCTGGAGTATGCAATTCTGTGCAAAGGATATTATTGTTTGACAGAAGAC
Organism: Paralithodes platypus; assembly: GCA_032716605.1. Classification (NCBI taxonomy): domain Eukaryota; kingdom Metazoa; phylum Arthropoda; class Malacostraca; order Decapoda; family Lithodidae; genus Paralithodes; species Paralithodes platypus. Next base: position 2,222,825 of record CM064536.1, read on the forward strand.
GAATGAAAGTGAACTAGACCGTGTATCGCACCATTTCAATAACTTCAAAACATTTGTTTTCAGTCTACCTCTATGAATATTAATAGCCAATCACCAAAGTTCTCAGCACACATACATGAATACAATATTTGTCATTCGTGTTATCATGTAATCATATTTTAAAGTTTATAAGAAGTACGTGTATTATTTATAAATTATAATTTTAATTCCATGTTCACCTTAAAACCTATTTGATTAAATCTATGTTTTGTATTTAACACACCCGTTAGGTAATGTAAGTGTGAAGCAGCCCTAACTGTCATGATTAAATCTATGTTTTGTATTTAACACACCCGTTAGGTAATGTAAGTGTGAAGCAGCCCTAACTGTCATGATTCAGTTCTCTGGTGATTGCATACCACTGTCTTTGCAATTACATCCTTCAACATTACCAACATTATGTGTATATATATATATATATATATATATATATATTTCAAACTAGTATTTTAAAATCTAGAGTGACATGCTAACTACATTAAACATAATTGTAACTGATAAACAAGGATGAACGCCAATCACACCTCCTCCTCCTATTAATTTCATTACATTAAACAAGTACACCACACCTCTTTCCAAAACAAGTACACCACACCTCTTTCCAAAACAAGTACACCACACCTCTTTCCAAAAACAAGTACACCACACCTCTTTCCAAAACAAGTACACCACACCTCTTTCCAAAACAAGTACACCACACCTCTTTCCAAAACAAGTACACCACACCTCTTTCCAAAACAAGTACACCACACCTCTTTCCAAAACAAGTACACCACACCTCTTTCCAAAACAAGTACACCACACCTCTTTCCAAAACAAGTACACCACACCTCTTTCCAAAACAAGTACACCACACCTCTTTCCAAAACAAGTACACCACACCTCTTTCCAAAACACCTAAATTACCTCTAACGTGCCTTGCTTTTGGCTCTGTCCCACTCTTTCAACCTTAAGGGGGACACTTGTTACAGGCAGCTTTGCTTTGTGTCTCCTTCATTCACACAGACAAATATATAATATATAATGCGGATATTTTCCTTATCCTGTAGTTACGTGCTGAATATGTTTTGTCTATAAATATTTAGTATTATTTAACAATATTGCGTCTTTATTGCTGGCTGTCATATACTTTGATACACTTCGGCTATTGTTGTGATATACGACCAGCTTTACCGCATCATTAACCCCTTCTGTACCGGCGACGTCTTATATATATTTGTTTTACCTACATTTAGATGATTTTGTGGAGTTTAAGAAAGACATGCGTTAGTAAATAGGATATATAGTTCGAAGCATGTTAATTGCTGGAGGCCCTCTTTAAACTGAATCAAATCGTCTAATAGTAGCCGGAGTATAGTTAATACTATGATGGCACCGGTACTGAATGGGTTAATCTGTTATGTTCCGTGGTCGCTGACAATATGGAGTGGGTTGTGAATG
>CM064536.1:2228383-2248383 GCA_032716605.1 Paralithodes platypus
TAGTTCGAAGCATGTTAATTGCTGGAGGCCCCCTCTTTAAACTGAATCAAATCGTCTAATAGTAGCCGAGCTATAGTTAATACTATGATGGCACCGGTACTGAATGGGTTTAATCTGTTATGTTCCGTGGTCGCTGACAATATGGAGTGGGTTGTGAATGGCGTGTCAAAAGGAAGCCATTACCAGCAGCAGCCGACGTTCATGGTGTGTCATCAATATCTATCATGGCCCACAATCACAACAACAATCTTCTCTCTCTCTCTCTCTCTCTCTCTCTCTCTCTGTCTGGGGGGGCAGAGAGTCTTCTTACTTTGTTGTGCTATTCTTCTATAAACTGCCCATGTCCCAGTAATAATTAAGTCCGGACCAACTAATAGGAACCGCAAGGTATGTGTGGTCTGAGTATATGTGTAACTCGATGTAACTCTTACATATACACAGTGTTGGAGTACCGTAAGACTTTCACTACGAACGGTTATTCCAGACAAATATACAAACATTATATAACACGAGGGTCACTCGGTAGAACGCATACCTCCGCCTATATTACCTGCTGCTACTTCACCATTAATATCATAGGCCTAAGATATTTTCCTGGGTCTGGGTTCCAGAATATGAACCAGATCACCTCCAAAATTATATTACTTCTTCATTGGTGCATATATTAACTGCCTTCCAAATTTCGTAAACATCAATTGATATGCTTAGGAGATATCTTGCTTGGAAACGGTGCGAAAACATGACCTCCGTCCAACTTCGCTGACGGAGGTCACAACAGCTGACATTATCAGAATAAATGGGGGATTGGAGAATATCCGGCATGATATAATTATAATGCAAGAATCACAATATTGCATACTACTTGGAATAGCATTGTCATTCTAACTATTTTGGTTTAGTTTTTCAAATCCAAAAACTAACCCACCATTTTATAAAAATAACTTAACTTATTGTGTCACAGGAGTTCCAGTATTCATGAACATATCATATTTCAGTAGCACTCGGTGGAGCGGTGGAGCGCATACCTCTGCCGATGCTCAGCTGGCTCTTTACCATAGGATTAAATTAACTTCTGGATCGGGGTTCCAGGATATAATCCGGATGGTCTTCGAAATTGGATCACTTCTTCCTTGGCGCATATCCTATCTGCTCAGCAAATGTCGTGAACATCTTCAGATCGTGCCCTAAATTGAATCACTTCTTCATTGGCACATATCCTATCTGCCCACCAAGTTTTTTCGAAAATATAAAAGGGATACAGAATAATACTCTTTATCCCTTTTTGATTTTTGAATATAGACTGAAATCTTTGTAGATGTAGTTCTCACCATTAACGTCTCAACCAGCTTTAGGGGAGCCCACCTCCTGTTTTTCTTTTTCTCCCTCTCTCTTTGGCTTTTATCCATTCGGCCCCATTCAGCCTACTGTTTTAAGACGTTTACCCTCATCCAGATGTCAATATTTTCCTGGCGAGCGGTAGCGAGCCAGTTTATTTATATTTTTGTGTTGACAGCAAGCTAAATTTGTAATTTGTTCAATAGAAAAATGTCTAGCGAAGCCCGATTTTTCCAAACAATGCTGGCTCGCTATCGCTCGCCAGGAAGATATCGACACACGGATTAGGATAAACGTCTGGCTGAACAGCTGGCTGAATGGGGCCGAATGGATATAAGCCAGGGAAAGAGAGAAAAGGAGAGAAAGATAAAAAGAGCTGGTGACCACCCTTAAATAATCACTTACAGGATCGGCCTGTTGTATAAGAAAGAACCTTGTGGCAGTCACTGTCATGGATGCTGTAACACGACGACATATTATATGATCTTTCTATCTCTCTATCTCAGTTCTATTTTATAATATTATTTGTCATAAACATAATTTCACCATGATGATTTACTCCTAGAACTCCTATGGCTTCGTGTACGAGACGTCTCACACACTGCCATCATTCTATTTCCGAGAGGAGTTGGAGTTGGAGTTGTTTGTTATTAAGCTGTATAGATTGTTGGGTGAAAATATACTATTTCGATTTACGAATGCACCCACATACACCCAAATCTATTTTACGCAGGATCAGTTTATTGCTTACTTAATAGATCAATAATACATACTTCAATATACAGCTCTCACTCAAAGCCTAATTCAAATAACAGAACAAATAGGAAAGCATACTCTCTCTCTCTCTCTCTCACACACAAAGCCACATACACACACACACACACGAAATAGCTCTAATATAATATAACGTATTCTGCACTTTGCTCAGACTTCAATTAGTTATTCTTAACCCGTTTCTCATTAGCCCATTACCGAACCGTATGCGAGTGCCGTGCTCATCTGGCGCTAATTACAAGCAGCCACTTTCGCACCATTATCCCCTTCTGTACCGGTGACGTCTATTATTTTATTCCAGCTACATGTATGCGATTTTATGAAGTTTGGGAAGGATATATGGCAGCTATAAGGATTAATAGAGATAGTATGTATAGTATTTATTGCATCACTTGATCAGAGGTTAATGTCCAAGGGTTTTCGCCTACATTTTTGGAACAGGGTATAGTACATCAAACACAAATGTTGAATGAGTTAGGCATATTCTAGCAATCATTGTTGGCAGAAATGTATGGAGGTATATTTGTTCACACGCTCCTCCTCGTACCCAACACCACTATCACTATCACGGCTCTCACCTCCACCCCTCCACCTCACTTTCCCTACAATTAATTTAAATTCAGATCAATTTAAGGGGGAATGGGCATGTATATACTATATGTTCATATATGTATGTTTAAGGGGGAATGGGCATGTATATACTATATGTTCATATATGTATGTTTAAGGGGGAATGGGCATGTATATACTATATGTTCATATATGTATGGTTAAGGGGGAATGGGCATGTATATACTATATGTTCATATATGTATGGTTAAGGGGGAATGGGCATGTATATACTATATGTTCATATATGTATGTTTAAGGGGGAATGGGCATGTATATACTATATGTTCATATATGTATGATTAGGAGGGAATGGGCATGTATATACTATATGTTCATATATGTATGTTTAAGGGGGAATGGGCATGTATATACTATATGTTCATATATGTATGTTTAAGGGGGAATGGGCATGTATATACTATATGTTCATATATGTATGTTTAACCCGGGAGCTGCGGGGAGACTCTTAAGAGTTCCCCCGGCGGACTGCGGGGAGACTCTTAAGAGCAGAGCTTTTGAACGCATACCAAAACCGCGCGTTTATAGCCAGGCGGCTGAAAATTGGTGTGGGTATAGTACTACATGTCAACTCTCGACACCACCCCGCCAAACGCTCGCCCCGCACTCGTGCAAGCACCACCGCGCCAGTAACCACGCACTAATCATGGAGCCCACACGTCCCTCACGCTCGCTCCTTGATGACACAACCAGCCCTCCTTCTGGTGGTGTTAGCCGCCGTGGAAGGCAGAGGGTGGCTGCTAAAGACCCTAGCTACCAGTACGACACGCCCTACAGCTCGGAGGACGAAACACCTGCACCCAAAGCACGAAAAACACGTGCAGGCACGAGAAAGGTACAGAGGTCATTGGTGTTTCGGGACACTGCCACCACGACCCAGGCCACTGCAACAACCACTACCACCACCACTGCCACCACTGCCACCCCTGCCACCGGTACCAGCGACGCAGGAAGCCGCCCTAGGGCTGCAGAACCTGCGGGGGCAGAACAAATTAACACCTTACGAGCGGCTTATGCGGTTTATTTATATGTACCGCCCAGCGGGGTGTTTTTAGCCAAAATAGGGCTGTTTACGTGATCATTTTCATGCCTAAATAAGACCCAGAATGTAAAACAAGTACCTATCCATGAAAGGGCATAAACAGAGCTTTCGAATGACACCATAACGATCCTTTTATGATGGCTAGTTTTCTTGCAATAACCGTGCAACGCGAGTGCAAAAAGCATGTAATTAGCCACTTTCCCGATACAATTCCTTATATAGAGAGTGAGAGAGGGAGGAGGGAGCTGGGATTCGTGTCAGTATGTTCGCCGCGGTGGTCTGGAGCAGTCATACGCTCGCTACTCTCCTGCCCCCACTTGTCTCTCTCTCTCAGCAACATTACGTGCTGAGGGCCACTCGCGAGTTATGTCGAGCGCCGCCACATAGTCCAGCTTTATTTAACTCGACTTATGTGGTGAGCCGCTAATTAAGGGTTAAAGGCACGGGCGTAGGGAAGAGAACCCGTACGCCAGCCACAGTGCCCCTACCACCACCACCACCACCACCAGCCGCTCCTGGCCCAGCTGCCCCTGCCACCCCTGCTGCCCCTGCCGCCCCTGCCGCCCCTGCCCAAGGAACAGGGAAGGGGAAGGGGAAGGGGAAAGGGAGAGGGAAAGCGACTGCTGGCCCTGCTGACCCTGGTGTCCCTGCCGGCCCTGCTGCCCCTGTTGCCCCTGCTGCCTATGCCGCCCATGCCCAAGGAACAGAGAGAAGGGCGACAGGCACCACCATCATCTTGCCATCAAGGCCACGCACCACTGCTGCCCCAGCCGCCGCCCCTGCCGCCGCCCCTGCCACCGCCTCTGCTGTCCCTGTCCATAAGACTCCCGCACGTGCAAAAGTGATGCGGAAAACTCTGACACCATCAAAGTATGCCGCCCTGCTGTTTGATGGTGATTCGCAGGACATTGGCAGCCCAGGTTTCGACGACGAAGCCCTAGCACGGGACCAAGGGTGGGGGGATTTGGGAGTGGACAGTGGGAGTGAGTCTGACGTCGGTGACGAGAATGAGGAAGGGCATCGTCTGTCAAGTGAAGAGGAGGGTGATGATGATGATGCAGTGCTGTATCGCGACCATGGAAGCGTTATTTCAGACGATGAAGCAGACGCAGACGACATTCCGATCCCTGAGCTGCCTTCGTTCGATTGGTCTGACGGGGTCAATTTTGTACCTGATGTGCCCCAGTTCAATCCTGGGACGTCAGGAACAACTGACGACTGGCCCTGTGACGATCAAGCGAACGAAAGCGACTTCTTCCTCGCTTTTTTCGACATGGAGGTAATGACGTACATCGTTGCCCAAACAAACGCCTACTACAGGTGGGTGTTTGGCAGATTGGACGTCCTTTCTCCAAAAGCGAGAAGACGAGGCTGGGTGGATACGACTGTGGAAGAATTTATGACGTTCTTTGCCTTGTTGTTCCTCATGCCTCTGATCAAGAAGCATGTGTTGCAACACTATTGGAAGCACGACCCTCTCATCGCCACCCCAACTTTCAATAAGTTCATGACTCGTGACAGATTTTTGTTGCTGCTAAGATTTATGCACTTTGCAGACAACAAAATCCTAACAGGATTGATAGGATATGGAAAGTTCGGGATGTGTTCACCATGTTGTTGGAGAGGTATAGGAAATACTTTTACCCCTTCCTCAATTTGGTGATTGATGAGTCGCTCGTGCTCTTCAAAGGACGTCTTGTTTTCAAGCAGTATATCCCCTTGAAAAGGCATAGGTTCGGAATCAAGCTCTTCGTTTTGTGTGACTGCGAAAACTGGAATAGTGCTTGACATGATCGTGTACACAGGCACTGACATTGACATACCGAAAGCCGCTGCCAATGACCCCATGGGCATGTCAGGTGCCATCGTCAGGAAAATGTTGGCACCTTACCTGGGCAAAGGCCACATCATCTACACTGACAACTGGTATACTTCTCCTGCTCTCTGCCAGTTTCTTCATTGACAACCAAACGGGGTCATGTGGGACTGTCAGAAAGACAAGAAAGTTTATGCCAAAGTTCACAGGTAATGTCATTCCTCTCACAGGTGCCTCCTCCAGTGACACACCTTCAGAAGACGACCTGGCCCAGGAACACCGCGAGAGGCATGTGCGAAGAAGGCGACGAAAGGGGCAGAAATACAAGCAGCTCGAGAAGTGTGGGAAACTGATAGCCCTGAAGTGGAAGGATAAGCGAGACGTCCACCTGCTTTCCACCGTCCACACAGGTGCCCAGATGGATTCTGGCAAAAACCACTACCGAACCAGGAAGACAATCTACAAGCCCGACATGGTAGTGGACTACACTAAGAACATGCGCCTGGTGGACAAGTCTGACTGTCAGCTGTCAGGCGTTGAGTGTCTGAGGAAGACTGTGAAGTGGTATCACAAGCTCTTCCTCCACCTAGTTGATATCACGATGCTCAACGCCTACAACTTGTGGTTGGTGAAAAAGGATATGGCCCCAAACCAGAAGCTGAAATTCCGGGAGTTCGTCTACAACGTCTCATACCAACTCCTGGAGAAGTATGGCACCACCACTCACAGACGTACGGCATGGCGTGGGGATCACGTTCCTGACCGCATCCATCTGGGTGTCGAAAGACACTACCCCATCAACACTGAGATGCTTGGCACTCGTCACAGGCAGGCGCAGTGCACCGTCTGCAGCTCCAGTGTCAGGAAACCCCATGTCACCAAAAGAGTCACCTCAATGTGCGCCGAATGCAAAGTTCCACTCTGCCTGGGTGACTGCTTCAGGGACTACCACACCTTCAAGAATTATTGAGTGTCGCCCTGCCCTGCCCTGCCCTGGACTCGCCCCGTGCCCTGCCCTGGACTCGCCCCCTGCCCCGCCCTGTCCTGGACTCGCGCCCTACCTTACCTGACCTGACCTAATTGATCACGCTACCTCATAATGTAACATATATATTATATAATGTATAAGTTCCAAAGATGTCCCTGTGATATAGCTTTTACATTATATAATTGTATGTTTCATTATTTAGTGTATAAGTTTCAAAGATTTACATGTAATATGCCTTATTTTTTTAGTATATCAATATATATGTTTGTTATTAGCCAAAGTAATGTGTATATAATTATTTTCTTACCTCAAATGAATTGTACAAAAATAAATATGTTTCAACAAATCCTGTCAAACCTACTAAGATAATAAAACAAAACAATAAAAAAAAAACAAAAAAAAACAAGGTCATGTCATTGTATTCTTACAATATGATATATTCTATGAATATTTCATATTGTTTGAATACAATGGCATGATCTTGTAAACAATTTTGTTTTATCAAAAATGTCCTAGACAATATAAAACCTTCCCCATAACCCCCTCCTGGATTCGATCACACAACCCTACCACACTTTGAGTTTTCCAGTCCGCGACCTTACCAACCATGCCACAGGAGCTCATATCAAATATCACTCAAAACTTTGTGTCTACAATCGAAATGACAATATACAAAAAAAAATGAATTATCCCACCAATTTACGTTTGTAAATTGATGGGATTATCAATTATGTCATGCCAAGGTTTATAAAACTTTGTCTCTGTCAAGAATTAGTAATTATATAACTTTATTCTGTCAAAAATTGCCCAAACACTCAGCAAAATTGCCCCTCTCAGTGCGACTCCACTCATTTTCACACGGTCAAGCGGTGACCCTTGCCGCTCCTTTATGCCCCAGCTACACCAGCAACAGCAGCTCTGTCTGGGAACAAAATTTGTATAAATACAATAATGGATAAAATACTCTTCACAAATACATTTGTATTGTATATTGTAAATAAAAAAGAATAATAACTGTGTGGGTGTCGAAAATTGCTCAACCAGCTTTCTTATGTCTCGCCTACGTGCGTATATTGGATTATACATAGTCATGACTGTCATACAAATAATTGCAGTAGGTCTCGAATATACATTTAGATTGCATATTACTTGGAAATAAATAAGTAAACGTTTCTCTGGTGGCAATCTACCCTTTCGCAAGTGTAAGGAGACACCATTCTATATTTAGCCCTTTATCACAAAAAGGCAATCTGCCTGTGTTGACTCAGCACCGTCGCTGGTGGTCTATAATATAGTACTTTATTTACAGTCAATGGCCTACATGTTTCTGTGGTACTTCACATGTGTCTAAAATGCAATGTCTGCTTGCATAAAAATGCAATTCTGTCCATTTATACGTACGACATACGCATGTCTCAGTTTCTATCTCTCTCTCTCCATTCCTGACTCATGTTATTGTAGACCTGTTGGTGGCAACGAACACCAGACATCTGGTAGACATAAGGTTCAAAATACCAAGACATCCATACGCCTCGGGCGCCTCCACAATTATCACAAAGCTGGTTATCTATCTAGAGATCTGCCTGACTTCCATCTCTCCACGACTCACTCACTCACTCACTGCACCCCTGCATGCCTCCCTCCCACCCACAACCCACCCTTTCAGGCTTCCGTCTGCTAGAAACACATTCACAATTTGCGTAAATATCGCATCAATTGGGCTATATGCGGTATATTCCTTGTTATATGGGACGCCTACATACGTACACGTCTTTATTATAGCATGACAGTGCTCTAAATACAAGATTTACGTGATATTTATGGCGTAACACACCCTCTCCCCCTTTCATTTCCAGCACAACTCACTAACACCTTGGTTCACGCATAGAAACTCATTGATAATGTGCGTAAATATCGCATGAATTGGTCAATATGCGGTATATATTTTGATATATGGCACGAATACATACGTACAAGTCTGTATTATAGCATGACAGTGCTCTACGTACAAGATATAAGTGATATGTATGGCGTAAACCACACTCTCAGCTCATAAATTGCCGCCAAACCTCCAATACATCTTCATTCCCGCCTAAAAATTCTCTTATAATTCCCTTATATATTGCAATTTTTGGTCACTATGAGCTATTCATTGTTATATGGGTGGCCTACACACGTATACATACTCTACATAGCCTAAAAGGGCTAAAAAAAGGAGATATACGTGATAATACGCGGTAACCCACCCCCTCCTCCCTCTCCTTCTATCCCCTGGGCGCGTGAAAATTCGGCAGGGAAATCTCGCCGCTCGATGACAATCTAGCCGCGCGGTGCCATTCGCTCCACATTTTTCAACTACGGACCGTTCCCCCACCCCCCCCAGACATTTTTTGGGGGGTCAAATATATATGGGCCGATGCACGCAAACATTCCCTACACGATGATGTACTTTTTATCGAAATTGGCAATAGGTCCCAAAATCATCATAGGTGCGCACAGTCTTACCCTGTAGAAAACCCCCTGTGCGCCGCGGAGAGGTTAAGGGGGAATGGGCATGTATATACTATATGTTCATATATGTATGTTTAAGAGGGAATGGGCATGTATATACTATATGTTCATATATGTATGTTTAAGGGGGAATGGGCATGTATATACTATATGTTCATATATGTATGGTTAAGGGGGAATGGGCATGTATATACTATATGTTCATATATGTATGGTTAAGGGGGAATGGGCATGTATATACTATATGTTCATATATGTATGTTTAAGGGGGAATGGGCATGTATATACTATATGTTCATATATGTATGTTTAAGGGGGAATGGGCATGTATATACTATATGTTCATATATGTATGTTTTTTATGATTTTGTTTAGTTTCTTCTTAGGCTTCCATCAAGCTTAACCCTTGTCTATCGGGGCCCGAATTAAGTCCGTATCGAAAAATTTGGACTATGCGGCGGGGCCCGACTTAAGTCCGAGTGCAATTTTGGCGCAATATTGGCTCTGAGAGAGAGACGAGTGATGGGAGGAGCATGGGTTACCTCATGACCGCTCGCCACGGCCGCCGTGGACCAACTGAGATGTACTCCACTTACATCCACCCTCACTCCCTCGCTACATACGTAATTATATAAAGAAATTACCGTGTTTTAGCGATTTTGCCCTTCGGTTGCACGATCGTTGCAAGACAACCAGTGATCGTAGAAGGATGGTTCGGGTGTCATTGGAAAGCTCAATTTACGCCCTTTCAGGGATACATACTTGTATTACGCTCTGGCTCTTGTTTATGCATGAAAAAGAGCACGGAAACAACCCCATTTATGGTAAAAACCCCCCGCTGGGCGGCACAGTGAAATATACTCCACCACCCGCTCTTAAGGTGTTAAACAAACACAAAAAATTCAAGACCCTCATTCAAGATATAATTGTACAATTTTGTCGATAGACAAATTTGCTCTTCAATTACAGGCTCGCTATCTCTCGCCAGTTAAAAATCGACACCTAAAAGACACACAAAACTCTTAATATTGAAAATAAAATTGCGAAAAGTCTTAAAATCGCCAAACTAATGGGCCAATCGTCTTAAAATTTGAATATAAATTGGGCTAAACATGAGGAAGAAGGGTGACCAGCATAACAACCCATATCCCCTTAATGGTAGCTTCACTCTGTATTGCCCCCTCTATATTGGTTAACTTACTTACCCTTATATTAGTCTACACTCTACAGTCTATTGATGTTAACCCCTTCTGTACCGATGCCGTCCTTTAACCTTTATTCTGGCTACTATTAGACGATTGTATTCACTTTCAAATGGGCCTTCAGCAATTAACAGGCTTCAAACTATCTCACTTAACCCTTTTTAGCACCACAGCTCCTTCTTAAGCTGCCCATCGTCATAGTATTGCAAGAATATAATTTAAGAGACGTGGCCGTCACAGAAGGGGTTAAAACATAAGAGTTGTAAATTGGAGTGATACATGAACCTCCGTAGCTTTTGCTGAATAATTGCTGAGGCCTGGGTGATTATCATAAAGTTCCCACTGAATTATTTGGTGGAGTGCTTTATCACTCAGTGGATCGCTGTTGGGGGTCAGGTATAGTCGCTCAAATAAGTGATGGAGCGGCACCAAATATATATTGATCAATAATTGCTATCAACACTATCTAAACTTTAAAAAAAAAGTCCCATCCCTTTCCAACTATCTAAACAGTATTTCATTGTTTCGAGTGAGATATATACACATGTTTCTACCTTTACACACCCTATTCAACATCTGACAGACATTAATACAGCACACAGCGAGCAAAACATAATGGCCGCGGAGACCCGACCTATTTGGCCGACTGTACCATGTAATTGGAGAACATTATATACGGATTTATAATTCTCTCTCTCAGTACCACCACCAATTATAGATTTGTTGGAGATGGTATTTGTTGGAGATGGTATTTGTTGGAGATGGTATTTGTTGGAGATGGTATTTGTTGGAGATGGTATTTGTTGGAGATGGTATTTGTTGGAGATGGTATTTGTTGGAGATGGTATTTAATCATATTACCCAAACAAACTATATTATTCTAGTTAAGGGGGACGGTCGATTTATTTATAGATTTAATATTTGTTTAGTTTCATCACTAGACGTTCATCAAACTTTAAAGAACATCCCCAACATCCCCTTGCTAGACTAGTTTGTACATTTTTCGGTAGAACAATTTCTCCTCCTAAATTACAGGGCCGTTATCTCTCGTCAGGAAAACGTGGACACTTAAATGGAACGAAAGGTGTTAATATGGCAAAGAAATGGGGCGCAAAGTCATACGATCGCCAAAAGAATGAGCCGAATGTCTTAAAATCTGAAAACTAATGGGGCGAAACATGAGAGAGAAGGGGGACCAGGAACACCAATCATCCCCCCTTAACCCCGTCAACAATATGCGTGTTAACTAACCGAAGCCACACGTACCGTCCTGACTCATATTTAACGGGAGAATTCCACTTGAGGGATGTATTTCTGGGCCCCTTTCTCCCTCATGTTTAGCGTCATTGCTATTTGTACATTTTAAGACGTTTGCCTCAGTAGTTCGCCCCATTTCTGTCAATTGTAATACCTTTCGTGCTATATAGGTGTTGATTTTTTCTTGGCGAGCGATAGCGAGCCTGTAGCATAAGAGAAAGCGGCCTTCGGCCGGGACATTTTTCTACCGAAAAATATACAAATTGATCTTGAAAGGGGATCTAGGGTGTGTTATTTTAAGTTTGATGGACGTCTATGAAACAAACTATAAACCGGACCTTAATTACCTTCCATTGACCTAGACTCACTCAAAGGGGTGCCACCTTGAGCGGGATGGCAGGGCTTGAAACATGGCCGATGGTCTCACCTATATGGATATATGGAGAGCTTCTCTATGTTTTAAGGGGAGGTATTTAGTTTGTTCCCTAGACCTCCATCAAGCTTAAAATTACACCCCCTTGAGTCCCTTTCAAGATAAATTTGTACATTTTTCGGTAGAAAATTTCCCGGCCAAAGGCCGGTTCCTCTTAAATTACAGGCTCGCTTTCGCTCGCCAGGATAAAATCGACACCTGAATTGCACGAAAGGTCTTAATATGGGGTGAAAGTTCTTAAAATCGCTAAACTAATGGGGCAAACGTTTTATAATATCAAAAGCAATGGGGATAAACATGAGGGAGAAAGGGGTCAAGAAAAAACTCCCTCAAGTGGAGATCTCCCCTTAACCCGTTCAGTACCGATACAGTTCCTTTAACTTTATTCTGGCTACTATTAGACGATTTTTTTCATCTCAGGAAGGCCGTATATCCATTAGAAGGCTACAGACTGTCTTAAGTATTCTTTTTAGCTACCATAGTTATATCCTTCCTAAGCTTCATAAAGTGATCTAAATGTAGCTGAACTTCTATACAAAGACGTCACCTGTACAGAAGGGGTTTAGGGTTCAGGTTTGATCTGTCTCCTGGACCGCGTGCTCCCCCTTCATCAATGGTAAGAGTGGGGCCTTCCGGTGGTGTAATGTTTTGGTTATAGGGGTGTTCGTAGGGAACCGTATCTTCAGGAGAAAACATATCATAAGGGTATACGTAGCGAACAACAACTTTATTAAGGTACCAACGTTTCGACATATCAACTGATGTCATCATCAGGGTCTAAAATTAAAAGAGAAATAACACACGATATAAAACTAACATACAAATTATTCTATTGGAGTTACACACATTAATGCACAATGTTCAAAGGGGCAGAACATACACATTATTCAGTGGGAGGTACATATAATACTGCACAATGTTTTAAAGGGGCAGAACATACACATTATTCAGTGGGAGGTACATATAATACTGCACAATGTTTTAAAGGGGCAGAACATACACATTATTCAGTGGGAGGGACATATAATACTGCACAATGTTTTAAAGGGGCAGAACATACACATTATTCAGTGGGAGGTACATATAATACTGCACAATGTTTTAAAGGGGCAGAACATACACATTATTCAGTGGGAGGTACATATAATACTGCACAATGTTTTAAAGGGGCAGAACATACACATTATTCAGTGGGAGGTACATATAATACTGCACAATGTTTTAAAGGGGCAGCAGATATGGTATTGTTAATTAAGTTTGGGTTTCATTTGTTGCATATACATTGAGTCTAGGGTTCTCACAATTTTACTTGGGCAAATATCTATAATTAAATAATAGTTTCAGTTTAATTTTACAAACCTCTGCATGTTCTCTTACTGCTGAGTGAGGAGGGCTTAGTACGGGGCAACCTGTTCGGCTCGATTGGCTTACGTGCTCATCGGTGCGGATTTTGAAAGCACGTGTAGTGCTCCAAATATACCTGGCCTGGCAGCTCGGGCAGGTGAAACAATACACCACCGATGAGCGCAAGTCTGTCGGCACTCGATCTTTGAAATGAAACAATGAACCTATTTTGAAAGTGCTTTTATATATGAATCGAAAGTTGATTTGTGGATAACATTTTGACAATATAACTTTTACTGATTTCTCAATGTTCATGGACAATTCTCCAAGATAAGGTAAAGTTAAGTATATGTCCTCCTTATTCACAGTTGGTATGCAGAGTTATGGTTGATATTTATTATTGAGAAATTTGCTTACAAATAATTGGGGACAGTATCCACTATCCATGAACAAGTTTTTGAGAAAGGCTAATTCTTTGTGAATTAAATCATGAGTAGAGGAGAGTGAGAATTAGGCCCTATGAATCAATGTTTTCACAGCGTTTATTTTGAAACGAAACTGACTGAAGCTAAAGAAGCTAGTGCCCAGCCCTGAGAAGGTAGGTTTACGAACAATATAAAATACTAGAGGCTTATTGCATCTTTCAATAAACAAATCTAACAAAGGGAGGGA
Organism: Paralithodes platypus; assembly: GCA_032716605.1. NCBI lineage: Eukaryota > Metazoa > Arthropoda > Malacostraca > Decapoda > Lithodidae > Paralithodes > Paralithodes platypus. The sequence continues at coordinate 2,242,388 of CM064536.1, forward strand.
GTTTTGCATTACATTCTGGCTCTATTGTGGATTGAATGTTACTGTGTTATTTGTTGATATATTCTAAATAATTGTTAGCTTGAGTGGCATTACGAAAATAATGCAAGGGTATCATCAACATATCTGCGATAAAGGAGTGGTGTGAAATGAATGGGAAAGTTTTCTAGCCAAATGTTCTCAAAATGACAAAGGAATGACAAATTATACAAACAAATAAACGGTGTTGCTATGGGATCTCCCCTAAGCTGTATATTTGCTCAGGAATCGTCCCCCGGCTCGGTGTAGAGAGCCGATTTTACAACATAGGCACCAGCACAAATCGTCGTCTAGCTAACCTCTGCAGGAAAGAGAACGTAGGATTCGTCGACACCTGGGACAATTTTTACTACGATGATATTTGTTTTCGGACGATGGAGTTCATCTGAACCAGGTGGGAGCAGCACGTTTTGGACATCTTCTCAACGAGGCGTTGAAGGATTTTCGGAAACAAAATTGACTCAACACAGGACAAGCAGGAAGGAGGACCGAAGACAGGGAGGACGGTGACCTGCGAAGGACTTAAATGCTAATCCGTTAAGAACCACCACTTTAAATAAAGATCAATCAACAAGACCCAAATCCAAAACCCTCAAAGTTTTCTATGCAAATGCTTGTAACATACGCAATAAATTCTCAGATCTAGAGGAACTTGAGTTCACAGAAAAAAATATGATATAATCGGTATAACAGAATCCTGGCTAAATACGGTAGACAGAGACTTTTTGGCAGAATATACACTTCCCGGATATGTGATGTTTGAGAAAAGTCACATCAACAAAAATGGAGGAGGCGTTTTGTATTTCATCAAAGAAAGTTTTGCTCCCATCTTGATTGTCAACACCACAAATGGAGCATGTCGAGATATCCTATGTACTATTACAAAATAATCACCAAACAAAAATAATACTTGCTCTAATATACAGACCCCCAGCCCAATCAATACAAACCGATTGAGACATAATTGAGCAAATTAATGAAGTAAGTAAATCACAGGATACCATAATTTTCGACGACCATAATTTACCTGTGACCAAGTGGGGCGATACTCTCACTTCACACTCTGGACATGATCTGTATACAAACCTACAAAAAAGTTCACTTCATCAATTTGTTCAATCTCCGAACCCGTGAAAATAATGTTCTTGACCTTGTATTAGCAACAAATGAAGACTTAGTAGAATATTTGAGTGTTGGTGATGAATTCAGTAATAGTGACCATCGTACAATCACTTTCAGTTTAAAGTTTAATAGCAATGAACACAATACTAACAATGAGAAAGTCCTAAATTTGAAGAAGGCAACATTCCTAAAACTTGGAGCAATGCTTGATAAAGCTAACTGGAGCTGTTTGATTAATAACGACGACATGGATAAACAATGGGATTTTTCACCACCAATTTTTTTTTCTATGTGAGTGAGGGAGACAAAAGGCATAACTGCCTGTAGCGAGTGCCTTCCCCTGAGTTGAAAGAATGACAGGGCCAAAATCAAGGGACGCTCGAGCCAAAATGCCTGGATACACGGAGTTTGAAGCAATTTAAGTCATAGGCAGAGGGAAAAACTGATTCTGGGAGAGCGCTCCAGAGCTCAGCTGTTGAATAGAAGAAAGACTGAGAGTAACGTTTCAATCTTGGGTTGAAGAGTTGCACAGAGTAGAGGTGGGATAGTGTTGCAGGACGGGTACCACGTACCGGTTATGTAATGTTTGAGAACAGCCGAATAAATAAAAATGGAGGTGGCGTTTTATTTTATATCAAAGAAAGTCTTAACCCGACCCTCGTGTCAAAACCTCAAATTGTGAACGTCGACACATCTTTTGTGCTAATAAAGAATAATAAAGGTACAAAAATAATACTTGCGTTATACAGACTCCAGCTCAATCAGTGCAAATGACCGAGAAATTTACGAACAAATTGCAGATGTAAGTAACTCACAAGATACCGTAATTTTTGGCGACTTTAATTTACCTGTGACCAAGTGGGGCGATACTCTTACTTCACACTCCGGACATGACTTGTATACGAACTTGCAAAGAGTTCGCTTTATCATTTGTTCGAATGCGACCCGTGGTAATAACGTTCTTGACATTGTACTGCAACAAAAGAAGATTGATAGAGAATTTGAATGTTGGTGATGAATTCAGTAACAGCGACCATCGTACGATAACTTTCACTTTAAACTTTACTAGTAACGAACCAAATAGTAGCATCGAAAAAGTCCCTAATTTCAAGAAAGCAAACTTCCATAAACTTAGAGCTATGTTTAAAGAAACTGCTGGAGCTTTTTAATTAACAATAACGACATAAATACATCTTGGAAGTTATTCGAAACACTTACCTAAAAGCAGTGCAAGACTGCATACCATCGAAAATACGGCGCCAGGCCATAATAATAAGCCCAAATGGTGGAATAAAGATATTTCAAAACTGCCTGCTTGCTAAACAATTTGCTAATGATAGATTAAAATCCTCACAAAATGACGAAGAAACTGAAATTTGTAGAGCTACGACGCAAAGCCAAAAAGTTAATTAAGCAAAGTAAAAAGACCCTAGAGTTACATATTGCGAATCAAAGTAAAAGAACCCGAAAGAATTCTAGTTATATCAGAAAGAAAAAAGTAGTTACTTCAACTGTTGGACCGTTAGTCGATGAAAAAGGAATACACCAAAGACGAAGTACAAATGAGTAATGCCCTCAATACCTTCTTTGCATCAGTTTTTACAACAGAAGACCTCAGTGATATCCCTACACCATCGCCGATTCAGATTGATAATTCAGATGTTCTAAGCAATATCACCGTTACAGAGAGAGAAGTATTGAATTGTTTAGATAAACTCAAGGTAAATAAAACGCCAGGACCTGATACAATCTCGCCTAGAGTTCTAAAGGAAGCTAAGAATGAGCTCTCCAAACCACTGACATTACTATTCAATAAATCCTTGCAGTCTGGAACTATGCCTGATCAGTGGAAGCTAGCCAACGTAACACCGATATTCAAAAAAGGCAGCAAATCCCTACCCAGTAACTATCGTCCAATTAGCTTAACCTCAGTTGTATGTAAAATGCTAGAAACGGTCATACGAGACAGACTCGTAAATCACTTAGAGGAAAATAACATACTTAAAGATACTCAACCCGGCTTTTGTAAAAAACGTTCCTGTTTAACAAACCTCTTAGACTTCTTCCACGATATCCTCAACCTCTACGATGAGAGTAAAGCTGTAGATATTATATACCTTGATTTTCAAAAGGCCTTTGACAAAGTTCCCCACAAACGTTTACTGCTAAAACTAAAAGCGCATGGAATACAAGACGGTGTGTTGAAATGGATAGAAAATTGGCTCAGCAACAGAAAGCAAAGGGTAGTCATAAACGGTAAGGCATCTAAATGGACCAATGTAAGTAGCGGGGTACCCCAGGGATCGGTACTAGGACCAATTCTCTTTCTAATTTACATCAACGACATAGATGAGGGTCCCCCCTGCACAATCTCAAAATTTGCTGACGATACAAAAATTGCAAATAGCGTACTCTCAAAAGAACAAGTTGACGATATGCAACACAATCTAGATAAATTGTCATGTTGGGCCCAAATTTGGCAAATGAGTTTCAATGCGGATAAATGTAAAGTACTACATGTCGGATACCTAAATGAGAAAGCAAACTATTCGATGAATGGCACTCAGCTTAAGAATGTAAACAGAGAAACTGATCTGGGAGTAACAATATCGAGTAACCTAAAAACCGAGTCAACAATGTTCAGAAGTGTTAAGAAGGCAAACAAAATAATTGGCTTTATAGGCAGGTCATTTGAGCATAAATCCAAAGAAGTTATCCTAACCCTTTACAATTCCTTAGTCCGCCCTCTTCTGGAATACTGCGTTCAATCCTGGTGCCCTTATTACCAAAAAGATATAACAAGCTAGACGAGTTCAACGTAGAGTTATCAAAATGATACCTAGCCTAAAGAACAAACCATACGAAGAGTCTTAGAGAATTAATCTATTTCCTTTAACCAGCGCAGATTAAGAGGCGACTTAATTCAAGTGTTCAAAATCATCAAAGGCATCGACAATATGAACTGTAGTAAGTACTTCACTATCGACCAATCTAATTACACGCGGGGAAACGGTTGCAAAATTATTGGTAAATCTTTTAACTCGCACGAATCTAAGAATTTCTTCTTCAATCGGGTTGTCAACTTGTGGAATGGGCTTCCCCGAGACGTTATAGACTGCAGCACCGTTGATTCATTTAAATTCCGCCTAGACAAATATCTCGCATCAAACCCGCGACTGACTGCGTTTGTAAATGAATAACTTTATCCTCCCCTCAGTTACTAACCCATATGTCCCCTACTAACTTCCTAGTCCTGCCACGTTAGTGGCAGGGCAGTAGTTCCCTTTCCAATGTTCCCTTACCCACTCTAAACCACTGTTTGGACACTTGATCCTCAGTGTTTTGGAGGACAAGCAACCTAGAAGGGTCACTAGACCTGTTGTTGCTTGATTTCCTTTGTACTCCTTTGTACTCCTTTGTACCCTACGTAGAGGTGGGATACACTGGGAGAGCTCTGAGGAACACTGATTATTGTAGTAGTGATAGAATAGCGAGAGAGATGCAACATTGCAGGGAAGAGAGAGAGATTGCAGAGAGTTGGTGAGTGGACGGAAGTTAATTATACGGAAGGCCTTCCTTTCTGCTTTGTCTAAGAGTGCGGTGTAAGAGGATCCTCCCCACACATGTGAACAATACTCAATACAAGGACGCACTGTGCCTCTGTACAGAGAATGACGCTGTGCAGGGGTAAAGAACCCCTTGAGGCGGTTGAACACACCCAGCTTCTGGGAGGCTGCCTTAGCATGACTGGCAATATGGTCCTTGCAAGTGAGAGCAGAAGAGAAAGAGACACCAAGAATATTGAGAGAGGATGAAGGGTTTATTTATGTACTGTTGAAGTGTAAGGGATAGTCCTCTGGGAGTCCCGGACGGGTAGTAAGATGAAGAAATTGGGTTTTGGAAGCATTAAAGGCAACTACAGTAGGTTTTCTCTGCCCTAATTGGAGATGATAGTTAGATCAGAAGGTAGGCTATGTTGTATGGCTTCATTACGTTTGTTTTTGAGGGATTGCTGGCTGGGGCGTTCAGGAAAACTAATTGAGTAGTGTAAGGAAGAGTCGTCTGCCTATGAATGGATGGGACTGGTGGTACAGTTGAGAATCTCATTTATGAAAATTAGAAAGATAATGGGAGGTAGGACAGAGCCCTGAGGGACACCGGAGTTGATAGGATGAGGAAGTGAGCGATGGCCGTCCACAACCGCAGCTATGGAACGGCCGGAAAGGAAATTAGAGACAAAGGCACAGATGGAGGGATAGAAACCGAAGGAGGGTAGTTTGGAAATTAAAGATTTGTGCCAGACTCTATCGAAGGCCTTAAATTAAAAGTGGTGCAAGAGTGCATACCAACAAGAACAGAAGATCAGTAAATAATAATAGATCAAAGTGGTGGAATAGAGAGATTGCAGCGTGTCTGTTTGGTAAAAAGAACGCCCATGACAGATATACAATCTCTGAAAGCGAATAAGACAAAACTATATTCGTAGATCTACGACGCAAAGCCAAAAAGCTAATAAAGCAAAGCAAAAGACCTTAGAGTTGACCGTTGCAAATTATAGCAAGACAAACCCAAAGGAATGCTATAGCTACATTAGGAAGAAAAGAGTAGTGACCTCAGCACTTTGACCATTAGTAGATGAGAACAGAGACTATACCACAGATGAAGCACAAATGAGTAAAGTCGGTATCACACGAGCGCTTTTTCCCTCAAAATGTTTGCTCAAAACTGGTCTGGCAGCTTATGAGGTAAACATAAATTATATTATATATCTGTAGCCTAAATTCAGCTATCACCAGTCTAGTTTCCGATACCAGTGCACATTATTCCAGAAATGTTAC
>CM064536.1:2253383-2443383 GCA_032716605.1 Paralithodes platypus
GTTGCTTGTTACACGTCTCATGTCGGGTAGATATATACACATTGTATCACAAGTTTAATATGATTATCAGATTATTTCTTTGCTCTACCATGGGTCTCACCTATCGATCACGTTGTATAATCCGTCTCTGATCTATATTGATGAACACGGACTGCAACTTGCATTTTGGCAAATTATTTTGCACTAGCAGGGCTACCCGGCGTTGCCCGGGTAATCACCATAATCACCATCACTACTACCACCACTACTACTACCATAATCACCATCATCAATACTACCATAATCACCGGCCTCAACCTCCCTGTGCCTCATTAAACGGCGACCTCGATTTCGGCCGCTAAATGACCTCCGATTTTGGATCTGACCTCATCCGTACCCCCATTTTGGGGGGCTGCGAACAACTTTTGTTCCATACAACGTTTCGATCGGAGGCCTCCTTCTGCCCCAAACAGCCATTTTTTTCAATTTTGTTTAAATTTGTTTTAAATTTCGGCCTCGAAACGACCTCCGATCGTGGCCTCGCCGCCTCTATGACCTGACCAAGGTCAATTGACACCCACATGCACAGTTTCAGCCTCCCGGGTCCAAAACTGCGGCCGCCTATAAAGAACACACAGACAGACAGACAGACAGACAGACAGACAATCGAAAATATTATATAGATTATGCTAATAATCCGTTGAACAAATTATGCGTGTCGTGCATGACTCCACATATTAAAGATGATTCGTGGACATTTCGAATCTCTCACATTAAAATATATGAAACAAATCAAACGCACCAGACTCCACGTTGGTGTAATAAGGTTGGCTGATTTATGATGGCTACTGTCTGCATTACATTGAAATCTTCTTCTGAAGTTATATACTTCTAACTAATTTTGATTAGCATACACAATACATTGAATGATTATGGTAATGATTCATACAATCACATAATTTTATTAAAAACAGTACTGCAATCTATTATTACATCTACCAAACTCAATGATCACTCACGTCTCTCGTTACAGAACGAAAACCCATTCATTCATACAGACAAACACCACTAGAGCAACGCTGCCACCTTTGGTATGGGGGTAGGGTTGGGAGGTACCAAAGGGGGAGTAGAAACACCTTTTACGCAACTGTACCTAACTTGCTAATGACTAATATAAGACTTAAACTGTTGTTACAAATATGTATCCACAGATCAAGAGGAAATATCAACTTAAGGTTATACCTTAATCGAGCCGTATATCCACATAGTCTGCTATTCCTTGTTCAGTATATTAATTATTATACATAGATAACATGAGCGAGAATACGAGATAAGCATATTTTGTATTGCACGTTGAATTTGCCGATATTATATAATTGATCGACCAAGTTGTGGCTGTGAATAATTGAGAATGACGCAGCAGCAGTTGATGGCTGAACTTTGTATTGTCTTTGTACCGGAACAATGTCAGTATTGTGAGGTAGGCGACTTCAATATTTATACCATTCCGTACGATAAGAGCTTCCCAGAAGTTAGGTGTGCTCAACCGTCTCTGTGACTTCTTTACATCTACACAGCTTCTTGCTGTTTATATGTGAACTTTGCGCCCATGTAAAAAGTAGTGTTCGTTTGTGTTAGGAGGTTCCACCCATACTGCAGTTCTCAAAAGTACTACGTCTCATCAACTCGAGGGCCTCCTCTTAGTAATTCTCAATCATCTCTTTCGACTCGCAGGAACATATTGCATCTCCCTTTCTCTTCCAATGCAATTACAATAATCAGTGTTCTTAAGATATCTCTCATTGGATACCTCATCCCTTACGGAGACTAGGTGGCACCCGATTTTTAAACAATATCCCAACCCACTTATGTCAAACTCTTCAACGCAGGAGTGAACCTATATACCCAGTGTTTCTTGTACTCAACAAGTAAACTCTGGAATTCTCTCCCTCAAGCTATCTTTCCCTTACCCGACGACATAATTTGCGTCAAGCTCAGTGTGTCCACACGTTTGGAATATAACGTCACTATTTCAAGTGGAACTGAAAATAACACTTTGCGAAATCACGTATTGAAAATCTATGTGAATTCGAACCCTCGTCCTCTGTATCCTCAGCCGAGGTCTCTGCTGCAACATATTATAGCCGATGTCACACGAGCGCTTTTTCCGGCAATTTTCTATTAGCAAGGTTTTGCTCGTAATATTTTGAGACACTTTCACATAAGGATCGGTAACTAAACTGAAGGTTGAATATGCTAGGTGCCTGATTTCTGATAACACTTACATTTTGAAGATGCCAGACTACAATTGCCCGTAAAAATTGAAGATCGTGTGACACAACCTTTATCCGATGTGTAGTATTGTATCCAAACTTGGAGAGAATTGTCAAACAATGTTAACATACAAGTTGGTAAAATAGGGTAGCAAATTACGTCAGCTTATAATTGCTTACATAAAATAGGTAATACGTTTTGTTTCTAAATTGGCAAAACATCTACAACAGCAACAGCAACAGCAACAACAACAACAACAACTACTACTACTACTACTTAAACACACAAATGTAATATTATAAACAATAATACTAGTAATCGTACTTATATTATTATACTTATAATAATGGTAATTACATTATTAATAAACATACATGGGTTAATTAGAATTGAAGACAAGCGATTAAATATACGAAGCAGAAATGTACAGCAGTTAATAACATACATTAATTAAATTCGCATGAGTATACACATTTACATTAATTTGCTATTTACATCTAGGTATATTTAGAGTTGAGTGGGAGCGCTTATAATTAATTGCATATATAATTGCTCGCCTCATTATCTTGCATAGACTTGTGGGAGACGCATATTGTAATTATATAGTTATGCAGTGTAACAATAACTAAGCTGAATAAACCTTGGGTAGACGCATATTGTAATTATATAGTTATGCAGTGTAACAATAACTAAGCTGAATAAACCTTGGGTAGACGCATATTGTAATTATATAGTTATGCAGTGTAACAATAACTAAGCTGAATAAACCTTGGGTAGACGCATATTGTAATTATATAGTTATGCAGTGTAACAATAACTAAGCTGAATAAACCTTGGGTTCACTTAAATTACCTACAAAATAATATGCCACTATTTTTACCAGACATTATTTGTCAGGCTGAAAATACACAATACACAATAACACAATCCTAACTTAACCCAAGTAGTCAACGGATTTGACTGTGCTGCCACAAGGGCACCTATATACACCCAGTAGGGGCATGATATGGGCAGGGAACCAGGTGGAACCCAGAGGTGGCGCACCCACACCTAAACTCCACAGCCTGGAATATTTTTGACATAAATGTCACTGGTAGGTAGCTGGCATCGAATCCCGAGCTGCCCGAGTCAAGGGACTAGTGTACGGTGATTTAGTGCGTCTGGCCACTGTGTGTGTGTGTGTGTGTATGTGTGTGTGTATGTGTGCGTATGTGTGTGTGTGTGTGAAGTTAAAGAAGCCACAGCAATTATGAGCATAATAAAACAGGTATTCATTATCAAACTATCGGCCCAGAGTTGGCAAGTTCTAAAATGTAATTTAGTTTAATAAAACTCTTGGATTGGTCCTTTACCTCAAATATTGTGTTAAGTTTTAATTTCAAACATATAAACATATACTGATAATTTAGAGAGAGTAAATTGGAGAGCACCTGCATTATTATATTATTTGTTTAGTAAACAGTAAGCATGAAGAGTGGCTAGATTAATTCCCACAGATCCTTCTTAAACTATAAAATAGTCTAATGATAGCCAGAATAAACTGTCAAAATACGCCACAATCTTCAAGGAGTTAGTAATTACAACAAATGCAAACTATTCCATACTGTATAGCCCCTTCTCAGTTGGCCACTTGCGAGTTTCAGGCTATAAGGAAGTTGGATCTGTAGACAATAATATTTAGCAGAATGACCAACAGTATTTTGGTTGTAGTACATTTACAAATAATAAATAATAATAATAATCGTCTGATTACTTATATAGCGCCCGTATCTCCTCCTTCCAGGATTCTCAAGCGCTTGACACTTCTTTAATCAACCAGAGACCATTACCCATCCCCCTTGCTCATGGGGAGACAGTAACCGCCGGCTATATCTCAGAAAAAAACTGTTCAACCTGAGCGGGGATCGAACGCGAGACTGTAAGATGGGAAGCAGTCACGCTGTCAACTGAGCCAGCCAGACTCATTTATTTTCATCTCTGTTAGATATTTATATCTCGCAAGTGGCCAATTGAGCATCAAGGTAATAATATATAGTTCGTTCAGATTGCTAAACATGGTGTCCTGCAACATATGCAATACAATGGTCAAGAATTCAGGAGTTCAACAAGCCGTCCATACAATCCTATACAAAATATATGCGCCAATAAAAGAAGCATGTCTGTTATTGCTTGTGACAGTTTTATTAACCCCTTCTGTACCGGCGTCGTCTTGTGCATGTATATTTCTTCATATTACAAATTATAATGTAAAACTTGCAAAATAAATAAACCAAAAGTGAGACGACACAAGATAAACGCAAAGGAACTAATCAAAATAGCTATGTGGAATTAACGCTTACTATAATAAAATGTTGTAATAAAAGAACTCAATCTACCACATAGGGTGTACATCACTACATGAGCAAGTTACCAGTGATGCTTATTATTACATTTACCCTCTTTATATGCCATTTAACAATGACATTTACCCTCTGTATATGCCATTTAACAAGGACATTTACCCTCTGTATATGCCATTTAACAATTACATTTTGAATGTGAAATGTCATTGCGATGTATTACCGGAAACAACACATTATTTCTGAATTATAAAGTGGACCATCAACTGTCAACTTCTCCTTTCTCAAAAATCTCCATCTTGGGGGATTTCCGTGTTCACCACCACCAGTACCTCTCCTCTCATTTAACCCTTCCAATACCGGTGAAGTATGGTTTATTTGATTTCATCTTCATTTACACGATTTTTGGAAGCTTGGGATGGATATGTGGTAGCTAAAAGGATTAATTGAGATAGTCTGTAGTCTATTAATTGGTAGACGTCCTTTTCAGTTTCCTCCCTAGACCTCCATCAATCCAATCCCCCCCCCCCCCGAAAAAAAGACCCACCCCCTCCCCCCTTCAAGATAAAATTCTCCATTTCTTGATAGAACAATGTCCCGGCCAGAGGCTGGCTAATACTATATTACAGGATCTCTATCTCTCGCCAGGATAAACATTGACACCTAAAGTGCACGAAAAATGACACTATGTATCAATTCGGCCCTATTTAGCCCACTGTTTTAAGACGTGTATCCTCATCCAATTGTCAAGTTCTTCTTGGCGAGCGATAGCGAGCCAGCCTTGTATGGAGAAATCCGTCTTCGCCAGAGACACTTTTCTATCGACAATTTTGCAAGGTTAGCCTGCTGTCAAAAACATTATACAACATATAAGAAAACACCACCTAGATGGGGATAAACGTCTTAAAACAGTAGGGTGAAGGGGGTCGAATGGATACAACGCAAAGAGAGAGGGAGAGAGAGAAAAAACAAAAACGAGGCAGGCCCCCTTAAAATCGCTAAACTAATGGGCCTAACGTCTTAACATCTTATAACTAGTGGGGATAAACATGAAGGAGAAGGGTGGGGGGGGGGGAAACAACAACCAAAATGTTCTATCTCTCTAGTGCGACCATCCGATCTTAAATGTTCTATCTCTCTAGTGCGACCATCCGATCTTAAATGTTCTATCTCTCTAGTGCGACCATCCGATCTTAAATGTTCTATCTCTCTAGTGCGACCATCCGATCTTAAATGTTCTATCTCTCTTGCGACCATCCGATCTTAAATGTTCTATCTCTCTAGTGCGACCATCCGATCTTAAATGTTCTATCTCTCTAGTGCGACCATCCGATCTTAAATGTTCTATCTCTCTAGTGCGACCATCCGATCTTAAATGTTCTATCTCTCTAGTGCGACCATCCAATCTTAAATGTTCTATCTCTCTAGTGCGACCATCCGATCTTAAATGTTCTATCTCTCTAGTGCGACCATCCGATCTTAAATGTTCTATCTCTCTAGTGCGACCATCCGATCTTAAATGTTCTATCTCTCTAGTGCGACCATCCGATCTTAAATGTTCTATCTCTCTAGTGCGACCATCCGATCTTAAATGTTCTATCTCTCTAGTGCGACCATCCGATCTTAAATGTGCTATCTCTCTAGTGCGACCATCCGATCTTAAATGTTCTATCTCTCTAGTGCGACCATCCGATCTTAAATGTTCTATCTCTCTAGCGCGACCATCCGATCTTAAATGTTCTATCTCTCTAGTGCGACCATCCGATCTTAAATGTTCTATCTCTCTAGTGCGACCATCCGATCTTAAATGTTCTATCTCTCTAGTGCGACCATCCGATCTTAAATGTTCTATCTCTCTAGTGCGACCATCCGATCTTAAATGTTCTATCTCTCTAGTGCGACCATCCGATCTTAAATGTTCTATCTCTCTAGTGCGACCATCCGATCTTAAATGTTCTATCTCTCTAGTGCGACCATCCGATCTTAAATGTTCTATCTCTCTAGTGCGACCATCCGATCTTAAATGTTCTATCTCTCTAGTGCGACCATCCGATCTTAAATGTTCTATCTCTCTAGTGCGACCATCCGATCTTAAATGTTCTATCTCTCTAGTGCGACCATCCGATCTTAAATGTTCTATCTCTCTAGTGCGACCACCCGATCTTAAATGTTCTATCTCTCTAGTGCGACCATCCGATCTTAAATGTCTATCTCTCTAGTGCGACCATCCGATCTTAAATGTTCTATCTCTCTAGTGCGACCATCCGATCTTAAATGTTCTATCTCTCTAGTGCGACCATCCGATCTTAAATGTTCTATCTCTCTAGTGCGACCATCCGATCTTAAATGTTCTATCTCTCTAGTGCGACCATCCGATCTTAAATGTTCTATCTCTCTAGTGCGACCATCCGATCTTAAATGTTCTATCTCTCTAGTGCGACCATCCGATCTTCCCAGCCAACGGCGCTTGTGGCACTTTGCCACTGTCGACTGAGCGGCTTTTAAGCAGCACTTCCATGATTTCCCTTGAAACTAGTTTTGCTTCCGTGGCCAGGAGGAGTTTACAAAACAAATTAATGAGGAAATAGTATCAGGCATAGAGGCATACATTCCATTATTGTTGTTTTAAACTCACTGGCTAATGAATATTGTTTGTTAGGCTTGTTCTACTGCTGTCCGAATAAGAAGGAAGCATAATTATATTCAAGCAGTACCATCGCCTTCAACCCCAAGAATCATGAAAGCAAGCCAAATATTTTCTTCGACTTGCCAAAAAGTATGTCATCAATAAGAAATGTACCAAACTTTCTAACTCTAGCTCAAGCCAAAAACCTCTCCAATAATTTTACTTCCTCGTCTTTCTCTCCACTTTTCCACTCTGACAGCACCACCGTCCCTTATTCCTCTGACAAAGCTGAGGTCTTCACTCAATATTTGAGAAGCCTTAATGCCTTAACCCTTTCAGTATCAGTCATGTCCTTTTCATTTTACAGTGTCAAATAATAGACAATTATATTAAATTTAAGAAGAGCCTTCTGCAATTAAAAGGCTTCAAAACTGTCATAATTATCCCTTTTTATTGCCACATATCCTTCTTAAGCTGCACAAAATCGTCTAAATCTAGATGGAATGAAATTATAAAGACGTTGCCGGGACAGAAGCCACATGGGATTAAATTCTTCTAAGTATGTACATTATGCAGCTCTCTCTGTTGTTGTACTAGTGCTTCAGGAATACTATTAAATTCTTCTAAGTATGTACATTATGCAGCTCTCTCTGGTGTTGTACTGGTGCTTCAGGAATAATATTAAATTCTTCTATGTATGTACATTATGCAGCTGTCTCTGTTGTTGTACTAGTGCTTCAGGAATAATATTAAATTCTTCTAAGTATGTACATTATGCAGCTCTCTCTGTTGTTGTACTAGTGCTTCAGGAATAATATTAAATTCTTCTAAGTATGTACATTATGCAGCTCTCTCTGTTGTTGTACTAGTGCTTCAGGAATAATATTAAATTCTTCTAAGTATGTACATTATGCAGCTCTCTCTGGTGTTGTACTGGTGCTTCAGGAATAATATTAAATTCTTCTATGTATGTACATTATGCAGCTCTCTCTGTTGTTGTACTAGTGCTTCAGGAATAATATTAAATTCTTCTATGTATGTACATTATGCAGCTCTCTCTGTTGTTGTACTAGTGCTTCAGGAATAATATTAAATTCTTCTAAGTATGTGCATTATGCAGCTCTCTCTGTTGTTGTACTAGGCTTCAGGAATAATATTAAATTCTTCTAAGTATGTACATTATGCAGCTCTCTCTGTTGTTGTAATAGTGCTTCAGGAATAATATTACATTCTTCTAAGTATGTACATTATGCAGCTCTCTCTGTTGTTGTACTAGTGCTTCAGGAATAATATTACATTCTTCTAAGTATGTACATTGTGCAGCTCTCTCTGTTGTTGTACTAGTGCTTCAGGAATAATATTACATTCTTCTAAGTATGTACATTGTGCAGCTCTCTCTGTTGTTGTACTGGTGCTTCAGGAATAATATTTTGGCTTGGGATTGTGTTGGATTTTTGTCTGATGGTTACTGGAGTTCTAGCTCATAATGGTTGTTAATTAATTCATCATTAGGAAAAGCATCTACCAACAGCAATTTACTTTTTCTTGAACTTTGTCTATGGTAGCGATTTCCATCCAAGCATGATTCACATTGCTATTTATGCTACAACTGAATTTAACAAGTTATAATGTGTACAATTTGATATGCAAGTTGTCTGTGATGTTACGAAGTAAACATTATTTAACATATTTTATGACAAACATTTGTTTATTTAGATCAGTAGCAAGTTGCTTTTTGTATTGTTCATTTGATTTTTCTATGAAGTTTCAAGCAAATACGATTAATCTAATTGTCCTACACAAGATTCTGATTAACCCCTTCAGCACCATGACACAATTTTACCACTGATTCTGGCTAGATTTAGATGATTTGATGCATTTTAAAAAGGACAGATGCTACTAAGAGTACATGTTTATTGAGATCATATTTACCTAGACAAACCCGATTGTTCATATTCCTAAAGTGTTATGCCTCCGTTCTCCTTTAGCGTCGATAGTAGAACTGTATGTTTATATGGATACCATGGGGTTTGGCCATGCTATGTTTTAATGCCAACGCAAATCACAGAACATAATAAGCAAATATCATGGACGGAAAGGTAATCTTTGTGACTGCCTCACACTCTTCATCTCCACAAATGTGTGCTTTAAAACCCATTGGCTGCGGCTATGTTTGGGCTATTTAGGGCATATTCAGGCACTCCTGAAATGATAAATCAAACATCTGCATTAAATGAACTGTATTCTGCCGAAAACTAGGCGAAAATAGCTTCAAAATGAGACCAGAACGGGCCCCATACGTGGTCTGGTTCACCCGCAGCGGTGCCAGTGAAACGTGGGAAACCCGCTATTTGGTAGCACTCGCTCGCTTGGCTACACTGTTGTGAGAGAGCGAGAGAGACCCGCGCGAGAGACAGTCTACCTCAGTGAGCCGCTCGCTGCTCTGAGGGACGGAGGTGGGCCCCTCACGCTCCCGCCCACTGACACTCGATTTTTACGGTTTTTACAGGCTTTTAAAGCCTGGAAATTGCTGTAACTTGCCAGGACGTTCGAGAACGTCACCCGCAGCCAAAGGGTTTTAAATCCGTAGGCATGACTTAAGATTTGGTGCCCTATATTTATTCACGATATATCTATCTTCGCGACACATTGCATACAATGCATTTTCTTCCCGTGTTTTGTTTCTGCATTGGTTTTCGGTCTTTGAGGGAATCATTGGGACATAATTCTGTGTGTTATTGTCTACACCGGGAAAAGTAATGGTGTAAATCCTTCTGGTAAATAGTCTTGCTTTTGTTTATCTTGCTGTGATCAATATATTTATGATTTTTTTTAATAATATATGTCGACTGACAAACTGAATCTAATACACTCTTGATCGGCATACATAATCATATTTAAGGTGGAGTTCCAAGCCCTAGAGATACTTTGATTTAGGGGAGGTGTGGCGGAGTGGTCTTGCCACTGGACTGGTAATCCAATAGACCCGGGTTCGAATCCCAATATGTCAATGGAAAGATATTATTGGGATGGAATTTGTGCTGTACCTAGTTTTAGTGACTTACCACAGCACACCAAAATGCCAAAAAAATACCCTCATTGTTCCCTGATTAAATAGCATTGTATGAATATTCCCATATTAAAAATATGCTACATGGGGGCAATGCCTAGTGAGTTAATTGCTCAATAGGTGGCGTTCAGAGAGTGTGGGTCGAGTCTGAGGGATGAGACGGTGAAGCGAAGATGCGAAGCAGCTTCAGAGATGGGATTGCTTCGAGCCGTGAATGGGTGCTTCGCATGTCTCACTCCCTAGACTGGAACAAGACCTCACGGGCCTCACCGTGTTCAGCGGTGAAGTGTACAGGCTCTCAGCCTATGCCCGAGAGGGAATAGTTGGAATATAAAAGAAGAAGAAATTGAAAATACACCTTAAAGGAGGTGTGGTGTAGAGGTAGATGTGCTGGAAAGTGTGAAAAGGAACAACTTGAGATGGTTCGGCCATATGGAACGTATGGGAAGCGAGAAAATTACTAAGAAGGTGTACGAGAACGAGGTGGAAGGACAGAGAGGGAGAGGTAGACCAAAAGAGAGGTGGAAGGATGGAGTGATGAAGTATTAGGATGAAGGAGGAGATGGTTGGGAGAAGGGGCGTCGACTGACAGGGGACAGAGGTGCATGGGGGCGGTTCGTTCGTGGCCACTCCTTCGGGCATCACGGCGTCAAGCAATAGATAGATAGATAGATAGAAAGAACTTTCACCCCATTCCTGTCAATTTTAAGACCTTTTGTGCTATTTACAGTAGGTGTCAATTTTATCCTGGCGAGCGATAGCGAGCCTGTAATTTTAAAGGAATTTTTCTACTGAAAAATGTACACATTTATCTTGAAAGGGGTAAATGGGGGTGTAATTTTAAGTTTGATGGAGGTCTAGGGAACAAACTAAAAACCTCCCCTTAATGCAAATTAAATTGGTTGAATTTTCTTATGAAATTTGACCATCAGATTATGATTTAAGTAGAGTTTCATACATGAAGAAAATAGGTCGAGATTGTAATGCAGGACACATGCCAACCACCGTCACCAAAGTCTTCAACATCGAAAGGTTATTGTTAAAGCCGGTATGACACGAGAGCATTTATAGTCAACATTCGATGATCAAAATAATTCCGGTAACATTTGCAGAATATTTGTCACTGGTATAGGGCACTAGAATGATGGTAGATGAATTTCGATGACATAACTATTATAAATGTTTACCTCAGAAGCTGCCAGACTAGTGTAGAGGATAAGAGGGAAAAAGCGCTCGTGTGATACCAGCTTTAGTTAGCGATAGAGAATAGTCTGTTACAGTAATACAGTTATTTAGGGGACCGGATTTATCTCTATCCATACAATACCGGCTTTAGTTAGCGATAGAGAATAGTCTGTTACAGTATTACAGTTATTTAGGGGATAGGGTTTATCTCTATCCATAAAATACCGGATTTAGTTAGCGATAGAGAATAGTCTGTTACAGTATTACAGTTATTTAGGGGATAGGGTTTATCTCTATCCATACAATACCGGATTTAGTTAGCGATAGAGAATAGTCTGTTACAGTATTACAGTAATTTAGGGGATAGGATTTATATCTATCCATACAATACCGGCTTCAGTTAGCGATAGAGAATAGTCTATTACAGTATTACAGTTATTTAGGGGATAGGGTTTATCTCTATCCATACAATACCGGCTTTAGTTAGCGATAGAGAATAGTCTGTTACAGTATTACAGTTATTTAGGGGATAGGGTTTATCTCTATCCATACAATACCGGCTTTAGTTAGCGATAGAGAATAGTCTGTTACAGTTATTTAGGGGATAGGGTTTATCTCTATCCATACAATACTGGCTTTAGTTAGTGATAGAGAGTAGTCTGTTACAGTAGTACAGTTATTTAGGGGATAGGGTTTATCTCTATCCATACAATACCGGCTTTAGTTAGCGATAGAGTATAGTCTGTTACAGTATTACAGTTATTTAGGGGATAGTGTTTATCTCTATCCATACAATTCCGGCTTTAGTTAGCGATAGAGAATAGTCTGTTACAGTATTACAGTTATTTAGGGGATAGGGTTTATCTCTATCCATACAATACCGGCTTTAGTTAGCGATAGAGAATAGTCTGTTACAATATTACAGTTATTTAGGGGATAGGGTTTATCTCTATCCATACAATACCGGCTTTAGTTAGCGATAGAGAATAGTCTGTTACAGTTATTTAGGGGATAGGGTTTTTCTCTATCCATACAATACCGGCTTTAGTTAGTGATAGAGAATAGTCTGTTACAGTATTACAGTTATTTAGGGGATAGAGTTTATCTCTATTGTTACGACCTGGCACTCGGGTACACAAGGGCTCTCAATCAGGACTCGAATACGGCTCGCTGCCACAACGGAAACACACGATCCCAACCCCTGAGTACTGCCAGCCGAACAAAAAACACCAATACCCTCCAGAGTTCAATCTGCTACAACGGGGTATACAAGAACTCGGTACTAGTGTTCAACAACAGACTAATAAAGAGACAGGAATTCTCTAGTCTGGTCAACAATCAAACAAAGAAGTAAGAAACAACAACACCAAAGAATAGTGTTGGCCGAAGCCGAAGTAATCCACCCTTGACTAAGAACTTAAGAAGTCCTCCACCCTCTACTTCGGATCGGCACTATTACGTTACGTTAATTAAGTCCTTAAGAATCGAGCAAGGAATCTTCTGAAAAAGTTAGATGCTTCTCGGATGCTCGTAAGAAGTATGTATCGGATTTTGAACAGTAATTCAATAAGCAAAAACACTGGCAATTAAATACTATTAAAGGTTTAAATTGGCATAAGAATAATTAAAAGAATATGCAATAGTAAATGGCAAACATTAAAAAGAAGTACTCCGAAAATGCAACGGCAATAGCCTACTCGGATTGTGCTCGTGGGCCACTAATCACTAAAGTAGCCAAGCGTGCAACACATGAAATCAATAGTGCATAAACAATATCATACATAAGGAAAGCTTCAATACTATTCTGTATCTACTAATCGAGTAAAGTCTAGCTGGGGTACTGTGGGCAAAAGGTAGCAGTGACTGAGCAAAAACGGCTCGTAGCCTAGCGAAGTCCTCACAACTGTTTAAAGTATTACGTTAACACTAACAAGTGCACTTTGAGAAATCCAGATCCCTTGTATCTGGTTTTCTCCCAGCTCCTTGACAAAGTAAAAACAAACTGTTAATAAAATACAGGGTGGTTAGGCTCTTGCCCTCACGCACTGTAAATTATTAACTCAACACAGTCAGCCGCGAAGACAACCTAGGCTTCACTGAACCGAAACAGGTATGCAGGTTTTATCGCTTAACCACTGCATCAAACAACAAATCGTAACACAGAAAAGCCTTACCCCAGTCTAGCATTACCTAGACCAGCAGAAAACAGGAATAATAATAGTAACACACAGGGAAATGCATATACAAGTGCAACAAACATAAATCAATCCTATTCTAAGTTAACCCTTCCAAAATAGGCTATCTAATAGGCATGTATCTCGTGAAAACTCAAGCGATAATACGTTGGCTGACTAGCTCTGCACCAACGGGACCATGGAAGTTAAAAAGGGTAGGGAAAAGAGGAGATAAGAATGTAAGGTAGTAGAGAAAGTTCACATCAGTCAGAAGAATATATATAGTTAGCAAGGGAAATGAGAAGTCGCTCTGCCTAATGAGTTCTGATGAAAAAATGGCTAGACTTCCCTTTTTATACCCGGCCCTCTAGTGAGCCCAACGTGAACTACTAAGGACCGCCCACTGACAATCATTACGTAATTTCTCTCTCTCCTCTGGGATAGACAAAGGCTTTCCTAGCACTGAGGGGAGGGGGGAGGGGGGGGAGTGCTAGTGAGTTAGGCCCACCTCCCGCATGGCGCACCCACTGATCCCCAACTGTGGCTGCCGCTTCTCCCATCATTACAAATAAGTTTTACACACAATACTTATAACTAATGATATGAAATAGAACTCGTTGACTCAGATGAAAACAAAATACATATTCATATTACTTATAGTACAACGGCTCACATGAACTAAGTTAGGAAACTCTACATAGACTACAGCCAAAGTTCCTGCCCTGACGATCCTAGCGAGAGTGGGGCATGACTAGGCGTTCTGTACAGCATGCTCACACTGGACATGAGTCACACCTCCCCCAAGATTTTACTTGCTCAACCCTGAGCTAAAATCTGACAAACACAGAACCCCATCAAGCCCCTCACACCCAGCGACCGCATGGCACTAAAACAAAGCTGAGTTTATCACCAAAACACATCTTATTATTACAAAAAATTCACATTTTATAACTCCTCCCAACAATAGCAAAAAGACACAATATCATGCTCCCAGAGCGAGCTTACAGCAGCTCAGCCGTTTGATAGTTCGTGGACTACTCAAACTCTATAGGCTATGACAAACTTATACGATTATCTATATCAAAAGAAAGAGTTTTTATATGATGTTTATATTTTAATATGTTTTTCCCGGCTGCACTATAAGGGCAGCCTATTTTCCTCCACTCAAACCCACACACCTGTGATAGCCTACGATTGATCATCCACCCTTGATAAACAATCCGCGATCACATGGTCACATCCAGCAATATGACGGGTGTCCAGGTTATACTCCTGCAACATCAAAGACCACCTGGTCAGTCTCATATTGCGATTGTGAAATTGATTCAGGAATCTCAAAGGGTGATGATCAGTGTAGATAACCACGACTGGGCCATAGGCTGGAACATACACCTCGAAGTGCCTGAGCGACAGCACAATCGCCAGTAATTCCTTTTCTATTGTAGAATAGTTCTTTTGTGCAGCATTGAACTTCTTAGAAAAGAAACTTACTGGGTGTTCCACACCTTCATTGTCTGTCTGTAGCAAGACGGCCCCAGCCCCTACACCACTAGCATCTGTTGCCAGCTGAAAAGGCCTGTTAAAGTCTGGGGCCCTGAGTATCGGGTGAGTACATAGCAAATGTTTCACCAAAGTGAAAACCTTTTCACACTCAGGTGCCCACAAAAACTTTTTGTCTTTAGATAACAAATCTGTGAGAGGTGCCAACACCGTTGAGTAACCTTTTATGAAGCGTCTGTAGTAGCCTATCATACCCAAGAATCTCATAATCTGCTTCGTGGTTGTTGGGTGTGAAAATTTATTGATAGCCTGTACCTTGTTCTGAGGAGGGCACACCTGTCCCCTTCCCTCTACAAACCCAAGGTACTGCACAGTGGCTTTTACGAAGTCACACTTTGCCAAATTTACTACCAGACCTGCTTCACTAAGTTTCCGGAACAAGGTCTCAAGGTGCTCACAATGGCTCTCAAAGTCGTCATCATAAATTATTACATCGTCCAAATATACGGTGCAATTTGGAATGTCCTTTACAATTTCATTCATCAGGTTCTGAAACGTTGCTGGTGCATTCTTAAGTCCGTAAGGCATAACATTACACCGGTAGGTACTCCCGTCCACAACAAAACCACATACCTCTTTAGCACGCTCGGACAAAGGTACTTGCCAGTAACCTTGTCAGTACTTGTCAGCCCTTAGGCTCGAGTTCCCCGCCCACTGATCCGCTGAAACATGTTGATCCCAGCTATCCTCCTCTGAAGCTTGACTGTCCCCCTCTCCTTCTCCACCACGGCCGCAACAAGCCAACACAGGGACAGTGAGAGGCTCAGAGGGGCGCCTCACATACTCTTTAATAAGGTTCACGTGACATAACTGGTTCTTTTTCCTCCTGTCTGGAGTGGCAACAAGGTAATCTAAGTCTGAAATTTTGTCTACAATTTTATAAGGTCCAGTGTACTTCGCAGAGAGGGGGTTACCAACCAAAGGCAACAAAATTAATACCTCTTGTCCTACAGTGAACTTCCGGAGCCTCAATTTGCGATCATACCTGTCCTTCATCAAAGCTTGTGATTCTGTCAAATTTCTACCTGCCATCTCCAGACTCTTAAGCATGCGCTCACGTCTTTCAAGCACATACTTTAATAATGGACAAGGCTGCACAGTCCCCTCCCAAATTTCTTTCAGTATGTTAAGGGGGCCCCTGACACGGTGTCCAAAAATCAGCTTGTTTGGACTAAATCCCAGGCTCACCAGGTACCTCTCCCGAGCAGCAAACAGCACATAAGGCAATCCAAGATCCCAATCCATACCGTTGTCAGCACAATAACACCTGAGCATGCTTTTAAGTGTAGCATGCCACCGCTCAAGCACCCCTTGACTCTCAGGGTGATACGCTGCCGATACTACTGCTCGTATCCCATGCTGTTGCATTGTTTGCTTGAACATGTTGGAGGTGAAATTAGATCCCTGATCAGACTGAATCTCCTCCGGGTACCCGTACCTTGAGAAGTACCACAACAAGTTACTGACTACCGTCTTAGCCATTCCATTTTCATAGGGTATGCATCGGGGTATCTAGTGGCAACATCCATTATGGTTAACAAAAATTTATTTCCAGCCTTAGTGGGAGGGAGTGGACCAACCATGTCAACAATAATTTTACTAAAGGGTGGCCCAATCACAGGAATAGGGTGTAACGCGTTAACGGAGCCTTAGGAATAACTTGGTTTGGTTTCCAGACACGTTGACAAATATCACATGAGTTTATCCATGACTGCACATGAGACTTCATCCCCGGCCACCAAAACAATTTCCCCAAAGCCGCCACCGTTTTTCTCACCCCTAGATGTCCTGCCAGTGGTGTGTCATGCGCCAACCTAAGTAGGCTATCCCTGCACTCCCGTGGCACCACCAACTGGTCCACTACTCCGGACCCCTTTTGCCAACTACGTTTAGGGTCTTGAAAACGCCTATAGAGGATGCCTTCTAAATAAAAAAAATCTCCTGGCTGTGCATCGCCGTCCTCGTCGAGCTCTACAGCTCCATTAGCACACGTTTGGAGCTCAGGGTCCTCTAGTTGCAACCGACTTATATCTGAGGGTGCCAAGCGATCTAACTGCTCCCGGAGCAATGCATGACCTTCCCCGATACTGGGCTGCTCCCTCTGTCTCTCTCGATGTACATAACGTTGCTGTCGTGGAGACTCGTCATGCCCAGCCTCGTCACTCTCGATGACAGGCCCAGGGGCTACTCCAGAATTAAGTAATGGTGCTAATACTGAATCACCCAGGAGAGCCGCCGAGTCAAAACTCTTAAAACCAACTCCAGCTTTAGCCTCCTCCTGTTGATCGTTCCTCCGCTGGTCTGAAGATGGAGGACTAGGCTGTGGCACTTTAGCTGCCCGAGCTCGGGTGACAACACACGCCATGGGTTGTGTCTGGCACCGCTCGACCCACTCTTGCTCTTCCCTACTCACGTCGGCCGGCCTCTCGGCAACGACTAAGGGTAGAACCTCAGAAGCGGGCATTGCAAAGTCGTTGCCGAGAAGAAGGTCGACGCCCTCCACTGGCAGTTTCTCCACAATCCTGACATCCAATTCACGTGCCACACCATCCACCTCCAACTCCAACCGCACCAGCGGGTATGACCGAGTTGCATTAATACCCTGCACCACTACCACCCGAGCCGCGTTTATAGGGTAGCCAGTCAAGTTTTTCATCAGAGTCTGGGAAGCACCTGTATCACGCAAGACCTCTACTCCATGCTTGCGCCCCGCTCACATCACGCAACCCCGCCCTCTATGGTCGCAAAAACATCCTGAGCAGGGTTCGAGCCTCCCAGGTGCTTCTGCATTGGCTGTGCCTCAGCCTCTGACGAACTGCCCCGGGCAAACTCAGATGACTTCGGAGACACACCAATGTTGCAGGCCAAAGACACAGCTGCTGTAGGTGGTTTGCTAGGACAGACTCTTGCAAAGTGCCCCTTTTTATGACATTGATAACACTCCAACTCCCCTTTGGGCTTCCCTTGGTACTGGGAAGGGCCCGGCCCCTTCTTAAATGGGACGGTGCTAGTCTTGTGGTCAGTCTTGGTATCATGGCTCTTGTACTTGTTTGCATAAGGTATATCACTAACTCGGGGGGGTGGGGCGTCACGCCCCTTGTTACCTGCCTCACTACGCTGGGCAGACCCGCACCCACGAATTAGTGATAGCCGGAGGTCAGCCATCTCAGCTGCCTCCTGTAGAGTTTTTGGGTTATTTTCTTTAATAGTTAAAGTCATTTCTGCACCAGTACACTTATAAAACTGCTCGAGCAGAAACAGCTCAGTCAACTGTTCGGCCGTCTCAGCTTTCTCAGAGCGTGTCCAGTTTTAAGTGCATCTTTTAAGTCCCGGGCATGTTCAAGAAAGGTCGCCTCCCTAGTCTTTGTAACACTCCGAAACTTCAATCTGTATGTTTCCGGTTGCAACTCGTATGCCCGTAGGACAGCTGTCTTCAATTCTGGGTAGTCAATGCAAGACTCTAAAGGCAGTGCATCATAAGCCTTCAGACCCTTACCCGTAAGTCTTGAGGAGACTAGAGCTGCCCACTTCTCTTCAGGCCAATTATGCTCCCTACACTTCTTCTCAAAACGATTAACAAATTCTGTGACTTCAGTTTCACTAAATACCGGCACCAATTTGACTAATTGGGCCAAGGACTGTTCTCTTACTTGGCCCTCACGGCCCATCCGAGTCCCTGTCGACTCTGCACGAGTCTTATCTAAATCTAATTTAGCACAATATTTCTCTGAGTCATACCTAAGCTCAGCCTCATGCCTCCTGGTCTAATCCTCTTGCCTCCTGGTCTCATCCTCTTGCCTCCTAACCTCAATCTAATGCCTCCTAGTCTCATTCTCCTGCTTCCTAGCCTCAATCTTAGCAAGCTCAAGTCTAAATACCATATCTGGAGACAGGCAGGAAGAGGGAGCTGCCACTACTGAAGGAGGGGGGGCAAAAACTGGGGAACCACCATGTGCACCACCCTAGGGCACTCCAATCTGCCAATTCTCATCCCTCTGTGGGAGAGTGCTAACCTCCAGTAACTGAGTGGACAGCACTGTGGGAGTCGAGTGAGAGGGGATCTGGGGAGGAACCCCCCCAAACGCCCTCTCCTCCGAAACCCCATGTCGCCCACGCAACACCCAGGAAATCAGCTCCCCCTTGGACATCCCTACTACATTGGAAATGCCCAAAACGTTGGCTATCAGGTGCAAGCCACAAACATCCACCCCAGTCAGCCTCTCCTCCGTCACGTGGTACCGCTTACTCACAAAAACTCTAGCATCCTCCTCACTGGTTACTAACGGCACACCTTCAAATGGCATCTCTCGCTCATCGTCAGTGCTAATGCACGACATACTGAAGTCCACAAAAAAATTCTCGAGACAAAAGTGTTAAACTTCCTATGCAAGCACTAATTACTAAATTAACTGGAGTCTCTTAAATGCTTTACTAATTGCCATACAAAAAAAATATTCTTCAATATGCACGCTAAAATACAAACAAACAAATGTTGTACAACTCTGCAAAAATTTATACTGTTCACAAAATCCTAAGCAAGGTCGCCATTTGTTACGACCTGGCACTCGGGTACACAAGGGCTCTCAATCAGGACTCGAATACGGCTCGCTGCCACAACGGAAACACACGATCCAAACCCCTGAGTACTGCCAGCCGAACAAAAAACACCAATACCCTCCAGAGTTCAATCTGCTACAACGGGGTATACAAGAACTCGGTACTAGTGTTCAACAACAGACTAATAAAGAGACAGGAATTCTCTAGTCTGGTCAACAATCAAACAAAGAAGTAAGAAACAACAACACCAAAGAATAGTGTTGGCCGAAGCCGAAGTAATCCACCCTTGACTAAGAACTTAAGAAGTCCTCCACCCTCTACTTCGGATCAGCACTATTACGTTACGTTAATTAATAGTCCTTAAGCATCGAGCAAGGAATCTTCTGAAAAAGTTAGATGCTTCTCGGATGCTCGTAAGAAGTATGTATCGGATTTTGAACAGTAATTCAATAAGCAAAACACTGGCAATTAAATACTATTAAAGGTTTAAATTGGCATAAGAATAATTAAAAGAATATGCAATAGTAAATGGCAAACATTAAAAAGAAGTACTCCGCAAATGCAACGGCAATAGCCTACTCGGATTGTGCTCGTGGGCCACTAATCACTAAAGTAGCCAAGCGTGCAACACATGAAATCAATAGTGCATAAACAATATCATACATAAGGAAAGCTTCAATACTATTCTGTATCTACTAATCGAGTAAAGTCTAGCTGGGGTACTGTGGGCAAAAGGTAGCAGTGACTGAGCAAAAACAGCTCGTAGCCTAGCGAAGTCCTCACAACTGTTTAAAGTATTACGTTAACACTAACAAGTGCACTTTGAGAAATCCAGATCCCTTGTATCTGGTTTTCTCCCGGCTCCTTGACAAAGTAAAAACAAACTGTTAATAAAATACAGGGTGGTTAGGCTCTTGCCCTCACGCACTGTAAATTATTAACTCAACACAGTCAGCCGCGAAGACAACCTAGGCTTCACTGAACCGAAACGAGTATGCAGGTTTATCGCTTAACCACTGCATCAAACAACAACTCGTAACACAGAAAAGCCTTACCCCAGTCTAGCATTACCTAGACCAGCAGAAAACAGGAATAATAATAACACACAGGGAAATGCATATACAAGTGCAACAAACATAAATCAATCCTATTCTAAGTTAACCCTTCCAAAATAGGCTATCTAATAGGCATGTATCTCGTGAGAACTCAAGCGATAATACGTTGGCTGACTAGCTCTGCACCAACAGGACCATGGAAGTTAAAAAGGGTAGGGAAAAGAGGAGATAAGAATGTAAGGTAGTAGAGAAAGTTCACATCAGTCAGAAGAATATATATAGTTAGCAAGGGAAATGAGAAGTCGCTCTGCCTAATGAGTTCTGATGAAAAAATGGCTAGACTTCCCTTTTTATACCCGGCCCTCTAGTGAGCCCAACGTGAACTACTAAGGACCGCCCACTGACAATCATTACGTAATTTCTCTCTCTCCTCTGAGATAGACAAAGGCTTTCCTAGCACTGAGGGGAGGGGGGAGGGGGGGAGTGCTAGTGAGTTAGGCCCACCTCCCGCATGGCGCACCCACTGACCCCCAACTGTGGCTGCCACTTCTCCCATCATTACAAATAAGTTTTACACACAATACTTATAACTAATGATATAAAATAGAACGCGTTGACTCAGACGAAAACAAAATACATATTCATATTACTTATAGTACAACGGCTCACATGAACTAAGTTAGGAAACTCTACATAGACTACAGCCAAAGTTCCTGCCCTGACGATCCTAGCGAGAGTGGGGCATGACTAGGCGTCCTGTACAGCATGCTCACACTGGACATGCGTCACACGTCACACTATCCATACAATACCGGCTTTAGTTAGCGATAGAGAATAGTCTGTTACAGTATTACAGTTATTTAGGGGATAGGGTTTATCTCTATCCATACAATACCGGCTTTAATTAGCGATAGAGAATAGTCTGTTACAGTATTACAGTTATTTAGGGGATAGGGTTTATCTCTATCCATACAATACCGGCTTTAGTTAGCGATAGAGAATAGTCTGTTACAGTATTACAGTTATTTAGGGGATAGGGTTTATCTCTATCCATACAATACAGGCTTTAGTTAGCGATAGAGAATAGTCTGTTACAGTATTACAGTTATTTAGGGGATAGGGTTTATCTCTATTCATACAATACTGGCTTTAGTTAGCGATAGAGAATAGTCTGTTACAGTATTACAGTTATTTAGGGGATAGGGTTTATCTCTATCCACACAATACCGGCTTTAGTTAGCGATAGAGAATAGTCTGTTACAGTAATACAGTTATTTAGGAGATAGGGTTTATCTCTATCCATACAATACAGGCTTTAGTTAGCGATAGAGAGTAGTCTGTTACAGTATTACAGTTATTTAGGGGATAGGGTTTATCTCTATTCATACAATACCGGCTTTAGTTAGCAATAGAGAATAGTCTGTTACAGTATTACAGTTATTTAGGGGATAGGGTTTATCTCTATCCATACAATACCGGCTTTAGTTAGCAATAGAGAATAGTCTGTTACAATATTACAGTTATTTAGGGGATAGGGTTTATATCTATCCATACAATATCGGCTTTAGTTAGCAATAGAGAATAGTCTGTTACAGTATTACAGTTATTTAGGGGATAGGGTTTATCTCTATCCATACAATACCGGCTTTAGTTAGCGATAAAGAATAGTCTGTTACAGTATTACAGTTATTTAGGGGATAGGGTTTATCTCTATCCATACAATACCGGCTTTAGTTAGCAATAGAGAATAGTCTGTTACAATATTACAGTTATTTAGGGGATAGGGTTTATATCTATCCATACAATATCGGCTTTAGTTAGCAATAGAGAATAGTCTGTTACAGTATTACAGTTATTTAGGGGATAGGGTTTATCTCTATCCATACAATACCGGCTTTAGTTAGCGATAAAGAATAGTCTGTTACAGTATTACAGTTATTTAGGGGATAGGGTTTATCTCTATTCATACAATACCGGCTTTAGTTAGCAATAGAGAATAGTCTGTTACAGTATTACAGTTATTTAGGGGATAGGGTTTATCTCTATCCATACAATACCGGCTTTAGTTAGCAATAGAGAATAGCCTGTTACAGTATTACAGTTATTTAGGGGTTAGGGTGTATCTCTATCCAAACAATACCGTCTTTAGTTAGCGATAGAGAATAGTCTGTTACAGTATTACAGTTATTTAGGGGATATGGTATATCTCTATCCATACAATACCGGCTTTAGTTAGCAATAGAGAATAGTCTGTTACAGTATTACAGTTATTTAGGGGATAGGATTTATCTCTATCCATACAATACCGGCTTTAGTTAGCGATAGAGAATAGTCTGTTACAGTATTACAGTTATTTAGGGGATAGGGTTTATCTCTATCCATACAATACCGGCTTTAGTTAGCGATAAAGAATAGTCTGTTACAGTATTACAGTTATTTAGGGGATAGGGTTTATCTCTATCCATACAATACCGGCTTTAGTTAGCGATAGAGAATAGTCTGTTACAGTATTACAGTTATTTAGGGGATAGGGTTTATCTCTATCCATACAATACCAGCTTTAATTAGTGATAGAGAATAGTCTGTTACAGTATTACAGTTATTTAGGGGATAGGGTTTATCTCTCTCCATACAATACCGGCTTAAGTTAGCGATAGAGAATAGTCTGTTACAGTATTACAGTTATTTAGGGGATAGCGTTTATCTCTATCCATACAATTTGAACAGAGCAATATTCAATAAAGCATTGAAATCCCCTCTTTAGGTATAATTATATGAGAGCTTTCTATGTTAAGTGTGTATCCATTTTTATTAATTTCACCACAACACCAAACACCTCCAATGAAATTAATGAAAGTATATATGTGATCCACCGGGATTCGAACCTGGTTTATCACACAGATTATTAGACACCTTAACCATTACACCACCAAGACGGTTAAAGGTTTATGCACACGCCTACGATTTATTATCCATCCTCAAATACTGGATATTAATCTAATTATGTTCATATTCCCACCGCACTATGGTAGCCTAATGTTTAAGTGAGAGGACAGAATATTCATGGGGCACAGATCATATAGAACGGCCTCGCTACGAAATATCTCTGTACTTATGATATGTCTGGACACTCTTCTCTCTCACGTTTAGCCACATTAGATTTGAAATGTTAAGATGTTTGCCCCACTAATTTGGCGATTTTAAGATCTTTTGCCCGATTTCTGTGTCAAATTTAAGACCTTTCGTGTTATTTAGGCGGTGATTTTTATCCTGGCGAGCGATAGCGAGCCAGTACTATTGGAACAACCAGCCTTTTCCCAGAACATATTTCTACCAACAAATTTCAAATTTATTTCGAAGGGGGATCTTGGGGAATATATTTATATTTAAGTTTTATGGAGGCCTAGGGAGGAAACTAAAATAATGAATACATAAATACATTCTACATATATATATACACTATCCCCCTTAATTGTCAAACTAATGACAGCCGCTCCTACAAAATTAAATCCTTTTCGTCATACGGCAAAGAATAGGCAAAGGAGATTGAATAGTAAACAGACTGAGGAGAAAGGGGTAGAGATTTGATTGATCATAATTTATTCAGGAAGCGAAAGGAAAAAGATAAAATACAGCCCTTCCCCAGCCATTAACCATTTGGACCGAGCAGTCTTGAAGTGAAGGAAGGAATTGAATATATATTGCATGTTCATAATTCGCAAGGCAGAACGATATATTGCTCACTCTCATTCTCAAAAACACACTCACTCTCACACACATACTCTCTCTCTCTCTCATCTGGCTTGGTAACAGTGCGGGTGAACAAGATAAATATGTTAAGCTTGAAATCCATAGTGCATAAATGGTGTTGGCGTGACTTGCCCCATAGAGGTACGCTAGTGGGCTGTGGAGGACCATGCTATTTACAATTCTTAGTTTTATCGAAAAAACAAAAACAAAAATAATATAATGTATGTATGTATGTACCGGGTATGTACAGTATGTATGTATGTATGTACTGTATATACTCAGGCACATACCCCATAGCTGGGGTGGCCGAATCGAGACAGAGCCCGAACAGAAACAGCATTTAAAGTTCCAATTCTTAGGGTCCAAGACCACTTTGGCGTTCCCTCGCCATACTGTCTCGCCTAGTAGGTGACTTTTACAAGGGGAGGACGATTCATAGCCTCCTGGCGCCAGAATGACAAGTAGGACAGTAAAAGAGACAGACAAAACACGGCAAAGGTTGGGTAGAGGATGCCAAACCTTACTCTGAATAGGACCAGCCCTCACCTTAAAACCAATGATAATAAATAATAAGGGGGCCCAGAAAGCCCCCCCCCCCCCCCCCTTTAATATCCCCCCCCCCCCCACCCCTGATGACCCCCTACTTCTCTGGCTCACTTCCTTTAGCGTCTCACTTAAATGGAGATTTTTTTTCTGGACCCCTTTCTCCCTCATGTTTAGCTTAATTGTTTTTGAGATCTTAAGACATTCGCCCCATTACTTTAGTGATTTGAAGCACTTTCGCCCCATTGTTGTCAATGTTAAGACCTTTCGTGTCATTTAGGTGTCGATATTTTCCTGGCAAGCGATAGCAAGCCAGTAGTGAAAGAGGTTCCGGCCTTCGGCGGGACATTATTCTACCGAATAATGTACAAATTTATCTTGAAAGAGGGTCTATAGGAGGTGTAATTTTAAGCTTGATGGAGGTCTTGGGAACACACTAAAAGCCTCCCCTTAACAGACATATATTATCTCTCTCTCTCAACTGTATTCCATATCGATGAACCTCTGCAACGTACAGTCGTGAGCATAAGAAGGTTACACCAATTCCAATCTTTGAACCTTTAAGGCCAAGTTCTGAAGCATCTGGGGTATAATACAGCATTGTATTGGCTCCATGGGCTGTGTTCGATACTGATTCAAATGGGTGTGTAGTGATTTATGCTCTTGACTGTACATACTTACAATCATATACAGCATATACCCCTTCTGTTCTGGCTACTATTAGATGATTTTATTAAGATTTATTAAAAAGGGCCTCCAGCAATTTACGGGCTCCGAATGATCTTACTTAATCCATTTTGCTACCACAGATCCTTCTTAGACTGCCCAAAATTGTCTAAATATAGCAATAATAAAATGATATACACGTCGCTGGTACAGAAGGGGTTAAAAATATATTTGTTGTCCGTCTGTCTTTATCCCTCTTGTTTCCTTGTCCAACATAATCCACTTACGGTTCACCAATCCCACTGACCGCAAATATTGTTATTCCCAGTGCTCTCTGTGTCTCCTGTCCATCATTGATATTGCATACCGGTATATATTCATTCCGTGTCTGTTTCCTTTGACCTTTTGTCCATGGCTTCACTGTCACGCCTTTCTGTTTGCAGGAATAACACACACACATATATATATATATATATATATATATATATAAATATATATATAGATATATATAATATATATATATATGTATATATATATATATATATATATATATATATATATATATATATATATATACAGTATATCCCGTGTAGTACCGGTGACGTCCTTTTCAGTATATTCTGGCAACTATAAGATGGTTTTATTCAGCATAGGAAGAACGATTACCCAGTAAAAGGCTACATACTATCTCAATTCATCCTTTTAGCTACCATATATCCTTCCTAAGCTTCATATAATCGTCTAAGTATACGTGAAATAGAATAAACAGACGTCACCGCTACCGACAGGATTAATTCACATTACTTGTAGCTTCTAGGTTTTGTTTTCCAACTGTGAGTATAACACATGACTCATAAATCTCAAGTTAATGCCATATACAATGTTAACTATATTCTGTCTACTATTATACGATTGTATTCAGTTAAAAAAGGGCTTCAAGCAATTAACAGGCTTCGAACACTCTCACTTACAAAGTTCTATTACCACAAACCCTTATTATTATGCACAAAATCGTCTAAATATAGCTAGAATGAAATTCGAAAGACGTCGCGGGTACAGAAGGGGTTAATCCCATACTATAATGTACTTTGATCCCGGAGCTGAAAAATTAGTATTAGTTCGGAAACGATATTCAGGAGATACTTTCCAATCGCGGAAGTGATCTGGCGTCTTCATGAGCTTTTAATTCACTCTATCACCTCGTTACCCGTCTCATGTAACTAACCTTATGATTTCTCTCTCTCTCTCTCTCTCTCTCTCTCTCTCTCTCTAAGCAGCATTTCCCTTTGTATAGATTTAAGGCTGAATTTCCTAGTTATGACTGCAGAGTATGTATACATGCGTAGCTCTCTCTCTCTCTCTCTCTCTCTCTCTCTCTCTCTCTCTCTCTCTCCCTCCTTTATCTGCATTATCGTATATATCTCCCCCTGTTTAAATTATATATAGTCCAATTAATGTTCTTTCCCCATTATTTACAATTCCGTCTCGGGTGCATATGTATGTGTTTTATGGTCAAGGCCCACAAGTATAAGCAATCGTCATCTTGGGAAACAGCCTTCGGAGAATCGCCACGAGCTTAAGGGGAGGTTTTTAGTTTATTTACCTCCATCAAGCCTAAAATTACAACCCCCTTTCAAGATATATTTGTACATTTTTCGGCAGAGAAATGTCCCGTCCGAAGGCCGGTTCCTCTTACAATGCAGATTCGCTATAGCTCGCTAGGAAAAACTTGACACCTAAATGGCACGAAAGGTCTTAGAATTGACAGATATGGGGCGAAAGTTTTTAAAATCGACAAACTAAAGGGGCGAACATTTTGTATAAGGAATGGGGCTAAACATGAGGGAGAAAGGGGTCCAAAAATAAATAAAACAATAAAGTGGAAATCTGGCCTTACACCCCAACAGGGCTTAGGAAGGGACTAGACAACGCTTTGGGAACGGCGACGGGACCTATACCTTGTTCCAAATAGGCAGTCCAGAAATCTTGACCCCTAACCTCTGTAACTCAAAAGGGGCTAAGGCATATGGGCTGTAATTTCCCACACCTATCCCCCGGCTGACCCTTCCCAAATGGTAGATATATTATAGCTTCATTACTTTAGTCGTTTTTGAGTTATAGAGGCATATGTTCAATTTGTAGAATTTTTGTACAGAAAAATGTCCCAGCCGAAGGCAGATTCCTCTTAAATTAGATTCTCGCTATCGCTCGCCAAGAAAATGTCGATACCTAAATGACGAAATATCCTAATATTGACAAAACTAGGGTGAAAGGTCTTAAAATCGCCAAACTAATGAGTCGAACGTCACAACATCTGAAAACTAATTGGGCTAAACATGAGGAAAAAGAGGGTCCAGAAAAACCAACCATCCCCCCTTCATGAGTTGAAACCAATGTCGTGTAGGTAGTATATATATATATATAAACCATAGACTCCTCTACATAAGGACTGGCGTCGGCCATACTCGGGTCCCGGAACTTGGGTCCATTGTCAGGCCCACAAACTGAGGTGTTATTTTAGTTTTACTGGATATGGGACTTTGTGTTTTTACTCTACATCTTATTTTAACTAGAGCAACCAAGTAAAGGAAAATAAAACATTTGTTTTTGGTTGATTGACTCATAAGTCTCTTTCGTGATTGAACATAATAGGAAAATATACAGTTATAATGAGATAGTTTATAAGAACATGTATTATACAAGCAAAGCATCATACCATGACTTACATTAATTAAATATTAGAAGAAATTAAAGTAAAACCTTTGCAAAATATTACTTTACACATAATATTACATATATCAAAAGTCACATAACACAATAATTAACTTAAACATTAGAAAGTTTCTCTTGTCGCCTTAAGCAGCCTAGTGTATACTCCCGATCGCTTGTATTAAATACAAAGGCCTTAAACAACACATTACACAATGTCTGGCATGCTCCTGATTGGAGCATCTACATCAGACAAGCATTGTTTCAAGTAATTGCGACAACGCTTTTTCGAGTCTTGAAGAGACATTTGAAGGGTGATGCCACTATGTACAAAGAAGACAGTAGCCAGTGTAGGCATACTCAGCCCACCTCGATTGAGCGCAGTCAAAAACTCTGATGACAAGCATTCCCCAGAATCTACTTCCTGTTGTCCATGTTTATGAGCTAAAAATCCCCCAATGTAGACAATTTTATGTTTTAACCCGTGGAGCCCCGGCTAGTTTTGTAATGTTTGCGCACCAGAACCCGGCCGGTTTTCAAAAAATGGTTTTATTCCAGAAACAATACCGAATGGGTTAGGAATGAAGGAAAAACCACGAAAAACCGCTCAAAAAGCTTAAAAAATGGTCCTACAGAGCCCCCGAAAACGGATTTTACAAGAGTAAAAAATTGAAGGCAATTATCCCCAAAAAACAGGTTATTGCGCGCTCGCGCGCATCCACGTGGACTTTGAGAGTTTTCAACCATCGGCACGGTTGCGTGGGATACGTACACAGTTCCCATACAAATCTGAGCCCTCTTGAGTGGCTACACCTGAGGTTACGGTCGGCACAATTAGGGTGACGCGTCAGGCGCGTCTCTGGGGCTGTGCGTTACATACATCGCCGACGCGTCAGACGCGTCGCTGGGGCTGTACGGGTTAAAGTATCATCTGAATCTAGAAGTAGTTGAGTGTCTTGTAATGTCAGCTCTTCCAGAAGTTGTAAATCACCATCATCTATTGCTGCTGTACAAAATTCACAGCTTACTTCTTTGGCTCGGTCAGGAACGATGTCACGTTTCAACAGCTGATGCAACTGCTGTACTTTGGATGCTGCTTGAACATCCCCAATGTCAATGTAAAAATTTCCTCCACTACGTTGTCTTGCTTGACCAAAAAACTTTTCTAGGGGATCTTGTGAAAAAACAGCAGGTAGGATGTAAGCAAAATCATGGGTTTCAAAAAGATATTGCGCTGCTTCTATGTTATACCTTGTTGTGATGACAAAGGCATCTGCTGTTGACTGTGTTAGTTTCTTCTCTCTGCCATGCCCACCAGTCCACCGACAGCTGGATACAACTGTACACATTTCCTGCAGAGCTTTGAAGTTTGTACAGTTTAATGTCCAAGGTTCACGATATTGGTCTCGTAAATGAACTGCGCTGTACTTGCTTTTAACATTCATCATTTTAAACCAATTGGTTACCAGTGTTATGTATATCACTGTTCCATCCTGAAATTTAACAGTTCCTTTAAGACCTTCAAATGCAGCAATCGTTTTCTCATTGAACACTTGGCAAACTAAGGGCACACTCTGACAGTGCAATGGTTTAGGAAATACTGATGAGCATGTGAGTTTTGTCAGACGAAGTGGTGTCTTCTGATCTTCATTGTAAAGAGCTTTAACATAACTCCAACACGCCAAATATTCTGTACCGTCCTTGCTAAAATGTAATTCTTGACATTTCTCTGTGATCCAGTTGTTTCTCATATTCTTGAGGATGTGAACATAATCATAGACAAGGAAAACATTTATGCCATCTGGTGCTAGTGTTACTTTTCCAGGACCCCCAAGCATTCTGTAAACAGCTTGATTCAGTGGACAGTTGTCACAGACGAACGATACTGGATGGCCACCACTAGCTTTAACAACATATACAGCCTCAAGTAATATTTCCTTCAGTTGAATAGCATTCAGTTTTGATACAGGATGAATTCTTATGATGTACCGTGGTCCTCCATAGTGACAAACAACTTCAATAGCAAGAGCAGATGTTGCTAGATTTTCTGGTCCGTTTGTTGCACTCCTGTAAATCTAAGGGCCTGCTTAAGCTTGACTTCATCAAACAAAATGTTAACTAACCGCTGTTGTGGCTTCAATTGATCAAAAAAGATTGGGAGACACTTGTCAGCATAAGTGCGAGATAACAATTGGCGAATCTGTTTCTCACAAGGAAGACTAATTGCTTTGGAGTTTCTAAGCATTCTATATGCTGCGGGTGATATACAAAACAGTTCTGCTGCAAGAATTAACATATGCTTTGTATATCGGCGATTTTTAGGAGGAATAAGAAGGAGTTGTAACTGTGCTTGAATGAATTGAAAACCTTCAATTTCATGAAATTCTGTGATAGAGTCAAGTTCTGAAATTATTCTTTTTAAGCGGTCAGTATTAGTCGCTTCATGAGTGTTCATAATTTTCTCTATTTCTTCAATTTGAGACCACTTACTTACCAAGCTATTTTTTTGAAGATTCAGTTTACTTTTTGGTATCTCCAAGCCACTTTTCTCTGCTACTACCAGCTGCAGAAAACCAAAAGGAGACTGTACCTCTTTAAAATGAAGAAACTTATCAACTGCTCTACCATTACCATCTGTCTTAAACATTGTCAGTTCTCTACCATTTTGCATTATACTAAACTCAGGGAAGTGTTTTCCAATCTCTCCTGCAAATTTGTCATAACTATGCATTTTGTCTTGTTCATTTTCAAATTCAGTTTGTTTTTTTAAGTCTTGCTTCACTTGTCACTGTTTTAGTTAACCTAGGAGCTGACGTAAGTTGTTTGAGGCAAGACTTGGGTACACCTTTAAAAACTGTAGGAGGCCCAGCTGGTCGTTTTCCTCCCCGAACTGTGACCCAATCGCAGTCGAAGTGTGATGCACAAATCAATAGTTTCGACCTGTCTCTCAAACTTTCTGGGCTATTTGGCATAGTACTAATCCATGCATGTCGTTCCTGTTCTTCATTCGGGAAACACACCATAGGACTGTATGGCTCTCCCCTGTAGTTTCCACGACAATTGAATGCAGCACATCTTTTCGGTATTGTTCCTGTAAAGCAAAACAACAAGAATAGTTGTAAAATGGTTATCGGTACATATCAAAGCAACCCGTTAACATCAGCTCAATTCTAATATTTATCAGCTAAATAAGTTGTTAACACAGATCCTTTTGTGACTGGTAAGTATTTATAAGAAAATTACTTACAATAAGCTGAGAGATAACGAACAACAGAACAAAAATGTGTTGCCTCTAACGTGTCTCGTGGGTGACTGGCGTCTGGCATCGTCCTGGGCTGTTCGTTTTCTGGCGAGACATTATGTCGCCAATATGGCGGGGATATGGACGATTGCGTGTGAAATTGCATGCATTTATATGTAAAGTTGTGTTTGTGTACATATTTTTGTGTTTAAGAAAGTCGGAGAGACCACTGCTTTCATGATACTGCTTTTAAGCAATGGACCCAAGTTTCAAACTCCGAGAGTGCTCGTTTCCAGTCCTTATGTTATGTAAAGGGGTCTATGATATAAACCAATGTCGTGTAGGTAGTATATATTTATATATAAACCAATGTCGTGTAGGTAGTATATATATATATATATATATATATAAACCAATGTCGTGTAGGTAGTATATATATATATATATAAACCAATGTCGTGTAGGTAGTATATATATATATATATATATATATAAACCAATGTCGTGTAGGTAGTATATATATATATATAAACCAATGTCGTGTAGGTAGTATATATATATATATATAAACCAATGTCATGTAGGTAGTCTATCTATCTATCTATTGCCTGACGCCGTGATCCCCGAAGGGGTGGCCACGAACGAACCGCCCCCATGCACCTCTGTCCCCAGTCAGTCGACGCCCCTCCCCCCAACCAGCACCGCCTTCGTTCATGTACTTCCTCACTCCATCCTTCCACCTCATATTCGGTCTACCTCTCCCCCTCTGTCCCTCCACCTCGCTCTCGTACACCCTCTTAGTCATTCTCTCGCTTTCCATACGTTCCATATGGCCGAACCATCTCAAGTTGTTCCTTTTCACACTTTCCAGCACATCTACCTCCACACCACACCTCCTTCTTACTTCCTCATTAGTCTGTCTATCCCTCCATGTAACTCCGCACGCACTCCTTAAGTAATTCATTTCCACTGCTCTCACTCTGGGTCTGAGTCTCTCAACCAACGTCCATGCTTCGCTTCCGTAAGTCAGTGTCGGGATTACCACACTGTCATGCAAGGACTTCTTCACTTCCATACTGACCACCCTATTTCTTGTTACTGCTTTTAGCGTTCCTACAACCCTCTTCCCCTGTTGTACCCTCTCCCGCACCTCTTCATCCATAGTCCCATCTTTACTCAACACACTGCCCAGATACTTAAAAGAGTTGACGATCTCCATAGCCTGACCGTTCAGCTTCACCTCACACTCTGTGACTTCACCCCTTTCGAAGACCATAACCTTGCTCTTCCCCGTATTTACCTTCAAATTCCGTTTTTCGCACACTGTTCCAAACTCATTTACCAGACCCTGCAACTCCCATTCATTATCACTCATCAGAACTGTATCATCCGCAAACAGCAGTATAGGTAGCTTCCACTCAATTCCCTCCCTTTTCAGCGATACACCAACATCCACTGCTCTTGATAGTATTTCTTTCATAACTCCATCCATATATACAGTAAACAACCACGGGGACATCACACACCCCTGTTTCAAACCAACATTCAGGTCAAAGAACTCGTTCTGCTAACTCTCCACACGTACTGCCGCCTTTGCACCCTCATACATGCTCTTCACTGCTTTCAGCAACTTGCCCTCTACTCCGTATATTCTAAGTACTTTCCACAAACCTTCTCTATCCACTCTGTCATAGGCCTTCTCCAAGTCCATAAAGGCAACATACACCTTTGTTTCTTCTCCAGATACTTCTCCACAACACAATTCAGGGTAAAAATCTGATCTACAGATCCTCTTCCCTTCCTAAAACCTCCCTGCTCGTCGCCTATCCATTTCTCCGTTCTCACTCTCACTCTCTCAATCACTACCCTACTGTATACCTTCCCTACTACGCTTAGAAGACATATTCCTCGGTGGTTACCACACACTCCTCTTTCCCCTTTGCCCTTATATAGGGGGACTATTATGCCAGTCTTCCAGTCATCGGGTGCACTCCCCTTCTCCCATGCTAGTTTGCACATTTTCCATACCCATTCTATCACTATCTCACCACCATACCTCAACATTTCCCCACACACTCCATCTGTTCCTGGTGCTTTCCCCAACTTCACTCTTTTCATGGCTTCCCACACTTCTGACCTCCTGATCCCCACCTCCTCCTCCACTACTTCTCTTCTTCTCCCTCCCATACCATATCCAGCTATGTTTGCTGGCTCTTCATTCCTTTCATTTAGCAACTCACTGAAGTACTCCCTCCATCTTTCGACTCTCTCTTACTTCTCGGCTAGCATTCTCCCATTCTTATCTTTCACACCCTTACTGTTTCCCTTGCTACCTTCCCTAACTTTCTTGACTTCTTTCCAGAACAGTTTCTTACTCTCCCTCCATTTTACACTCAGATTCCTTCCAAATTCCTCATCTACTCTTCTCTTACTTTCCTTCACTACTCTCTTCACCACCCTCTTACTCTCCACGTACCTCGCTCGTAGGTAG
Organism: Paralithodes platypus; assembly: GCA_032716605.1. NCBI lineage: Eukaryota > Metazoa > Arthropoda > Malacostraca > Decapoda > Lithodidae > Paralithodes > Paralithodes platypus. The sequence goes on from CM064536.1 coordinate 2,287,603, forward strand.
TATATATATATATATATAAACCAATGTCGTGTAGGTAGTATATATATATATATAAACCAATGTCGTGTAGGTAGTATATATATATATATATAAACCAATGTCGTGTAGGTAGTATGTATTTATAGACCTAGTGTTTGTTAGTTACACATATTATAATACAGGTAAAAGCTTTGTGAGTTATCAAACAACCATGTGGCAATAAAGATCTTTGGTCTTTGTTGTTTGGAATGGCTGGTAGTCGGGTTACATTAACCCCTTGAGGATCATGACACGTTTATGACACTTTATTTTGGCCATCAATAGACGATTTTTTATAACTTAGGAAGGATCTGTAGGAATTAAAAGGATTAACACTGTCTCAATGAACCCCCTGATTTGTATATACCCTTCTAAATAAATATAAAATAATCTAATGATATGCAGATTAAACGTATAATGCATCATGAACCTCAAGGGGATAAATCTTAGGTTAGCAAACTTTATGTACATACAAAATGTGCATGTAATTTCTACATTTACTTACGTTTGATGTCATATTTGCCAACGCTTTGCATATTATTATGTAATTGATTGTTTTGTGAAATTACTTAACTATTCCTTTATCACTAAGCGATGAGGAGCTTGAATCTGCTTATCGGATATCAAAGGGATATATGTAATTGATCCAGAGGTGCTTGCAATAGAAGAGACATTAAGGGAGATAGGTCGTTTTTCCGGCCGCCCTTCTTCCTCATGTTTAGCCCCATTCGTTTTCAGATTTTAAGACATTCACCCAACTTCTTTGTCAATACTAAAACGTTTCTTGTCATTTAGGTGTCGATTTTTTCCTGGCGAGCGATTGCAAGCCGGTACATTTTTCGATAAAACAATGTACAAATGTATCTTGAAGGAGGGTCTTGGAGGGTGTTTTTTAAGCTTGATGGAGGTCTAGCGAGGAAACTAATATAATTACATAAAGATACATATAAATACAACTCATCCTCCATTAACCCTGGACAGGTTTCGCGTTCTAACGCGTACGGTAAAGGAAACGAGGGTCGAAAGTGGCACGCCGCACTAAAATATTCGCCAAAAATCAGGTAATTGAGATAGATTTTTTGTCTACATTTGAACATGTAATATAAGGAATGCTTAATCTAATGTGAAGTGGAATTGAAAATCAGAGTGATTTTTATATTTTTAATGATTATTCTAGAAAAATAACTTAAGAAAATGACTAAATTTACTAAAAAATAAAAATAAATACTTAAAGTTTCCTGAGGATAGTGAAACTCTGGTGACTAGTAGGGGGATGGTGTGGACCTCATCAGCTGCAGTCTTGTCGACCTGGGTCCCATAGGGCGCGATCTGTGCAAAGAATAAAAAGGGTTAATTTCGAAAACTCAAAAAAATGATCAATGGTTTACAGAAAATCATTAGGGTGCCTAAATATTGGTGGATTTGGTTGAAACTTTGTCAGAATAGTGCCAACCAACACTGGAACACAGGGAAACCCTAAATATTGAGATCAGAACTAGTAAATAGCAATGACATAGCATTGTGTACACTTAACTCCGAGACGTCAGACAGTTTTCGGCAAAAATTTGAGAGAAAAAAATTCATAACTGAACAAATTGTTTATGAATCTGCCTATAAATCACCATGGACATTCCTAAACAACCTAAGAACAATATCAGTATGAATAATGGGGGTTTGGAGTAGTTATACACACACAGTACTGAAAAGGTTAACCTTATCTCCCAGCACCGCTCCGGCCGCAACCCTCTGAAAGTAGACAACACTTTCCACAATGTATAGGATGATTATAAATGCATGGATTTTGATCACAACTCATGTGAATGATGAATACTGCTTGAATAATACATACTACACCCTAAAAATATTAAAAAAATATAAAAAAAAAAAATGTGGGGGCATAACAGGTAAGTACTTGGTAAATTTCAATCAGCAGGAACAGGTAAAATGGTAATAAAATGGGTAGCTTGTCCCTGGGCAACTGGGGGCATGAAAGGTAAGTCATTGGTACCAATCAATCAGCAGAAACCAGGTAAAATTATAAGGAAATGGGTAGGTAGTCACTGGGGCACAACAGGTAAGTACTTTGTCAAATTCAATCACCAGGAACAGATAAAATGGTAATAAAATGGGTAGCTTGTCCCTGGGCAACTGGGGGCATGACAGGTAACTAATTGGTACCAATCAATCAGCAGAAACCAGGTAAAATTATAAGGAAATAGGTAGGTAGTCACTGGGGGCACAACAGGTAAGTACTTTGTCAAATTCAATCACCAGGAACAGGTAAAATGGTAATAAAATGGGTAGCTTGTCCCTGGGCAACTGGGGGCATGACAGGTAACTAATTGGTACCAATCAATCAGCAGAAACCAGGTAAAATTATAAGGAAATGGGTAGGTAGTCACTGGGGGCACAACAGGTAAGTACTTTGTCAAATTCAATCACCAGGAACAGGTAAAATGGTAATAAAATGGGTAGCTTGTCCCTGGGCAACTGGGGGCATGACAGGTAACTAATTGGTACCAATCAATCAGCAGAAACCAGGTAAAATTATAAGGAAATGGGTAGGTAGTCACTGGGGGCATAACAGGTAAGTACTTTGTCAAATTCAATGAGGAAATACACCAATAACGAATCAGAAAAAAAAAAAAAAAACAAGAAAAAAAAACAAGAAAAAAAAAATTGTGGCGGCATATGGCAACTCAGATATCTGGCAACAGTCAGGACACGACGTCACACAATCTAGCCATCATGTGTAGAAGACTGAAAGTCCTAAGTCTAATACAAAGGCATGAAACATATGATTACTGTAACTTTCAACAAATATGGTACAAAAACTTACTGTGTTTACTGGGTCATATGTGGCACCGGAAAAGGGGTGAAAGGGTTGTGGTGGGAGGAGCGAGCAGCGCAGGTCTGTCTTTGGTGGGGTCCCAGCTCCTACTGATAGATGGCTTGCCTCACCAGGAAATTCAGCCTCCTATTGGCTCCCCCGGTCACGTGACATGCAAGCATAGACAAAGGCGGATTTTCGCGTTCCTTAAATGACCCCACGAATCCTGTCCAGGGTTAACGAGATGCTGAAAGTCTGATGAGGGGAGAATGAGAAGGTTTGATGATAGGTAGCGTGTATGATATGTCTCTGTCTCTCTCTCTCTCTCTGTCGCCCACCCTTCTCTCTCTCTCTCTCTCTCTCTCTCTCTCTGTCGCCCTCCCTTCTCTCTCTCTCTCTGTCGCCCACCCTTCTCTCTCTCTCTCTCTCTGTCGCCCACTCTTCTCTCTTATCTCATTCCCTTCGCTCTCCTCCTCCTCTTCTCCCCCCATCTCTCTTTCTCTCTCTCTCTCTCTCTCTCTCTCTCTCTCTCTCTCTCTTCTACTTAACGTCCTTTGTAGTGAACGTATTTACCTTCTAAAAGGACAATTAGATAATCCAGTTAATCTCCGCTCCCATCCTTATGCTCTTTATCCCCTTTCCAGTCAATATATACAAACATTTTATATACTTTATGTGGATATAGTTATAACTCCCTTGGAACTATATGAGTTATACTTAGCCTACTAAAACACAAAATATCTTAGTTTGATTACTTCTTTGAAAACAGTGTATATACGGTATTTATTAATGCTTGCATTACATTCATGTTTAAGTCGGAAAACAGTGTATATACGGTATTTATTAATGCTTGCATTACATTCATGTTTAAGTCGGTAAACAGTGTATATACGGTATTTATTAATGCTTGCATTACATTCATGTTTAAGTCGGTAAACAGTGTATATACGGTATTTATTAATGCTTGCATTACATTCATGTTTAAGTCGGTAAACAGTGTATATACGGTATTTATTAATGCTTGCATTACATTCATGTTTAAGTCGGTAAACAGTGTATATACGGTATTTATTAATGCTTGCATTACATTCATGTTTAAGTCGGTAAACAGTGTATATACGGTATTTATTAATGCTTGCATTACATTCATGTTTAAGTCGGTAAACAGTGTATATACGGTATTTATTAATGCTTGCATTACATTCATGTTTAAGTCGGTAAACAGTGTATATACGGTATTTATTAATGCTTGCATTACATTCATGTTTAAGTCGGTAAACAGTGTATATACGGTATTTATTAATGCTTGCATTACATTCATGTTTAAGTCGGATAAACAGTGTATATACGGTATTTATTAATGCTTGCATTACATTCATGTTTAAGTCGGAAAACAGTGTATATACGGTATTTATTAATGCTTGCATTACATTCATGTTTAAGTCGGAAAACAGTGTATATACGGTATTTATTAATGCTTGCATTACATTCATGTTTAAGTGGGAAAACAGTGTATATACGGTATTTATTAATGCTTGCATTACATTCATGTTTAAGTGGGAAAACAGTGTATATACGGTATTAATTAATGCTTGCATTACATTCATGTTTAAGTCGGAAAACAGTGTATATACGGTATTTATTAATGCTTGCATTACATTCATGTTTAAGTCGGAAAACGCGATGGGCAGTGATATTTGCCATGGCTCAGGACTGAAAACAAAAATGCTATGATTAATAAAGTTCAACAAGCAGTAAGTTTTAAAGCATAATCTCTCTCTCTTTCTCTATATATATATATATGCGAATATACTTCCACACTAAAGGTGTGTAGAAAAGGGTAGGTTCACTGCACAAAGTTTAAAACATGTTAGTGCTAAAATTAAATTGCATCTAAAATATATTGCATGCACAAAATAAGGGTTTACATAAACATTATTTTCATATGTACACAACAGTCCGAGCCTTTTAATAAGATACTCGGACATACTTTTTAAACCCTTATTTTGTGCATGCAATATATTTTAGATGCAATTTAATTTTAGCACTAACATTTTTTAAACTTTGTGCAGTGAACCTACCCTTTTCTACAGACGTTTAGTGTGGAAGCATATTCGCATATAATTTTACCACAAGAATCAATATTTTTCATGTTTTATATATATATATATATATATATATATATATATATATATATATATATATATACCCATTACATCAATTTCATGGCCTGGCAAGGTTGACCAATGCTTATAGTTGAATCATAATCGTTCCCTTTTGTACTGTCTATGAATAGTTATTGATATTTAGTTATGGAAGCAACAATTGTCAAATAATAAGTGATGATTACAATGTTTTACAAATTTACGTCCTCCTGTTAGCTTAGCCAGGAAAAACATAATACGGTGCCTTGGCTTTGAAGGCACGTGTTTTATTTTTGTATATTCTGATTTTAACAAGAAATCATTTAAAAAATACATGATTTGCACGGATTATAAACGGTGTATTCATGATTTACCGATAGTATTTTGTCTGTCATCGTTAATGAATTTGTATATTAATATATAGTGTATACAAAAGATTTCCTGATGTGTATATACAGCATATAATATATATATATATATATATATATATATATATATATATATATATATATATATATATATATATATATATATATATATATATTGTTACGATCCTACAATGCTGAACCCAAGAGATTAAAATTCAAGCAAGGGCAACTAGCATGCTGTTGCGTTTCAGAAGGCCAAAATGGTTAATGTCTCAGATAATCACAAATTAATGAAGAAGGATGATATTAAACACTTATAATGTTCGTATTAATTATAATTACTATTAACTAGGGAAAACGAACAGGTTGATAAGCATGATGATTCAGTTAATCACGGCAAAGAATGGTAAAGGGCTAAGCGCCGAGTGAAGGCCTCGAGTAAATGCACTCGTTACAAGGAATGAACACTACACAAAAATAACATTTGAAGAACAGTTAATCAACACCTAGCACACTGAACAGCAAACTGAATCACACTCAATCACAGACCAATATATGATACCACGTAGTATCACCAGTTAACACGCTAGGAGAACGTGTGCACTCTAGAACACTAATCAGTGTTCGTTACACACCACACAACACCATATGAAACTCAGAGCTCCTCACAACACTAGGGCTCGTTACACATACACAATAATACACCAATGCTGTCTCATCTCCCCTTCAAAGGACAAAACAATGCACTACCTACTTGTCTTAACGCACAAACCAGCAGACAACACGTCACGCATGTCAAGGGGTGTACCCAGACCAGCGTGAACAGGAGCACTTCTCCCACCTCTGCCTCGTTGGGCTCTCCGCGCTTCTCCCACCTCTGCCTCGATGGGCTCTCCAACATCTACTCACTCTCAACTCTTCCCTCCCTATACACATCTCTTCCCAAGCTCTATTTTCGGCAAGAACCTGGTGTCACACTAGTCCATACAGCAGAGTCACACGGAATGTCAGATAAAGGCCTCCTGTCGTGGGAAATGTAGGTCTTCCCACGCCTACATGCTCCACGTGCATAGACTCCCACGGGTGGTGCTTGCGACACTGGACACTGGACACTGGCCGCTATCGGTGTAGATTAGGGTGGGTCGCCTGTCTCTCTCCTCCCTCCGTCTCTGCTACCACGCTGCTCCCTTACAATATATATATATATATATACTGTATATATATATTTTCACGGATTATGAAAGGTGTATTTATGATTTACCGATAGTATTTTGTTTGTCATCGTTAATGAATTTATATATTTATATATAGTGTATACAAAAGATTATATATATATATATATATATATATATATATATATATATATATATATATATATATATATATATATATAATTATGCTGAATATACATATCAGGAAATCTTGTTGTATAATTATATTACAGGCTCGCTATCGCTCACCAGGAAAAAACGACACCTAAATGGCACAAAGATCTTGAAATTTACAGAAACAGGGCAGAAGTTCTTAAAATCGCCAAACTAATGGGTTGAACGTCTTAATATCTCAAAATCAATTATGCGAAACATGAGGGAGAAAGGGGTCCAGAAATAAATCCCTCAAGTGTAAATCTGCCCTAAAGACACCTGAGAGAGTAATCTACCTGCCACCCTCAAACCAGGACAACAAGGACCACAAAACCTTGCCAAACTCCTGCACCACGCGCCTCTCACACCCAAGACCACCACCACTAATAATTATATGCCCAGAATACACCAAGACTAAGATGGAACCACTCTTCAGCAAGATCTCAGGATTCAGTTACACTTTCCTTACCTTTGCTTTCCACCTACCTCGCTTAGCATCACTTTGAGACTAACATGGGATTGGCCCAAAGAGAATTTCAGCAACCCTTGCTCGGTATCAAGCTTGTTTAGCAACCCTTATGTGAATAAAACGCGATTGGCCTGCAGATAATTCAACAACCTACTGTATGTTCGTCCCATGCCAAGAAGAAGAAGAAGACACGAGTCGGCCAGAAGTCCCATGTCAAGCGCCGTCCTGAGAAGAAGTAGAAAAAGAAGAAGTCCAAGAAACAGAAGTCCCAACCGCTGATACCCTGTTATTATCGTTGGACATAATATGCATAAATGCACAACATATCGTTGTGCATAGAGTCTTCATAGAATCTATGAAGACTCTATGCACAAAATGAAGCAATATTTTGCCTACCTTCCTTCACCTTTGTGTAGAGCTTGAAGGGTCAGTGAAGTATAATCATATTTTAGAGTCAAACAAATGCCTCGCATATTAATTTTCAAGAATAGACAGACACGATGATTAGTCAGCTCAATGAAAGTTAGCTAAATATTTATCAGAATGGTATGTCTGACCAAAACTAGTTAGTTATGAATTAATACAATGGTGTAACTAAAGCAATATTTTTTGTGTAGATAATGTAATTAAATATAATCTTCAACAAATATATTAGTAGTAGTGGTACAGACAGTGATAGTCATAAATCGTGTTATAATGGTCAAGAATTACATACTACCAGACACCCAATAGCGATCCGCTGAGTGATAAAGCACTCCACCATATAATTCAGTGGGAACATTATGATAATGACCCAGGACAAATCAATTATTCAGGAAAAGTTATGTATGTTCACTTATCACTTACAAAAGTGATGTTATCATAGTTATATAGATAGCATTTTTTTCACAAACATATACTATTTATCTACTGATAATAAGATCGTTTATACATAAAGAAATATGAGTTATTGATATTTTGTTTATACCGTAGGTATATGAATTCATAAAACATTATTCCTGCAGTATCATAGATTGTCATTGTCACCAGAATAATAATTAAGATATTCCTACCAGACCTAACCTAGACGTATGTGTGGGGAGGAGGCTGTGGATAGCCAACACCTTCTTCCGACACAGAATGATACACAGGTACACGTGGAAACGGGTGTGGACGATGGAGGATGAGACAGTGGTGGAACGAAAGTCATTGATTGATTATGTATGTGTGGATGAACGAATGAAGACATTTGTGATGGATGCTAGGGTGTATAGGGGTATTGGAGGGGGTCTGTCTGATCATTATGTAGTGGTAGCAAAGGTTAGGATACAAAAGAAGTGGGTGAGGAGAGCTGGAGGGAGGCGAGAGGAGGGTGGAATGGTGAGGAGGGTGGAGAGGTTGCAGGAGGAGGAAGTCAGGGAGGAGTACAAGAGAGCAGTGGAAAGACGACTAGGTGGGTTCGACCTGGAAGTTATGTAGGAAGTGGAGGAGATAAGCAAGGTGTTTAAGGATGAGATCTGTGCAGCATGTGAGGAGGTGTGTGGAGTGAGGGGAAGAGGGAGGGGAGTGAAAGGTACAGCATGGTGGACAGAAGAGGTAAGAATAGCTGTGGAAGAAAAGAAGAAAGCATATAAAGAGTGGTTGGGTAGTAGAGGGAATGAAGATTTCGAGAGACAGAAACGAATGAGGTACATGGAGAGTAAGAGGGTAGTGAAGAGAGTAGTGAAGGAAAGTAAGAGAAGAGTAGATGAGGAATTTGGAAGGAATTTGAGTGTAAAATGGAGGGAGAGTAAGAAACTGTTCTGGAAAGAAGTCAAGAAAGTTAGGGAAGGTAGCAAGGGAAACAGTAAGGGTGTGAAAGATAAGAATGGGAGAATGCTAGCCGAGAAGCAAGAGAGAGTCAAAAGATGGAGGGAGTACTTCAATGAGTTGCTAAATGTAAGGAATGAAGAGCCAGCAAACATAGCTGGATATGGTATGGGAGGGAGAAGAAGAGAAGTAGTGGAGGAGGAGGTGCGGATCAGGAGGTCAGAAGTGTGGGAAGCCATGAAAAGAGTGAAGTTGGGGAAAGCACCAGGAGCAGATGGAGTGTGTGGGGAAATGCTGAGGTATGGTGGTGAGATAGTGATCGAATGGGTATGGAAAATGTGCAAACTAGGATGGGAGAATGGGAGTGCACCCGATGACTGGAAGACTGGCATAATAGTCCCCCTATATAAGGGCAAAGGGGAAAGAGGAGTGTGTGGTAACCACCGAGGAATATGTCTTCTAAGTGTAGTAGGGAAGGTATACAGTAGGGTAGTGATTGAGAGAGTGAGAGTGAGAACGGAGATTTGGATATGCGACGAGCAGGGAGGTTTTAGGAAGGGAAGAGGATGTAGTACGTGTGGAGAGTGAGCAGAGCGAGTTCTTTGACCTGAATGTTGGTTTGAAACAGGGGTGTGTGATGTCCCAGTGGTTGTTTACTGTATATATGGATGGAGTCATGAAAGAAATACTATCAAGAGCAGTGGATGTTGGTGTATCGCTGAAAAGGGAGGGAATTGAGTGGAAGCTACCTATACTGCTGTTTGCGGATGATACAGTTCTGATGAGTGATAATGAATGGGAGTTGCAGGGTCTGGTAAATGAGTTTGGAACAGTGTGCAAAGGACGGAATATGAAGGTAAATGCGGGGAAGAGCAAGGTTATGGTCTTCGAAAGGGGTGAAGTCACAGAGTGTGAGGTGAAGCTGAACGGTCAGGCTATGGAGATTGTCAACTCTTTTAAGTATCTGGGCAGTATGTTGAGTAAAGATGGGACTATGGATGAAGAAGTGCGGGAGAGGGTACAACAGGGGAAGAGGGTTGTAGGAACGCTGAAAGCAGTAACAAGAAATAGGGTGGTCAGTATGGAAGTGAAGAAGTCCTTGCATGACAGTGTGGTAATCCCGACACTGACTTACGGAAGCGAACAATGGACGCTGGTTGAGAGACTCAGACCAAGAGTGAGAGCAGTGGAAATGAATTACCTAAGAAGTGTGTGCGGAGTTACATGGAGGGATAGACAGACTAATGAGGAAGTAAGAAGGTGTGGTGTGGAGGTAGATGTGCTGGAAAGTGTGAAAAGGAATAACTTGAGATGGTTCGGCCATATGGAACGTATGGAAAGCGATAGAATGACTAAGAGGGTGTACGAGAGCGAGGTGGAGGGACAGAGAGGGAGAGGTAGACCGAAAGAGAGGTGGAAGGATGGAGTGAGGAAGTATATGAACGAAGGCGGTGCTGGTTGGGGGGAGGGGCGTCGACTGACCGGGGATAGAGGTGCATGGGGGCGGTTCGTTCGTGGCGACCCCTTCGGGGATCACGGCGTCAGGCAATAGATAGATAGATAGATAGACCTAACCTCAAATTTGTACTAGCGTAAGAGTAAGGAAACTAACCAATATAAGCCAGGGAATACAGAATGAATCCAACATCAGATAGTAAGAGTAAGGAAACTAACCAATATAAGCCAGGGAATACAGAATGAATCCAATATCAGATAGTAAGAGTAAGGAAACTAACCAATATAAGCCAGGGAATACAGAATGAATCCAACATCAGATAGTAAGAGTAAGGAAACTAACCAATATAAGCCAGGGAATACAGAATGAATCCAACATCAAATAGTACTCTGATGCTTATGACTTAGGGTTAAGGCCCCATTAATTACTCCTTCCTTTCATCTATACATAGCCTATGATAGCGCAGTTGGAAAGTTTGTACATGCTTAGATTGATATGCAGGATTCGAAACTGCATAATAAATCGTAGGCTTGTCCACCGTTCTCTAACTGTCTTCGTAGCGCAATGGATGAATGCACTGAATTTCGGTGTGAGCGTCCTGGGTTCGAGTCCCTGGACTGCCACATGTGTTTATTGATTTCATTGGTTGAGTTTGGGAGTGGAGTCGGTTGGTGGAGGTAACATAATAATTCCACTCCCAACACCAAACACCTCCCAATGAAATTAATGAAAGCATGTGATCTTCCCGGGATTCGAATCTGGGTTACCACATACAGATCATAAACACTAACCATTACACCATCAAGACAGTTAAATGTTAAGTACATGACTACGATTTTATATCCATTAATTGAATACTGGATATCAATCTAATCATGTACTCACACCCAACTGCAACCTGCAGAGCCTAATGTTTAAGTGAAAGGATAGCACATTGTATGGAGCACAGATCTCTAAGGACCGACCTCGCTATGAAATGTTGTTGAATCTATTGGAATAATCTAATTTAATTATTTCACTCCCAACACCAAGCACCTCCCAATGAAATTAATTAAAGCATGTAATCAGATTAGTAGAGGTTGTGCACAAAATATTTTCTAGCATAAAGACTTAAAGTAACTCTAGAAAGGCGCAAAACTAAGGTTGCCAGACCACATCCCCCAATATTCAACAGCAAGGAGTATGGTAGAATGAAGGGAGAGCAAGCAACCTTGTACACCTACACCTCAAGAGCTTCAACATTTTCCAGGATCACATCCCGTACCTTCCACTGCTTTCTCAACCAAATCACGGGCCAGAACCAGTACTGTATCTTTATATTTCACGAGCCTTGACTTCTTCTAGGATAACAGCGGAGCCTTATATACCCAGGATTCTGCAGCAGGATAACAGAACACCAAAGACTCCTCAAGTGGGCACCATGACTCCAGTTACTGAAACTCAGGTTAGTGGATGGGAAGGCCATTGCAAGAAGAAAAGAAGACGAAAAATGTGAAGATGATATGGATGACAGCTCTACTCCCTCTTGCCTGCCATATGCTACCCCTGACCTCAGTCCTGGTGCCCAAGTGCCCTGAGGTCAAGGTGCTGAAACGACTGACAGCTGGTGACATCACCGAGGAGCTGGACGACTACTACCAGGAGCTTGGCCAGCACTGGAATAACGAGCTGCCCTTTACTCTTGTTGGCTGCAGTGAGATCTGACAGCCGACCCCTGAAGCCCCTAGGCTTAGGGAACTGTACTGTACAAAAGCTGCCGGTGCTCTTGTTAACCCGAGAGCGGCATGCTATTGGTAGTTCAAACCCTACCGCCAAGCGAGGATATTTGGCTTCATTCTCACCTAAAATTGTAATTTTACCATAGATCTCGTTATTACTTATTCATATGCGCCTATTTTATTTTAAAAATAGATATATATATTTATATATATATAGGCCTATATATATTTATATACATGTTCATGTGGAAACCGGGAAATTGGAAATACGTTATTGTTAAATGTATATTTTTAGTTTTACCTCCAAGCTACACAATACATTTGGAGTTTTGCAAAAATTACGCTGACATTTATATAGTAATGTATTACACAAGTTGTATTTTATGTAATCCGATTAGCAAAGTTATTTTCACAAGAGGATTTATTTAAGCTGACAATTCTGTGCATTCATAATGAGACTGTGGATTAACTGTATACTGTATATGTTTAATGATGTTGTTATGATGCCATATGGGAAAAATATAAACATGTTTATGACGAATAATACAATTGCATCGTAAATAAAATATACATTCATATATCTTTTATCAGATCTCTCTCGATCTCTCTCTATATATATATATATATATATATAATATATATATATATATATATATATATATATATATATACTGTATATATACAGTATATATATATAAGAGAAACAGGAGGATAAGGGCAACGACCGTGTTCATCTTGGTAGCTTTATTCAATATTTCGGACTATCTTGGTCCATCATCAGGCTTGGATACCGGTCCTAAAAATAAATTACTTTTTTAAGAAACTAATATAAGTTAAATCGTGGACCACAAATGTAATAAAAACACTACGAAATAATAAAAATTTCCTAATATAGCTAAAACGTATACAATGTTATGCTATTAACAAGTATATAGTACTTACACATCTAAGGGGTCAGGCGCGGGTGCGATCCTAATACAGAATGAAAACCTATGTTACCAGGGCACATATATAATATAGAGGGGGTTACCTAATAGTAAACCTATGTTACCAGGGCACATATATAATATAGAGGGGGTTACCTAATAGTAAACCTATGTTACCAGGGCACATATATAATATAGAGGGGGTTACCTAATAGTAAACCTATGTTACCAGGGCACATATATAATATAGAGGGGGTTACCTAATAGTAAATAATTATTGAAACAATACGACTAAAGAATAAACTTCATATACTTAGGAGCAAACGAAATTAATTGAAACTAAAAATGCGAATTATGAAAACAATACTCTTATGACACTAAACGAATTTAACAGAACTCTAATATAATGAAAGGGATATACATTGAACGAAAATAAAAGAAATACGATGTTACTGACGCTAAATGAAAACAATTAATCCTAGCATAATATAATTTACATGCATGTGTTCAACCCAGGTTTAATCTTATTTATATAATATTTCTCACCGATAAGGGTCTCTGTTCTGTTAGAAAATCTACCTATGATTTCAAAATCTTTTTCACCGAAGGTGTTATCACATTCATGAGAGTGATCCCGAATTGCCGAAAATTGTTGCTTGCCAAGGATCTGTCCCGTACGAACACTCCTTCCAACATGTTCCAATATTCTAGATCGAAATGCTCGGGTAGAGCATCCGACATACCTCATAGGACAATGAGGACACGTGAACTTATAAACAATGTTGGAAGTCATGTAGTCAGGGATCAGATCTTTGATTTAAAAAAAAATATTTAACCCTACAATGGTTTGTGAAAATAATTCTGAAATTGACAGCCGGAAATTTAGTGCGAAACATTTTGGATAGATTTTTCCTGAAATCATAGCTAGCTCTTCCATAGAATGGTAATTAGACATATTTGAGCAATTTCGGGACATTGTGAACATCATTGGTTTGCAAGTATTTAGAATAAAGGAAAGACTTTAGTATTTTCTGAAATAAATTGATACAATAGTTGTTGCTAATGAAATACTTTTCTAGTCTTACAAACTCTTGATGGAGAAGTGAATGAACGATTTAACTTATATTAGTTTCTTAATAAAGTAATTTATTTTTAGGACCGGTATCCAAGCCTGATGATGGACCAAGATAGTCCGAAATATTGAATAAAGCTACCAAGATGAACACGGTCGTTGCCCTTATCCTCCTGTTTCTCTTAAAAATACGGTACCCTAGCGGCCAACCCACCACTACCACTATATATATATATATATATATATATATATATATATATATATATATATATTTATATATATACACCATGTTTTCCCCTCACCCATGATCGAACCTCTGGCAGTCAAAACAAGAGTCCATGTTTTAACACACACTGCTAAACCATGTAGTAATGCCCATTTACCAGAGTACACATACAATTAATCCCACGCGACTCGGGTTGAAGTGGTATAATGTAGTTCCCCCCAGGCCACATGTTAACCCCTATTCCATCTAACTCTCTAACCCAATTTTCCCAGTAAATTGTCGACCTATTAAGTAAACTCTGACTCAACATATATATACCTGTATACAGTATATATATATTATATATATTGTATATACTGTATATGGCGTGGTGTAGTTGATTAAAGCGTCGGCTATCGTCCTGATGGTCGACGGTTCGATCCCCACTGAGAGATTAGAAGCATATATATATATATATATACCGGTATATATATATATATATATATATATATATATATATATATACCTGTATATAACCCGTCAATTTGTTTTTCTTATCTTCCCAATTTTTATTTCTCTGCTTATTTTGTTTTTACTATTGACCCTTCTCTCTCTCTCTCTCTCTCTCTCTCTCTCCACCCAGATTGATTCCATTATGTTATCTAAATTCATGAGCCAGCTTTCATCCTTCGGATGCCATAATATCTTCCGTCACTCAATCTTGGAACCATATTTCAATGTAAACATTGGCCTCTTTAGAAGTGTTTGTTATCAACTAAAAATATAATTGCTTTATTATATTTGTATTGAGGACCATGTGGATGACGTAATTGATTATTGTAATTAAAGTAGACGAAAATCGGGTAAGAACAAATAAATTAGGGTAATTATAAATATAATAATACGAATAATACTAATGATGATAACAACATGAACATTATAATCAGGATTATCATCATCATCATCACTTTTTTAACCCATTCTCTACCGGCGACGTCTTATTTATATTAGATTAGCTATTTTTAGACGATTTTGTGCCGTTTAAGAAGGATCTGTGGTAATAAAAAGAGCTAATTGAGATCGTTGGAAGCCTGTTAATTGCTGGAGGCCCTTGTGAAACTGAATAAGATCATCTAATAGTAGCCAGAATAGAGTACAAAGGACTGTCCAGGTACTGAATCGGTCATGGAGTCCTCGTAAATTAAATATGAGAATATTATAAACTACATACTATTATTCCATATAGGACATCACAATTTCACAAATGTCAAGTTTCTATTTACTGTTAGGTGAACAGAGGTATAGTCGACCTGTCTGGGAATCAAACCACGGTCTTATATACTGAGCCTTACGTAGAGCTGGAGTAGTAATGTTTTTACCCAGTCAGTCTGTCTGTCTGTCTGTGTGTTTGTTTTTGTGTGTATGTAAAGAACAGTACACACATCATAATCATGATGATGATGGTAATATGTTGAGCTAACATCTGGCTTTAAGGGAAAGTATTCGTTTTGTGTAACTCCTTTCTCTTTCATGATTAGCCCCATTAGCTTTCAAATCTTAACAGTTTCGTCCATTCGTGCCATTATGGTGTCTATTGTTTCCTGGTGACCGATAGCGAGCCTGTATTTTAGGTAGATCCTGGATAATTTTATACAGAAAAATGTACAAATGTGTCTCGAGAGGGGCCCTTAATAGTGTTTCTCTAATTTAATAAGCTTGATAGAGGTCTATGGAGCAAACTACAACATATACAGTACATATACCGGTAATAATACAACATATACAGTACATATACCGGTAATAATACAACATATACAGTACATATACCGGTAATAATACAACATATACAGTACATATACCGGTAATAATACAACATATACAGTACATATACCGGTAATAATACAACATATACAGTACATATACCGGTAATAATACAACATATACAGTACATATACCGGTAATAATACAACATATACAGTACATATACCGGTAATAATACAACATATACAGTACATATACCGGTAATAATACAACATATACAGTACATATACCGGTAATAATACAACATATACAGTACATATACCGGTAATAATACAACATATACAGTACATATACCGGTAATAATACAACATATACAGTACATATACCGGTAATAATACAACATATACAGTACATATACCGGTAATAATACAACATATACAGTACATATACCGGTAATAATACAACATATACAGTACATATACCGGTAATAATACATAATATATAAACATAACGTCCCCTTAAGGGGAGATATCCACTTAAGGGATTTTTTTCTTGACCCCTTTCTCCCTCATGTTTAGCCCCATTGCTTTTGATATTATAAAACGTTTGCCCCATTAGTTTAGCGATTTTAGCGAACTTTCACCCCATATTAAGACCTTTCGTGCCATTCAGGTGTCAATTTTATCCTGGCGAGTGATAGCGAGCCTGTAATTTAAGAGGAACCGGCCTTCGGCCGGGACATTTTTCTACCGAAAAATGTACATATATATCTTGAACGGGACTCAAGGGGGTGTAATTTTAAGCTTGATGGAGGTCTAGGAAACAAACTAAATACCTCCCCTTAAGTTATGTTGTGTAGCGTATACATACACTGCACTTTCATAGAGTCTGTTCTCCATAAATACGTGATATTTCAATATAGCCTATATTGCCATTTGCGTATGTTGATGTTAAGGCATTTGGAAAACAATTGCCAAGCCTTTTGAATTCCACAACCTGACATAGACATCTTGTGCGCAACATGTGTAATCCATGAACAAACAAATGTTAGAATATTACACATAGGTTACGTAAGTAGATCTTATAGATAGCAACATACATTCACACGTACTCCATGATTTTATGTATGGAAAGATTTTTTTTTTTTTCCTATGAGAATGAGTGAGACAAAAGGCAGAACTGCCTGCAGCGAGTGCCTCCCCCAGAGTTGAAAGAGTGACAGGGCCAAAATCAAGGGACGTTCGAGCTAAAATGCCTGGACACATGGAGTTTGAAGCAATTTAAGTCATAGGAAGAGGGAAAAACTTATTCTGGGAGAGAGTTCCAGAGTTCAGCAGTTGAATAGAAGAACATCTGAGAATAGCGTTTCACTCTTGGGTTGGAGAGTTCTACAGAGTGGGGGTGGGATTGTGTTTGCAAGACGGATACTACATACCCTACGTAGAGGAGGTGGTATACACTGGGAAAGCTCCGAGGAACACTGATTATTGTAGTGGCGATAGAATAGCGAGAGAGATGCAACATTGCGGCGAAGAGAAAGATTGCAGAGAGTTGGTGAGTGGACGGGAGTTAATGATACAAAAGGCTTTCCTAAGAAGTGTATTTTTTGGCATGCAATGTTAAATAATAAGATCAATTAATGGTTATATATCAATTTAATCGTGTAAGTTAATGACAATTTCTTTCATCTCATACATAAAATCATGGTGTAGATACAAACTAATATGACCAACTGTACAATCGTATATATTCTGTACGGAAGTGTGTGTTTGTTCTTAATGTACTTTGTTTGTTTCTGGGATATTGATGTGTGTGTGTGTGTGTGTTTGTTCTTAATGTACTTTGTTTGTTTCTGGGATATTGATGTGTGTGTGTGTGTGTGTTTGTTCTTAATGTACTTTGTTTGTTTCTGGGATATTGATGTGTGTGTGTGTGTGTGTGTTTGTTCTTAATGTACTTTGTTTGTTTCTGGGATATTGATGTGTGTGTGTGTGTGTTTGTTCTTAATGTACTTTGTTTGTTTCTGGGATATTGATGTGTGTGTGTGTGTGTGTGTTTGTTCTTAATGTACTTTGTTTGTTTCTGGGATATTGATGTGTGTGTGTGTGTATGTTTGTTCTTAATGTACTTTGTTTGTTTCTGGGATATTGATGTGTGTGTGTGTGTGTGTTTGTTCTTAATGTACTTTGTTTGTTTCTGGGATATTGATGTGTGTGTGTGTGTGTGTGTTTGTTCTTAATGAACTTTGTTTGTATTCTGGGATATTGATGTGTGTGTGTGTGTGTGTGTGTGTTTGTGCTTAATGTACTTTGTTTGTATTCTGGGATATTGATGTGTGTGTGTGTGTGTGTGTGTGTTTGTTCTTAATGTACTTTGTTTGTTTCTGGGATATTGATGTGTGTGTGTATGTTTTTTTAGTTTTCTATATTCCAACTACTCCCTCTCGGGCATAGGCTGAGAGCCCTTACAATCCACCGCTCAACACGGTGAAGCCCATGAGGTCTCGTTCCAGTCTGGGGAGTGAGACATGTGAAGCATCCATTCATGGCTCGAAGCAGCTCCGTCTCTGAAGCCGCTGGTTGCTTCGTTCAAGTGCTTCACTGTCTCACCCTCCAGACTCAGACCCTCACTCTCAGAATGCCACCAATTGAGCAGTGAACTCACTAGGCATTGTCCCCCTGTAGCATATTTTGAATATGGGAATATTCATACAGTGCTATTTAATCAGGGAAAAATGAGGGTTTTTTTTTTGGCATTTCGGTGGGCTTTGTGGTAATGCACTGATACTAGGTACAGCACAAATTCAATCCCAATAATATCTTCCCATTGACATATCGGGATTTGAACCCGGGTCCATTGGATTACCAATCTAGTGGCAAGACCACTCCACCACACCTCCCCTGTGTGTGTGTGATTGTGTGTGTGTGTGCAAGCGCTTATACACATTTTCGATGGTTCGTGGGTGTATTTGGGTGATTTCTTGCATAGTTCTCCAATCAAAAATGTAAAACTATTTACACTGTTTCTTTTGAGGCAACATATTCGTAAGTTTTTTTCTACTGCAAACCAAGATATCTTGCAACGTATGCAATGCGATTTTCAGGAATTTTGCATTTTTCCAGACTACCAGGGAATACTACGAAGTTTAGATGCATGTGCGTTATTCCTTGCGACAGCTTTCACTCCGAGATGAATCGCTGGAGTAGGATAGATAGATAACCAACCCTCGAACACATTACAACAATATAATATAATGGTTCATGCTTAATATAATCCTAGTTCTCTGATAATCTCAATTGTAAATGCTATATTATAAAATTAAACTATAGGTATCTCCTCCAGGATGATATTATTTAATGTATTTGCATTCAGGAAAACACCATATACCCTCTTCGTTACAGGTAGGCCAGAACTAGTGACTACTAGCTCGTGTATTAAAAGAAGGGCTTGAACAAATGAGCTTCACACCTATTCCTTGGCTGACCCTTCCTAAATGGTAGAAATAATAGGTCGAATACTCTAGTCGTTTATGAGTCATAAAGATTAGTGGTCAAGATTTTTAGCCTGCCTGTATTGAATAGGCTAGAGAATATTATTTTAATCTCAGGCAAAATGATGCTGTTCACCAATTATTAAAGTCTATGTTTGTTTAAGCTGGTGATAAATTGGCTTGTTCCCATACTAATGACTCTGCTATTACAACGTTGTATAGACCCTTATGGGTTTAATTCAAGTTTCGGTTTCACAGCACTCTCATCAATTTATATGGCTTCTATAAATTTGTCATATACCATACTTCATTCCTATACTGTATATGTCAGTAGCAGCGCAAATGGAATTATAATTACAGTGAAAAAGTTGATATTTACCTCCTGTTATCCACAGCCAAAACTGATGATTGCTGAGTAAATACCGTAGACTTCATAAACAAATCAAAAAAAGGCGACCGTCTATCTTTTATTATTTTAATACCAAACCAGCAGGGGTGTGGGGGCGGCAGTCCCCCGCCATAATACTAGGATAGGTTAGGTAATGTTGTTAGGTTAGGCTATAATATTACCCCCTATTCTCGTCTTTTACCCCGTAATTTCCCTGATTTTCATAGCCCTCCCCACAAGTGGGGGCCGTGTTTTTAGATTGTTGGATAATGGGTAAATTCTAATTTCCAACATCCCTTGGTATAAAACAACACTGTATATTAAAGAAAACAGAAAAACAAAACAGAACGCTAAATTCACTGTGAAACCAAAACTAGAATTTTACTCAATTACTTGCTAATTACGAACGTTTGGCACTATTACGATGCCATACTGTCCATTAGTTATCGAGAAATGAGCTGCTAAAGGAATAATATATTCGTCGATGTTAAAACAAATCTAGCATAATTCCTCGCACTCAAGATCCGTCCAAATATAAGAGCCCAATTAACTTTGCAACATTTCCTCTTAAGGGGAGACTTATATGTATGTGTTCATTTATCTATGTATTATGTTTGTTTTAAGTTTCCTCCCAAGATCTCATAATATGAATATATACACCATATGCGGAGGACCATTTTATTGACATGTTTCGCAGATACCTTGTTCAGGTCACTAACGAAAGGGTCACTGCGAAACGTTGTCAATAAAGTGGCCCTTCTATTATGGTGTTCATATTCATTATGTCAACTTTTCAAAGGTAATTTATTATAGATATAATACATTGAAAAGGTACCACAACAATTAGGCTTGGATAGTCAAAGGCAGTACTCCTTTCAAAACTGTTTCATGCTTCTGTGGTTGATGTGGGAGGAACAGCACCATGTAGGACTATTGTGTGACATATCGGTACATCTACGCCCTACGGTATGGCAATATATAACAATTATCAACATCATTGTCAACTTTATCACGTCATGTTCTAGGATGGCAGATAACAGGAATATGCAAACAAATGTACTAACATATTAATAGGATGGACTATGAAATTACAAACATTTTGTATGTTTTATTAAGAGTCCGTCTTCTCTTACATGTTGTATACTTATACATCTCTGATCGTTATATTATTGATGAGCATTACTCCATTATGTATTATTGTGCACACAATCATCTCCACTAATAGTTAGTCACATGGAGGCTATCAGGTATCAGCTTTTAAGGGAGGAAAGGGGTGGGGGGAATATGTTTTTTTCTGGACCCCCTTCGCCTCCACATACATAGGCACGCTATCGCTCGCCAGGAGTAAACCTACACCTAAATGGCACACAAACTTCGTAATATTAACCAAAAAATAAGGCAAAAGGTTTTAAAATCGCCGAACTAATGGAGCCAGCATCTTAAAATCTCATAACTAATGAGGCTAAGCAAGAGGTAGTAGGGGGTCCAGACAAACATAACAGACGTTCACCACTTTCGTTTGGCGACCTTTCACACCATTTCTTTATCAATACTAGGACCTTTCGTGCCATCTAGGGGTCGTATATTATCCTGACGACCGATAGTGAGCCTGTAATTTTGAACTAGTCAGCCTTCGACCAGGACAGTTTTTACCGAAACATTTACAAATTCATCTCGAAAGAGGGTCTTAGGGATGTTTGTTTATGTTTGATGGAGGTCTTGGGAAGAAACTAATACAATCAAATATAAATAATATTCTTAAGAGCCCCTATCCCCTTAACTATCTGTAGGTGAAGACTGGTAGTGTTGATCCCAGCAGCAACAGAGACCCCAGGGACTGTCAGTGGACTCGGGTACTCTGGCCAGCCTTGTATAGAGCCCCTATCCCCTTAACTATCTGTAGGTGAAGACTGGTAGTGTTGATCCCAGCAGCAACAGAGACCCCAGGGACTGTCAGTGGACTCGGGTGCTCTGGCCGCCTTGTATAGAGCCCCTATCCCCTTAACTATCTGTAGGTGAAGACTGGTAGTGTTGATCCCAGCAGCAACAGAGACCCCAGGGACTGTCAGTGGACTCGGTAGTCTGGCCAGCCTTGTATAGAGCCCCTATCCCCTTAACTATCTGTAGGTGAAGACTGGTAGTGTTGATCCCAGCAGCAACATAGACCCCAGGGACTGTCAGTGGACTCGGGTACTCTGGCCAGCCTTGTATAGAGCCCCTATCCCCTTAACTATCTGTAGGTGAAGACTGGTAGTGTTGATCCCAGCACCAACAGAGACCCCAGGGACTGACAGTGGACTCGGGTACTCTGGCCAGCCTTGTATAGAGCCCCTATCCCCTTAACTATCTGTAGGTGAAGACTGGTAGTGTTGATCCCAGCACCAACAGAGACCCCAGGGACTGACAGTGGACTCGGGTGCTCTGGCCGCCTTGTATAGAGCCCCTATCCCCTTAACTATCTGTAGGTGAAGACTGGTAGTGTTGATCCCAGCACCAACAGAGACCACAGGGACTGACAGTGGACTCGGGTGCTCTGGCCGCCTTGTATAGAGCCCCTATCCCCTTAACTATCTGTAGGTGAAGACTGGTAGTGTTGATCCCAGCAGCAACAGAGACCCCAGGGACTGACAGTGGACTCGGGTACTCTGGCCAGCCTTGTATAGAGCCCCTATCCCCTTAACTATCTGTAGGTGAAGACTGGTAGTGTTGATCCCAGCAGCAACAGAGACCCCAGGGACTGACAGTGGACTCGGGTTCTCTGGCCGCCTTGTATAGAGCCCCTATCCCCTTAACTATCTGTAGGTAAAGACTGGTAGTGTTGATCCCAGCAGCAACAGAGACCCCAGGGACTAACAGTGGACTCGGGTGCTCTGGCCAGCCTTGTATAGAGCCCCTATCCCCTTAACTATCTGTAGGTGAAGACTGGTAGTGTTGATCCCAGCAGCAACAGAGACCCCAGGGACTGACAGTGGACTCGGGTGCTCTGGCCAGCCTTGTATAGAGCCCCTATCCCCTTAACTATCTGTAGGTGAAGACTGGTAGTGTTGATCCTAGCAGCAACAGAGACCCCAGGGACTGACAGTGGACTAGGGTGCTCTGGCCAGCCTTGTATAGAGCCTCTATCCCCTTAACTATCTGTAGGTGAAGACTGGTAGTGTTGATCCCAGCAGCAACAGAGACCCCAGGGACTGACAGTGGACTCGGGTGCTCTGTCCGCCTTGTATAGAGACCTACCCCCTTAACTATCTGTAGGTGAAGACTGGTAGTGTTGATCCCAGCAGCAACAGAGACCCCAGGCACTGATAGTGGACTCGGATGCTTTGGCCGCCTTGTATAGAGCCCCTATCCCCTTAACTATCTGTAGGTGAAGACTGGTAGTGTTGATCCCAGCAGCAACAGAGACCCCAGGGACTGACAGTGGACTCGGGTGCTCTGGCTGCCTTGTATAGAGCCCCTATCCCCTTAACTATCTGTAGGTGAAGACTGGTAGTGTTGATCCCAGCAGCAACAGAGACCACAGGGTCTGACAATGGACTCTGGTGCTCTGGCCGCCTTGTACCGCAGCTGGGTGCTCTCCTGAGGAACAACAAAACACAAAATATGAATGCTATAAAACTATTGTTTTAACCCATTCTGTACCGGTGAAGGTCTTTTTCATTATTTTCTGGCAACTATTAGACGACGTGATTCAGCTTAGGAAGGACCTTTACCAATTATAAGGCTACAGACTATCTTAATTGTTCATTTTAACTACCATATATCCTTTTTAAGCTTCATGAGGCTGTCTAAATATAGCTGATATCAACTAGAAAAGACTTCACCGGTCTTGGAAGGGTTAAGATATGTAAACAAAAAAATTAAAAACAATTATCGCCCACAATTATTTAATATTGTGTTACTCCCAATATGCCAGGCAGTTCGATGTGTAAACAATCATTTAATGTCCTTTGTCTTAACCTCTAATGGTTGCACTGAAACAAGCAATTTGTAAACCTCCCTTGTCCTCCCCCACACTCATGATTGGAACTTCATCTTACTGGGATTTAACTCCTTGGCCCTAATTTACCTTCATTCCCTGCACATTTACCTTCATTCCCTGCACATTTACCTTCATTACCTGCACATTTACCTTCATTCCCTGCACATTTACCTTCATTCCCTGCACATTTACCTTCATTCCCTGCACATTTACCTTCATTCCCTGCACACTTACCTTCATTCCCTGCACATTTACCTTCATTCCCTGCACATTTACCTTCATTCCCTGCACATTTTCATGCATAAAGAAGAGCCAGCACATAATACAATTATATATTTGTGAAAGTACAGTAATTGAGCGTTCCAATGACACTTGAATCATCTCTGTACTATGTGTGGTTGTCTTGCAACGATCTTGCAAAGGTCTATCAAAATCACCAAAAATGAATGGTTTTGAGCTGTTTTTGCTATGTGTAACGCTGCAGTGAGGTGGGAGGCAAATGACATTATGCCAGTGCGAGCCTTGCCTTGCTAGGCGATGGACGGAGCGGTCCTGCGCTGTCTGCACCTGCTTGCCTCACTCCCAGGATACATAATAAGCAAATTTTGGTGCCCGTCTGTTGACGGGACCCGTCGGGAAGGGTTTAAGTAACTTATTTATGTATTTTCGTTGATCTATTAGACATCACATCTTTACATTCTGGCAAAACAAGTTTCTGAGGTATGTCACCAATGAGCAAAGGGCTAGTACATGACTCACCATTAAAGATTAAGCTACCTGCTGCAGTCACGCCCCTTCCAACCACTGGCACTAAATGTCATGTGTTACGACTGAGGTTTAAATATATCAGGGCTCTTATTCATTGGACTAGTAATGGCATAAATGCTACAACGGAAAGCGCTAGATCCAACCTCTGATGTATATTCCCAGTGAGCAAAGAACACAAATACTCTCCAGAGTTCTATATGCAATAATAGGTTATCAAACTCTCAATAAATGTGCGTCTACTCTAGGCTTAATGTTATGTGAAAACAGCCTATTACTACCTATAACCGAAGGTGCTTGGTTATGGTATGCAAAGTAAGGTGGTAAGAGACGTTACAGCTTACGTTACTTTAATCAATAAATGTCAGGCACTCCTGCATAAAAGAAAGTTCACTAAAGTCCTTCAACACCAACAAGGAATCTTCTTTAAATGTTAGATGCTATCAAGATGCTCGAATCCGAAATGGAACCCAAAAAGGCAGACAGCGGAACAATGCTCGTGCAGGCTATGCACACAAAAAGGCAGGATATATAATGCAGTCGGAGCCAAGAATATCCTAAACGCTACAACAATAATAATAATCGCCACGACAATGCAGTATTCCTATCAACAAAAAGAGCCTAAGTCGTTTGTGTCCCAATACATCAAACTAGGCTGCGAAATGCTTGTGTAATCATAAACGGGTATGCATAATAAGAGTAATTGGTTTAATATACTTAATGTCTACTATGACTGATAAAGTCTAGCTAGAGTCAATGATACGAGATACTGGTGCGCATGGCATGCCGCATAGCCTAGTGCAAATCTCAAGTCTGTGCGTCAAATATTACGTTATAGGGAAGGGTAGCTCTCTTGAGAAACCTTAATACCGAAGTATTAAGCGTTCTCCTGGCGTACCTCAAAGACAAACAATCGAGCCTAGAACAGTGCAGAATGGTATAGGCAAAAAGCCCTTATTCGTGCATGCTCTACTCTCAATGGCACACAGACTAGAATTTACCCAATCAACTCCAGTTCTCAGGTATGTTGTGCAGCTTTTAACTAAAGCCAGCACTCATCGGAAACAATACCTTATAGTATCAGACTCCTAGTCTAGCATTATCTAATCCTGCAGAACACTAATAATTATAGGAAGCGGTACTGAACAATATGAATGCCAACCAATGCTTCTTGATCAACTTATCTTAACAACTAACATACATGGGTTATATAAGACCTTAACACACAATACAACTGGCCAGCATGAAGCTGATTATGCAGAGTTAACCAGAGGGGGTATAATATTAATAAAAGGTGGTGAAAGATATGGAAAATGAGAGAGATAGGCAGAGGAAAAGGTTCTCAGGTGCAGTGAGGGGGACAGATATCAAAGGGATAAGAGGGATGCATTCTAGAAACCAGATCTGAGGGAGAGAGTAGCGAGAGAGCTGTATATATACTAGCACTAGTTCGAACCGCGTAGGAAAAGCGGTAACAAGTCCTCTAGCCAATGCTAAAGAAGCTAGCCAAACATGACATCACCAAGCATGGTAAAAAACTCCTCCAACCAATCCCCGAGACCAGCCAGCTATGACATCATCGAGTATAGCAAAAAACACTGCGCGCCTCCCCACACTCTGTTCTACTCTCTCTCTCTCTCTCTCTCTCAAATCCTATCATTACTACTTAATGATAAAACATATACTTTGCAATTAAATATACGGTATAAAGCCTTGACATGGGTGAAAACAAAGAGCCTTTCTGGACTGCCCATGACACGAGCTTTCATATGAAATAAAGCACACAACAATACATCAACTGTAGCCACCTCCCCTGCCCTGGCGATCCTAGCGAGTCACTGTAGGACAAGCCATGCGGTTCTAACGGAGTGGTTAACGTCACACCCCCCCCCAGATTTTTCTCAGAGGCACAAGGCTCACAAAAATCTGATTGTTAGAACCCATGCTATATATCTACTTCCCATCACCCAGCGGCAGTAAAATATCTGGCACAGTTCTCAACAAAACATTTTACAAAATTATAACCCTCCCCAACACAATAGCTTAAATCATATGTAGTTATGCTCCTCAAGAGCGAGCTTCCCTAGCCCAGCATTCTGAGAGGAGTGCAACTCAGAATTACTGCTATAACATACTGAAAAAATTCAACTATCAAAGAAAGAGTTTTTATTTTATTTTTATGTTTTTAATTTGTTTATTTCGGCTGCACAATAGGGGCAAGCCTAGTTTTTTCTTCTATACCAAATGCTCAACTCCTGCTTTACGACCCAATACGCTGGGCTACAACCGCGAGCCAACAAACACCAAGCGCAAAATACTATTCAAACTAAAGCAGGAGGCTACCCATGTGTCAATCTACCCAGGATCATACACCCTTGAAAGACAATCTGCAACCACGTTGTCACAACCGGCAATGTGGCGTATGTCCAGGCTATACTCCCGTAACATTAGCGACCACCTGGTCAGCCTCATATTCCGATTGTGAAACTGGTCCAAGAACTTGAGAGGGTGATGATCTGTGTAAACTACAACGACCGGACCATAGGCTGGAACATAGACCTCGAAATGCCTCAGTGCAAGCACAACTGCCAGCAGCTCCCTCTCGACAACAGAGCAGCTCCCCTGGGCTGAATTGAACTTCTCCGAGCAGAAACTAACAGGATGCTCCAGCCCATCATCGTCCTTTTCCACAAGGACGGCACCAGCCCCCACACCACTAGCATCCGTTGCTAGTTGGAAAGGTAGGCTAAAGTCAGGGGCCCTGAGGATCGGGTGAGTGCACAACAGGTGTTTTACTACTCCAAACGCCTTCTCACACTCAGGCGCCCATTTGAATTTCTTATCCTTCCAGTTATCCTCCACCTGAGCTTGACTGTCCCGTTCTCCTTCTCCACCTTGACTGCTAAACGTCATCACAGGCACAGTGAGAGGCTCAGGGGGGTGCCTCACATACTCCTTCATGAGATTAACATGACATAACTGATTGCGCATGCGTCTGTCTGGAGCGGCCACCAAGTAATCCAGGTCCGAAAGCCTCTCCACCACCCTATAAGGACCAGTGTACTTCGCGGATAGGGGTGACCTACAAGGGGCAGTAGAATCAACACCTCCTGACCCACGCGAAACTCCCTGAGTTTAACCTTGAGGTCGTACCTGTCCTTCATGAGGGCCTGAGAGCTAGTCGAATTACGGCCAGCCAACTCCAGACTGCGCAACATCCGCTCTCGACTGTCGAGGACATACTTGAGCATAGAACAAGGTTTTTCTGCACCCTCCCATATTTCTTCAACCATATGGAGAGGCCCTCTGACACGGTGTCCAAAGACGAGCTCATTAGGGCTGAATCCCAAACTTTCCCCAGGTACCTCCCGTGCAGCAAATAAAACACATGGCAGGCCAAGATCCCAACCATTCCCACCCTCAAAGCAACAACAACGAAGCACAGATTCCAAGGCTGAGTGCCATCGCTCTAACACACCCTGGCTCTCCGGATGATACGCAGATGACACAACCGTAACAATCCCATGCTGCGGCATTGCTTGAACAAAGAGGCTAGAAGTGAAGTTGGATCCCTGGTCTGACCGAATTACCTGCGGGTAACCATACCGGGAAAAATACACTAGCAAGTTTCGGACCACCGTCTTCGCTGACCCATTTCTTATAGGGTACGCTTCAGGGTACCTTGTTGCTACCTCCATGATGGTCAGGGGATACTTGTAAAAATCTCCCGACTGTGCATCACTGTCCTCCTTCAACTCGACAGCACCGGTACCACATTCAAGAACCTCCGGGTCTTCTAATTGCAATTTACGAATGTCCGAAGGAGCAAGCTTATCTAAGTGGTTGCGAAACAACTCATGCCCCCCTCCTACACTGAATTTAGCCTCCCGTTGCTCTCTCTCTCTGTATCGTTGCTGTCTCTTCGTCTTTTTAAGCCCATCCTCTGCCTTCTTAGTAACAGTTAATGGGTCTTCTCCAGACTCGAAAATCGGTCCTAATAATGAGTCCCCGAGAATTTCCATTGATACTAAACTCTCAACCGCATCAACTTCCAACCCCTTCTCGGTACCTTTCCTCCGCTTGTCTAAAGACTGTTGACCAGAATGTGACTCCCTGGATGCAAGAGATCTGGTGACAACACACGCCATAGGTTGCACCGGACACTTCTCAACCCACTCCTGCTCCTCCCTACTCACATCGGCCGGCTTCTCGGCAACGACTAAGGGTGGAGCCTCAGAAGTAGGCCCCGCAAAGTCGTTGCCGAGAAGGAGGTCGACGCCCCCAACAGGTAACTTCTCCACAATTCCTACATCCAGGTCACAAGTCACACCATCAACTTCCATCTTCATTCTTACAAGCGTGTATGACCTTGTTGCATTAACTCCCTGAACCACAACCACCCGCGCCGTATTTACAGGTTTACCAGTGAAATTCCTCAACAATGTTTGCGATGCCCCAGTGTCACGCAAAATTCTCACCTCATGTCTTCTACTTCCCCACTCCACACAACCGAGTCCCCTGTGGTCACTAAAGGCATCACGGACAGGGAATAAGCCTTCCGGATCCTTCTGCACGGGCAGTGTATTTACCTCGGAAGAATTGCCTCTAACAAACTCCGATGTCCTCTTGAACACTCCAATGCCGTGAGCAAAAGACACGGCTGCCGGAGGAGGTCGACTAGGGCACTCATTTGCCTTATGACCCTCCTGGTGGCACTTAAAACACATAAATTTCGGTTTCGGCTTATACTGTGATGTAAAAAGCCCCTGACTTTTCTCATACGGCGTGGTGTTAGGTTTTGATTCAGTTTTAGTTTCATTGCTCTTTTGTTTAAATGTGTCATTGCTACGGGAAGGGGGAGGATAACGGTCCCTAGCACTTGCATCGTACTTCTGTGAGGACCCGCAACCCCGAATCAACGACAGCCGTCGATCAGCCATTTCTGCTGCTTCGACTAGAGTTCTTGGGTTTATCTCTGTAAGTTCAAAGTTAGATCACCGCCCGTGCTCTTAAATAACTGCTCCAACATCATTAACTGCTTAAGTCCATCAAATGTTGTTACCCTCTCAGATCGGAGCCAGTTACCCATAGCATCGGACAAGTCCCTGGCGTGTTCCAAAAAGGTGCTATCTCTTCCCTTAGTTACACCCCTGAACTTCAAACGGTACGTTTCTGGTTGCAGTTCGCAAGCCCTCAGGACAGCCTCCTTGAGATCCTCATACACAATACATGACTCCAAAGGTAACGCATCGTAGGCTTTAAGACCCTTGCCTATTAATCTAGAGGATACAAGTGCTGCCCATTTTTTCTCTGGCCACTGGTGTTCCTGGCACTTCTTCTCAAAGCGTGCGAAAAATTCTGTTACACCACTCTCATCAAACACCGGTTCCCAGTTTCAATGAGTGCGAGAGAGACTGATCATGAGCACGGTTACCAGCCCCAAGTCGCTGTCCCGTTGTCTCTACTCGCGACTTCTCTACGTCCCTGTCGGCACAGTACCTAGTCGACTCAGCTTGGATTTTTGCTAGCTCTATGTGCTCATGACTGATAGTTTTTCTCTCTTCTATCTTGGCTAATTCTACTTGCTGCTGAATCTGACATTTTCTCTCTTCGATCTTAGCTAATTCGAGCTGGAACAATAATTCTGGAGTTAACCCTTGAGGAGGTGAAGGTGCTACAATGTTTGAAATTACCGGTGGTCCCCCCAGGGGCAACCCACCCTGCCAGTCACCACCCAACTGTGGAAGCGTACCCGGGGTCGGCAAACCATTGGGATGGCTGGGAGTCGAGTGTTGGGGAAGCATGGCCGAAGGGCTCTGAGCACTCAACCTATCTCGCTCACCAGTCACCCTGCCCAGTACACACTTTATCAAGTTATCACTGGTCATGCTGCTAGTACCCGCATGACCGATAGCTGTGGCCAGGCATTGAAGACCGTACCGATCCATACCCTCCAACCGCTCGGCAGTAACAGGCCATTGCAAAAATATCCTAGCATCCTCCTCACAGTTCACCTGATTAACCATTTCATCATGCTGCTGTTCCTCAGTTTCGACATTACGTACTGTGTCTCCATTCTCCTCTGATCCGGTATAAGACATGATGCTCACAAATATTTCTCACCACAATATTCAGAAAAGAAGAACCCCAAACTCTTATACCTCGATATACACACAACAATTCTCGGAAATACTCAAGGGCTATACTATGTTGCAAAAAAAAATTATTCTTGCTGATCCCCGCAAAATATTCCCAAAAACAACAAATGTTCCCTGCTAATAAATGTAGGTTCACCAAATCCTGGGTAAGGTCGCCATTTGTTACGACTGAGGTTTAAATATATCAGGGCTCTTATTCATTGGACTAGTAATGGCATAAATGCTACAACGGAAAGCGCTAGATCCAACCTCTGATGTATATTCCCAGTGAACAAAGAACACAAATACTCTCCAGAGTTCTATATGCAATAATAGGTTATCAAACTCTCAATAAATGTGCGTCTACTCTAGGCTTAATGTTATGTGAAAACAGCCTATTACTACCTATAACCGAAGGTGCTTGGTTATGGTATGCAAAGTAAGGTGGTAAGAGACGTTACAGCTTACGTTACTTTAATCAATAAATGTCAGGCACTCCTGCATGAAAGAAAGTGCACTAAAGTCCTTCAACACCAACAAGGAATCTTCTTTAAATGTTAGATGCTATCAAGATGCTCGAATCCGAAATGGAACCCAAAAAGGCAGACAGCGGAACAATGCTCGTGCAGGCTATGCACACAAAAAGGCAGGATATATAATGCAGTCGGAGCCAAGAATATCCTAAACGCTACAACAATAATAATAATCGCCACGACAATGCAGTATTCCTATCAACAAAAAGAGCCTAAGTCGTTTGTGTCCCAATACATCAAACTAGGCTGCGAAATGCTTGTGTAATCATAAACGGGTATACATAATAAGAGTAATTGGTTTAATATACTTAATGTCTACTATGACTGATAAAGTCTAGCTAGAGTCAATGATACGAGATACTGGTGCGCATGGCATGCCTAGTGCAAATCTCAAGTCTGTGCGTCAAATATTACGTTATAGGGAAGGGTAGCTCTCTTGAGAAACCTTAATACTGAAGTATTGAGCGTTCTCCTGGCGTACCTCAAAGACAAACAATCGAGCCTAGAACAGTGCAGAATGGTATAGGCAAAAAGCCCTCATTCGTGCATGCTCTACTCTCATTGGCACACAGACTAGAATTTACCCGATCAACTCCAGTTCTCAGGTATGTCGTGCAGCTTTTAACTAAAGCCAGCACTCATCGGAAACAATACCTTATAGTATCAGACTCCTAGTCTAGCATTATCTAATCTAGCAGAACACTAATAATTATAGGAAGCGGTACTGAACAATATGAATGCCAACCAATGCTTCGTGATCAACTTATCTTAACAACTAACATACATGGGTTATATAAGACCTTAATGCACAATACAACTGGCCAGCATGATAATGATTATGCAGAGTTAACCTGAGGGGGTATAATATTAATAAAAGGTGGTGAAAGATATAGAAAATGAGAGAGATAGGCAGAGGAAGAGGTTCTCAGGTGCAGTGAGGGGGACATATATCAAAGGGATAAGAGGGATGCATTCTAGAAACCAGATCTGAGGGAGAGAGTAGCGAGAGAGCTGTATAGTTTATATAGTAGCACTAGTTCGAACCGCGTAGGAAAAGCAGCAACAAGTCCTCTAGCCAATGCTAAAGAAGCTAGCCAAACATGACGTCACCAAGCATGGCAAAAAACTCCTCCAACCAATCCCCGAGACCAGCCAGCTATGACGTCATCGAGTATAGCAAAAAACACTGCGCGCCTCCCCACACTCTGTTCTACTCTCTCTCTCTCTCAAATCCTATCATTACTACTTAATGATAAAACATATACTTTGCAATTAAATATATAAAGCCTTGACATGGGTGAACACAAAGAGCCTTTCTGGACTGCCCATGACACAAGCTTTCATATGAAATAAAGCACACAACAATACATCAACTGTAGCCACCTCCACTGCCCTGGCGATCCTAGCGAGTCACTGTAGGACAAGCCATGCGGTTCTAATGGAGTGGTTAACGTCACACATGTGACTCCTCCGTAAAATTCAACATTAAATTTAGACACATCTTCAAAATAGCAAAACCAGTCAAGAAGAAGCCGTTGTGGACAAAGTCTTCCTCAAGGATGTATTTGTAAATTGCGGCCTGAGCCGGGTTCCACACACTACAATTCGCTGGTCTGGTGTCATTATAATTTTTCCAAAGAAACTGGTGCTAAGTTCTTCTCATCAGCCCAAAGGTAACTCAATCTGCAAGTGTAGTAATAAGACCATCCCCAACAATAAGTGTGCAAAAATATTGCAAGGCCAATACTCTGACGGCCATCATTGCTAAAAAATTATCAGAGAGGGATGAATATGGTCTACCCCAAAAAATGTAATCACACCCCACATGCAACTCTTTGGTGTACTACCTAGCCTCCTATCCATCCACTGTAAAACAATGCCAGGATCTGGCACTGCAAGGTCCATACAACATGTTGGCCCTGATGAAGAGTGAGCAAGGCCTACAAAGACAAACTTAAGCCGTGTAAGATGGGTTGTTTCAACATCACCAAAGTATCTTTCCAAATGCACGTCAAGTACCACACAAGTTAAGAGTAATTCAGAAATCCACTTAACTGGACTGTAAAAGCACTCTCCCATTACATAATTCCCCCCAAAACATGTTAAGTGTCACTCATCCCTCCTCCAACCATCATACTTTTATTGTCGCTGACATGGAAAATATCTGTACCCTCAAGCCTGTCACCTACGATGCCTGAATACATCGTAGCACCTCTTGATCCAACCAGTATGTGGTGAATCAACCACCTCAACCTTGCAGTAGCATAGCTTCTTTCTACAATCCTGGTAATAAATACTCTCTAGTCTCTTCATTGCTAAAGGCATTCCAATGCCTGTTCTGGGTCCTGTATATTTGTTATCAACAGACAATAAAGTGGAGCCGCAAAACAATTTCTTCAACATTTGGACTTCCATTCTCCAACAGTAAACATCACCTCAACAAGAAAGGAGTAGGCTACTGAAGTAATGGGGTTGAGTAAGACATGTAGGATTGCAAGCCTGCAGGAAAATAGAAAGGACAGGAGAAGAAGCCAGTAGGAGAAATGGAAGTATACACAAGCTTCCCATACTTTAGAAGAAAACAGAGCAGATAAGTACCCCATTACCTCAGGTCATTCCCGTTCTCTAAGGACCAGAAAGTTAGGTCAGTCTCCCATACAATAGAGTGGGAAACTGGACCAATCACCAGCAAGCTTTCAAACCACCTCGACCTATTACCAGGTTCCATTCGACCAGCAGCCTGACTTGCAATAAAATGAGCAAATGTTTATGAAGTTAGACATCAGAGACCGGAAAGCTATAGAAACAAGTGGGGATACTAGGATCTCTCTTGCAGTACCGTTCCGGAGAACTAAACATAACCCTGAGAACCTAGAAACTCACGGAGATATTAACTTAACCATGAATAACCCCTGGTTATCATAGAATCACGGCAGTTACAATTATCTCTGACCTAGACCTCGTAACCACAACGAGGGTATTAAATAAAATACTTAAATTGATTATGTACAAACCTATAACCACCATGCATTTTTAGACTATGTATTATCTTCACAAATTACATCACAACCATTCACTATGTCCTTCTAAAGTTGAGTTACTATAAGTTAAACCTACGAAAAAACTCAAACATATTCTCACTGAAATTAGAGAAAGTAAGCACCTCTACCTAAGTAATATTCCTAAGGCTGAAAAGCACAGAGTATATAACTGAAGTAGAAACTGCCTCCCCCTCCCCCTCGAGATTACAGCTAGACCTGCTGTATCCCTCTAATGCCAGGACCTTGGATTCCAGTTCGTGAGAGGTAGTTCCCATTGACGTCCAGCCAGCCGAATCTACGATCCACGTCGGCCAGACTTGCACTCGAACTACTACCCTCTTAGCCTACCCTAAGTGTCTCTGAGTGTCTTACGTTGTGATTATTGATGTGAAGGTAAGGTAAAATATGCGAGTATTCCAGTGCTAATTCTTATTTAGATCTGTGCCCAAGATCGATATTTATTGAGTTAAGTATTAATCCTTCAGAAGCCATATTAATTTTTGAGTAGATCTGTGCCCAAGATCTATTATTAACTTGTGTTAAACATCTTATATAATCATAATACGCATACCATACGTTACATACTCGTGTTAGCTTATATCTAGCCGAATACTCACAGATTTTCGTTGTATATGTCCATTCTATTGTGTATGTAATAAGTCAAAGTTGAAGTGTATTACGTGTATCTATTCCCTACTCAAATCTAACTTTTACCTAGAACCTACGCTCAATTTCATATTTAATTAAACTCAGATTATCTTTCTTAAGAAGAAATATTATTTATTAGAGTTATAAGTTTAATCTAATTTCTTCGAAAAAAACAAATAGCGATTTATGATCCTGTGCGTTAACTTGTTTATTCATGAATAGCTTATTTGCTTATTCTGTTATGAAATAGATAATTTCGATCCATCTCGTCTATGAATTCTAGTTTGTATAGATCTATTATCTAATTATTTCACCATCTCGAATACAATGCCAATTCGTTCTGTATTCCTTACAGGAATCTGTTAACTAGTTCAGAACTCCTTTATACCTTACCAGGTATTTTCATCTAAGTGCAACTTCGTCGTGTACGCCACCTTCTACTATTAGTATTATTATAACTATTAGTACACGCTATTTTATTTATGCGTTCCTTAGCCTCCTGTAGTCAAAATATAATTTGATTCAGGTCAGGTTGTATTCAACATTTAATTCTTATTCAGTATATATATCTAAATCATTAAATCTGAATTCCTCGACACCGACCCGTGAGATTATTATTACATAATTAGGCCTATACAAGTTAAGTAATTGTATATTCATAATATAATTTTTCTCGCAACAAACTAGCCACATAGTTAATTGTAAAAATAATTCAGCTCCCGTCTCCTTTTTAAATTAAAGTATTCCTCCCATATTTAAGAGAAACATCGCATTAACCACATAAGTTATTTTCCGCACCTCAGTCCAACAGATGACCTGTTGACCTACCTTGTCATATTTATTTACGCGCGGCCTCTTTTTTATTTCTTGGGCGCATCTCGCCCCGCGCTCTGGAACGATAACTATAGAAATCTTCAATCTTCGTGTGGTTTATCATATTGTTTAGTAATCTACTCTAGAGTTCAAATTAGTATTTCTTAAACTTATCAGAATACTTCACGATAGACACTCCACTCACATAGATATTATTATCAAGGAGTTATTCTATGTATATGTATGTCTATATATAATTACATATGTCCACAGTAATACTATCCATTATTGTATGTTCATTTGTATGTTCTTAAGATACCTTTTATGTTCTAAACATATTCAGTGATTTACTTACTATTACTTATAATAGTAAGTGAAGCTTAAGTTCACATTCTATGTCCAGCTATATATGTGATTAAGATACCTATTGTGCTCTAATTAAATGCTCTAGTTCGCTTGCTATTACAATATAGTAGTTAAGCGAACCTAATTATTTCTTCCCAAGGCATTTAATAAATAAGAGTATATAAATATCTATGTGTGTTTATTGTGTTTAATACAACCTGATTGAGTACATAATTGTGAATAAGAACGTGTTCGATGTGTTCCTGTTGAGCATATATTGAGTCTAAAAGTCCACAGTTGGATTTGAGTAAAGACAATAACGAAGCTAAGTTGTATTACAACCCGACATAACAGCTACTATGCTGTTATGCCCATGAGTCCGTGGGCTTTTCAGAGGAGAAGGCAGTGAAATGCTCCAATAATACTGCCACATGGCAATTACCCTACACACGTACTTTGCCCATGAAAAAAGAGAAAGTGAAAACAAATAACATAAACAGATCCTGTTAGACTGCACAGCTCCCCAGGGATGGATTAACAACGTTAATCAGGGTGCCACACAAAACAAAATAACAGTCCATGTACAGTACAGTATTTAAAGGCATCCTCCATTCAACAAATAACAGTCCATGTACAGTACAGTATTTAAAGGCATCCTCCATTCAAAAAATGTTTGTAAGAACTGGATATAAACTGGTGAAGCTGTAAGTTTGTGGAAAGCAACTCCAAGGAAGTGAATTCCAGAGAGTAGTAGTTCTAGGGAATTTTTTTTTTTGATAAACGATAGTTCTTTATTATGGAAAAAAGAGTGTGAATGTGTGGGCATTTCCAGCTGCCCTAGTTCTGAGAACAGTGCCCCACTATTTATATGTTAACGAACGGTCACCACTAGCCAGTCCTATCACACAAGCTCCAAGCGTGTGTTTTCCTGATAACCTGACCAAACTAAAGTACCACAATACTGGTCAGTAGCATCATCAACCATCATGATATTCATTTTTAAGCTACATTTATCTATAACCTAAGAGCTAATGACCCCTCAGTTAAAACTAGTGCTGAGCTTTCTATGTTAGAAACTAGCAGTGTGTGTGATTTTCCTTCGTTTGCAACCATGACTCGAAGTGACAACCGTGAAAAGCTTACATTTTCAACTAAGACTAAATGTGCCAAACGTGATAAAAGCTTTCCAGTGACTGACCTGCAAGAATTATGGCACATCAATACTGACAGGCTATTGACACCTGAGTCACTGTTGTGCTTGGAATTACCCTCCCTCTTTAGACCCTCGCTAGAACACTGATGACAGCAATTAGTGTCAACCTTCTTGACCTCCCTCCTTAAGGCTAAGGAAAACAGAAGATGTTGTTACGGCCAAACTATTGTATTTTAAACTACTAAATAAGTTGTCTCGGTGTAAGCTGATCGAACTTTGATCCAGAAAAAATAGTCTTCTCTAAAACTTATTCACTCATATCGTAAGTTGAGAATACCATATATTTACAAATCTTACCTTTGAGTATGTAAACTCTAACAGAAGAAGGTTGAGCATTAGCTGGAACACAAGTATAATTGCCAGAGTCGTGAGTGGTGGCTCTGGTGACGACAAGTCTAGAGGTCCTGGACAACTTATCAGTGACCACACTAATACCGCCCCTGGAACTGTAATTAATGAGAGTGTTGCTGCGGTACCAGTAGATGTATTGAGGAGGCTCGGTACTGCCTCTCACCGCACAAGTCAGGTTAATGTGGCTGCCGCTCATCATGTGCACTTCTTTGGGGCCTCTTATCTTCGCCGACGCATCTGTTGGAATGAAAGACATATAATGCTTCTATTAGACTAGTTTTTCAGCTCTGCTCCCTTGGTTGATGACATACAAGAGCAACCATCTGTTTAACTTATTCAAAGGAAAGTATCTTAAGCTTACAAAATTGTTTTCCTAAATTTTGAATTCAACACCACTAATTATATATGTAAACTTGCACAGTCGCATATAAGGGCCAATGGAATTATGAATGTACCAAAGAATTACATCAGGTTCTTCGGACACTCTCGCTGAAACAACATCTTACTTCATCTTCAAGATTGAGTTTGAAGTTGCAATACGCAGGCTTCCACTGTCATCAAAATGTTGGTACATGTGCCAGATCTAATGGTAAGGTTGGTTAAGTTAGTGATAAACAACAGAGCTATACTACAGTACAGCGAATTAAATGTTATTGGAAGGAAATATTTAGCATATACAGTTTGGCTCTATCATTATGATATCATTGAATATCTACGCAAGTGAGTAGAACTGACCAGCAGAAAAGTTGAGAATTATAAGAAAATGCAATATCATAAACCTACCTACAACAAGCAGGTGAAACACTCTGGAAATTTTTGGCTCGGTAGAGACTTGACACTCGTAGGTGCCCGAGTCTGACACCCTAGAGGACGCCAGCCTGAGGGACCAGTCTTGGGAGGCCTCGGGGTGGATGGCCGAGTACCTATCATCTGTGGTGTAGGTGTACAGCCCCGCCGTCAGTACCTGCACCCCGTCACTCTTATCCTGACGGGTCCACGTCACCTGTCATGAAATTATATTTATCTTGCATTATAACCTGATGACTAGCCAAGTTTCCTTAATAGAAAGTGTTTTATATATAATTTGACATGGGAATTGAGGATCTTACTGAGTTGCCAGACATCATCGAGATGCCAAATACAACCCTAATCTAATTTCAATATGGGTTATCCCTTTTCAATAAAAATATATAAAACATATAGGCTATAATGATATAGTTTAGTTATCAATCTACCCACCATAATGTTCCACACAACCATCCAATATTCTTCAATAACACACAAATCAAACTTTCATCTTCTCTCAAAAATCTTGGTGTCTCTCTTTGTTCTGACATTTCCTGGAAACACCATATTACAAATCTTGCTAAAAACAGCTTCCCAGAATCTAGGTGTGCTCAACCATCTGTGTGGCTTCATTACCCTCGCACTGCTTCTTGCTTCGCAAAAGGGTACTGTGTGCCCATTCATCGATTACTGTTCGCATGTGTGGGGAGGTTCCACCCATATCTCACTTATTGAAAGGGTAGAGTATTAAATTTTCTTCTGCTAAATTAGCCTCCTCTTACAATCTCTCTCTACACACAAGAATGTTGCATCTCTTAATCTTATTACTGCATACTTAATAAGCAATGTTTTTCAAGTTTCTCTATGTATACCTCTTCTCTTATAGATAATAGGTGGCACCCGCCTTTCAATCATTCCCGCCCGTATTCTGTCCAACTCTCTGACTCAAGAGTGAATCAAATTTATCTTTCATCTTTACACTCAACAGGTAAACTGTGGAACTCCCTCCCTCAATCAAGCTGGTAATATAACAATATTAATACAAATTACAAAAGAACATGGTGATGCTTAAATTATACAGAATTGTCTTGTCAGTTATTATCACATATATATATATATATATATATATATATATATGTATATATATATATACTGTATATCTTTGATAACAATTATGTTTGAGAGGAAAGTTAAGTTTCATTGTATGAGTAGGCTCTACAAGTATTTGGTGGCTAGATGGATAACAGGCCTGGCATGGCGCACTGATAAACAATATCAACCCTTTCTGTACCGATGACGTCTTTTCTAGTTATAAGTTTTCCAAGTGTATTTTTATATTTAGCCAAATATACTTTATATAAATGTGTCATCATTTACAAAGCAAAGCATATTAATAGTCCTGGCTGAGTCTTTGGGGAGCATGGAAACTCTCTTAAAAGGCACATTAGAGATCTTAAAATGGTTAATATATACAACACAGTCGGACTTAAAATTACAACATTGTTAGCTATATATTACAATATGGCTAGATAGGAGAAGTGGTTAAATGTAAACTATTAACAATAACATAACATAAAGTACTTAGGGTAAGTAGAACGTAAGGTAATAGGATGAAAGGTCATTTCCTGCTTAGAATATAACATCTTTTATGAACATTTAAAACAAGAAAATGCACATACATTGATCACACTGGTAAGCACATTATGACTACATAAATACAAAAACACTCACATACACGTTTGGCTTCAATGAAACATACTGGATACATACCAATGAACAAATTATAACATAATGGTAAATATTTACGGTACAAACCATGATGTAGATTCACACTTCTATCATATAGAGAACTGGACGATGTCCACAAACGTGCACCCACTCAAGTTCATAATATTATTTTATACCCCCCCCCCCCCCCCCACACACACACACACACTCCCACACATACACACACTCACCCACCTACCCACACACACACACACCCACCCACCTACACACACATACAAACACACATATTGTGCTGCCGCCCACACGAGCCCCTCGCCTTCTGAAAACAGCCCCACACATGAAATACACCAAGCCATGGAGCGTACAAAAACCCGTGCGGGCAACTACACAATTACTGCGCTTCACATATTCACTCATCCTAATACAAAACTGAAATTTATGCTGCAGCACAATAATTGTCCAAATACAATTATTATGAAAAGTAATTTGGTAACAGGATTGGTAATATTGATTACAAACTGTAGCTGAAGCAACATTTCTTGGTACACATGGATATCATTAATGCTACACGGACTCATTAGGAACACATGTAAGCTATAGTAATGTAATTTTGTGTTCTTGATGTTGTTCCCCAAGCTGCCTGGGCGAACAGCCCCAAGGCCCTGAGCAAGGCCAAGGCCATTACCGAGCACCCCCACAGAACCCTCCCTGCTAACCACAATAAAGCCTGGTTGACCGAAGCCACTCCATGGCGGGGAGCTGAGGAGGGTACGGAAACGCCTGGGAAACCAAAGCACCGCCCAGGGCCCTGTACCCCTCAGCAATTATAAAGAGAAAGTTGAGGGGGCAAAGGAAAAATGTGACGCTTTGGCTTCCAAACTTGGTAGATTGGGAGGTCAATCCACGGAAGAGACACCGTCACTTGAGATCTAGAAAATATATAAGTAAAAGGAGCAGTCAGAGTAAGCTATGGGTATGGCAGAGATCGCTCAGTTCTCACTCTGATAGACCAGCCGATCACCACATGACTAGAAACCAATCCTCTCAGCATCAGCTAGGAAAGGCCCTAGAAAGCCGCCTTTGACGGGGAGATAGGTCCCCTATTTCAACCCCTTTCGGGGATGGGCACCCGCCTGTTATTTTGTGTTTTGAACCTGATAGGAGATATTTATTTAGGGCTTTTTTAAATGGGAGGATAGTTTGATGGGATTTGATATAAGGTGGACGATCATTCCACACCTTGACCCCCTGATATTCAATCAATATTTTACATTGTTCATTTCTCATAAATAGAAGCTGTAATATGTTTTTATAACGTAAGTTGTAGTTAGCATTTGTTCTGATAGTGAATTATTGTTTATTATTATCAGCGAAATCTAATCTTAATAAATGAAGCTCAATGTTTGTCTGTTTGTCAGTTACTCGACCTTTGTACCTTTGTTACTAAACTTCTCCCATAGTTTTGGTGCCAGGTGGGAGTGTGGGATACCGTTGGAAAGCCCAGGCTTTGGAGATGGTTTTAGGCGAGTTTAGTGGAAATCAGAGACACTTTTGTTTAATAAAATTTTCGGTAGAACTTATGTAGTAAACGGGAGCGAAAAAAATGCGAAACAAATGGCCGTTTGGGGCAGAAGGAGGCCTCCGATCGAAAAGGTGTATGGAACGAAAGTTGTTCGCAGCTCCCCAAAATGGGGGGTACGGATGAGGTGTGATCCAAAATCGGAGGTCATTTACCGGCCGAAATCGAGGTCGCCGTTTGATGAGGCACAGGGAGGTCGAGGCCGGTGATTATGGTAGTAGTAGTATTGTGATGATTGTGGTAGTAGTGATTGATGATGGTGATTATGGTAGTAGCATTTAAACCCATCTATATATATATATATATATATATATATATATATATATTCGATAATGATTATGCTAATGCCAAATTTTTACAATATATGAACAGTCAACACAAGAATATAAATTTTACTTGTGAATTAGAAGAAAATAGTTCATTAGCTTTTCTAGATGTAAATGTTCATAAAACGGAACAGGGACTCACAACGGCTGTGTATAGAAAGCCAAGCTTCACAAATCAAGGAATCAATTGGTTAAGTTTCACTCCAGATATATACAAGCTAAATTCCATTAAAACCCTGTTAAATAGAGCGTATGATATATGTTCCACGTATCATCTTTTACATGAAGAAATAGGCTAAGGGATTTAAATGCGAGGCAGGTGCAGCACCCCATTTAACAGACAATATATGATAAGAGCGTAAATAAGGGTATGATATAACATAATTATAGTTTTCATATTGAGTTTGTTGCGAATATGATAACGTACGCCACACTGCTTGTTTATCATATTTGTGATAGATATAATATGACTCTTCCAGCTTAGTTTGTGATCGACAATGACACCCAAAATATTGTTTTTCAATTCCTGTTTCAGAATATGGTCACCTATACTAATGCCAATACAGTTCTCGAATTATAGTTTTCCTAGCAAATATGACATAATGAGATGTTTTAAGATTCAAATTAGTTGATTTGATTTGAACCGGTTATTTACTCAAACTAGTTCTTGATTAGTTTGTTGGACAAGGATGTTTAGATTTGAGTGGTTTCTGGTTACTGTTGTGTGCAAGTAGTACATACTTGAAATATGAACTTAAGTTTACAATATCGTTGATATACAATACAAATAATACTGGACCTAACATGGAACCTTGAAGAATCCCACATATTTGGTAGGAGGGGAGACTTAAAGATGTAAAAGTGGACATATTGTTTTATGTTTGTCAAGTAAGACCTAAGCCTATTTAGTTATGCTTTCCTGATACCATAATGATCGGGCTTGGATAAATTAATATTATGGTTGACTTTGTTGAAGGCTTTATATAGGTCTAAAAAGATGCCCACAGTGAATTTGGTTTCATACATGGATTTTCGTATGCTGTCAGTTAATGATATATTTGCTGTTTCTGCCGTTCTATTCTCTCGGAAACCAAATTGGGAAGTATAAATTATGCTATTGTCGTTACAAAATGCCTCAAATCTATTACATGAGAGTTTTTCCACAATTGTGCTAATTCCTGGTATGATAGATATTTGCCGGAATTTGTTACGTGAACTAGTGTCACCAGATTTATATATAGGGATCACCTCTGCAACTTTTAACCTCTCGTGAAAAATTGCTGTCATAAAAGAAGAGTTACATAAGTGTAAAATAATAGGTGCAATAACTCTGGCAACTTACTTTATGATGCTCATGGGAATATCATCATACCCTGGTGCCGTATATTTAAATTGCAAAATTATATTTACTATCTCGAGTTCTGAAGCTGGGGAAAAGGTCAGTTCACTTTATTGTCTCCTGTCAAGATACATACGTAAGTCGTTTGTTGGTTCACAGATTTCCTTGGCTAGATTTGTTCCTATATTTGTGAAATATCGGTTATAACCTGCAGGTAGGTCGGGGTGCTGTGTTATGTTGTTATAATTTATCTTTAGGGAAGTACAATGGGGCCAAGACTTATTTGTTCTGTTCATAATATAATGTATTGTATCCCATGTTTGTTTTGCTATTACTTGAGGCAACATAAAGTTTATTTGTGTAGTAGTTTGCCCATGCTGCTTAAATTGCTTGAGGCAACATAAAGTTTATTTGTGTAGTAGTTTGCCCGTGCTGCTTAAATTGCTTGAGGCAACATAAAGTTTATTTGTGTAGTAGTTTGCCCGTGCTGCTTAAATTGCTTGAGGCAACATAAAGTTTATTTGTGTAGTAGTTTGCCCGTGCTGCTTAAATTGCTTGAGGCAACATAAAGTTTATTTGTGTAGTAGTTTGCCCGTGCTGCTTAAATTGCTTGAGGCAACATAAAGTTTATTTGTGTAGTAGTTTGCCCGTGCTGCTTAAATTGCTTGAGGCAACATAAAGTTTATTTGTGTAGTAGTTTGCCCGTGCTGCTTAAATTGCTTGAGGCAACATATAGTTTATTTGTGTAGTAGTTTGCCCGTGCTGCTTAAATTGCTTGAGGCAACATAAAGTTT
Organism: Paralithodes platypus; assembly: GCA_032716605.1. Lineage (NCBI taxonomy): Eukaryota > Metazoa > Arthropoda > Malacostraca > Decapoda > Lithodidae > Paralithodes > Paralithodes platypus. The sequence continues at coordinate 2,331,977 of CM064536.1, forward strand.
ATTTGTGTAGCAGTTTGCCCGTGCTGCTTAAATTGCTTGAGGCAACATAAAGTTTATTTGTGTAGTAGTTTGCCCGTGCTGCTTAAATTGCTTGAGGCAACATAAAGTTTGTTTGTGTAGTAGTTTGCCCGTGCTGCTTAAATTGCTTGGGATACTTTGTTTCTCACTCTACGAAATTATTCTCCAAATTTGATTGGGTGTTTATCGTATTTTCTTTATAGTCTATTTTTCTGAGCAATCATGTTTTAAATATAATGTGATATACTGTATATGGCTTGTTTGTATATTTAGTTTTGATTACCTTTTCGTGGATTACGATTTTTTTTGGTTAAAACTGGCATTAAATATACTTAAACAGTTGCATAAAATTAAATTCGGATCATTTGCAGCATAAACTAGATCCCAACAAACAATATAATACTGGTGTCACTATAGTTTCTGTAATTTATCCTGGTAGTAGCTTCCTTTGTAATTCCAGATGATCATTTTAATACGGCAAACACAGGAAAGTGATCGGATCATTTAGTATGTATACTACCGCTTGATATTAGATCTGTGTTATGGGGCAAGAGGCTAGGAATCCTCCTTCCCTTGTAATATTCTCCTATGCATCGAGACAGTGAAAGGAGCGAGGGAACGAGAAAGTGGTCCCGGACCCTGAGAATATGAACCCTCTAATGTTGTCTCTGTTTGGACTCTGTCTCGAGTTGGCCACCCCCAGCAATGGGGTATGTGCCTGAGTATATACATACATAAATACATACATACATACATACATACAATACATTTTTATATTTTAAAATGTCTATATTTAAATCACTACATACGATGCAAGCTTTGTTTTGAGAGCTAATTAAATAAATAATGTCATCTATTCTATCAATAACATTATTTACATTATTACTTGATCTCCTTTAGATTATCCCAACTTTGATGTTCCTATGTGTTAGCTTTATCTCTATAAATATGGCTTCCAAGAATGTCTTCCCTTATAAAACAGTCAAATCTGTTGTATATAAACACAGCTATACCCCCACTCTAGCGAGAGACATTAATGCCCCTTTTCCACTGATGCGATTTCATACGATTTTCATCGCAGACACCAAGAAATGGGCACATTCGTGACATGTCGCAACAAAATCTTGAAACCTCGCTTGATAATCGTTTGACTCGCAAGGCCTCGCAAGGGCCCTCGCGGGTCATCTCAAATGTTCGTATTGTTCAAAATTTGGGACGAGGACTTGCGAGGGGTCCGAACCCTCGCAAGCATCGTCGAACATTGCCGAGGGATCGGCGAGGCCCTCGGAGATCCTCGGCGACATCGGCGAGACATCAACGAGGGTGTTGCACGAAAAAAAAGCGTGGCGAGGGGTATGCTTTGCAGAGGCATGCAAAAGGCTGTGCGACATAGATGAATGCTCGGAAAACACCTCGCCGAGGCCAAAGAGCACCTTCGGCGAGGTGGGTAAAAAAAAGGATTAGGCCTATAGTGAACCTGTCAACCCTTTTTTCTATGCACCTCTCGTAACCTGTTTTTTTGTTCTTTCTCTCCTTCTCTGTCTTTCTCTGGCTTGTATCCATTCGGCCCCATTCAGCCAACTGTTTTAAGACGTTTATCTCCATCCAAGTATCGATATCTTCCTGGCGAGCGACAGCGAGCCACCATTGTATGGAGAAATCCGGCTTCGCCGGAGAAATTTTTCTATAAATTTTTTACAAATTTAGCTTTCTCTCAAAACAAAAATATATATATGTTGGCTCGCTACCGCTCACCAGGAAAATATTGAAACCTGGATGGGGGTAAACGTCTTAAAACAAGTAGGCTGAATGGGGCCGAACGGATACAAGGCAAAGAGAGAGAGAGAGAGAAAGAGAAAACCAAAAAAGCGAGGTGGGCTCAATTAAGCCGTAACGTAAACATACGGCAAGGACATTGCCAATCTCCGAATTAAGGGGAGATGGGTCGTTTTTCTGGTCCCCTTTCTTCCTCATGGTTAACCCCATTAGTTTTCATATTTTATGAAGTTCGGCCCATTAGTTTGGCGATTTTAAGACATTTCACCCCATTTCGTTGTCAATATTAAGACTTTTCGTGTCATTTAGGCGTTGAGTTTTTCCTGGCTAGCGATAGCCAGCCTTTACTTTTTGAGGAACCGGCCTTCGGCCAGGATATTTTTCTATCGAAAAATTTACAAATTGATCTTGAAGGAGGGTGTTGGGTGGTGCTTTATATGCTTGATGGAGGTCTAGGGATGAAACTAAATAAATCATAAACAAATATATAAATGAGCAAATATTACGCCATATTAAGGGGAAATGGACGTTTGTTTGGTCATTCATTCCTTTATTTCTTAGTTTCCTTACTAGACCTCCATCAAACTTAAAACAAAAAACTCTAGACCCCCCTTCAAGATAAATTTGTACATTTTCGACGAGATGGGTTGGGTATGCTTAATTCGCCGAAGACGTCGCAGAACATACGCCTAGGATTAGTTCATCCTTCGCATTATTTCGCAATATTTTAATCAAATGTGAGCGTTCTCGCCGAGGTCATTGGCGAACCATCGCTCAATTTGCCGATGACGTCGCATAATGTCGCTGATTACGTCGTATCCAGCGGCGACATCGTCGCCGAGTGTAAACTTGTTAACGGTTTTTAACAGTCAAAATCGTTGACGTCGCACATATTCGTTGGGAATTGACAAAACTACGTCCTCGGAGACGAAAATCGTATGAAATCGCATCAGTGGGAAAGGGGCATAAGAGACATGAGTGGCAATTTTCTACACGGTAAAGATAATCAATATTGTCTGTAAGCTTTGTGTCACAGAAACCATATATATCAAAGTTTTGCAATGAAATGCACTGTTTGAAGAAACTATCAAAGTGTTGAGGATTACTATTAATATTAAAGCAAACAACTGAGAGTGTTTTGAAAATTGTTTTTTAAACTGTCTGAGAGTTCATCCAAAAAAATAATAATGGCAGTCAGGATTATTGTATCCTAAAGAATGTTTATGACAGTTATCAGGATGAAACTCGGCAAAACATTATCAGTATTGTTGTACTTATTTGTTAATATACTGTTTTACTATGGTTGGAATAATTCGACAGTTGTTCATAAGTTCTGTTCATAAGTCTCTGTTCATAAGTCTCTGTTCGGGTCAAAATGAGTTCAAGCTATTATTTGAATACCTACGACGGCCCACTATAGTTTGCACTTCGGAATTGTTACATTCCCATTACAACCTATTTAGACAGTCGTTATTCAGAGTCTTGACTCACTTTGACTTCGAGCCAAAGGCACATCACTATCTTCACATTTGCTTGACAAAACTATATTATTATAATCCCTCAATTTGTCCTTTAATCACCTGAACAATATTAGGACCGAGTATTTTACCTATAAGGTCTCACCCTTGCCGTGACAATATTAGCAACACTTATTCCATTCATAAGATCAAATCACCTTAATCATATTAGACACGAATAATACATTCTTAGACTTTTACATCACCATGACCGTACTACCCAAATAATTATTCGGTTCGCGATTGTAAATCCCCTTTGCAATATTATACACAAATATTAAATCAAACAGATATTTACATCACCTTTATAATATCAAAACACAATTACTAAATCCACAGATATCTTTGTCACCTTTACAATATTAGAACACTATGATCTTCAGGTCAATTTACAAGATTGCAAATGATTAGTCAATCAATTACCTCCTAAAACTAGTTACCTGCACGTAATCAGTTATTATTCCGCTTAAAGCATTATCCTGAAGAACTCCCACTTAATGTTTTAATTATCTATCTTACTTAATCTCCTATAGTATCCTGTACTATTACTAGCTACTTGGCTGGGTGCCTTTACTAACAGTAACAATTATATCTCACAACACTTCATCTCTTTATTTCATCATTTGTCTAGTCAATTTCTCTTTGGTTGTTCTATAAGAACACATATTTTATAGCTGTAACACACTGGTTAGTCTTAGCATTTACTTTTTTTGGTAAGTCTGTTCGGGCCTTTAAGGGTCCTTTAATAAAATATTTTGTAGTCTCTCCTGGAATGCTTCACCACTTCATAGCAGGCCAGTATACCATCTCCATCTCCTCCGTCCCATCTACCTCTTGGTGACCATCTTGACCATCTTGATGTGTTGGTAGGCATCAGGATACTGAATGTGTATCTGAGCCGTGGGTGGGTGATGTACTATGTCCTGGTTCGTCTGGCATTCAGTAGTGCAAGGTTGCTGGAGGACAGGAACTGGCTTAGTTGTTTCCCCATAAGTGCCAAGGTGAGGCTCAGGGTCGTATTTGCTAAGAGCGTCCAGGTGTGATCCCTTCAGGCACCTGTGGCTGAGTGCCTCCTGAGGCCCGGCCCACCTCCCTCTATATCTCTCGCTCATGGCCCGGAGCCCTGTGATTGGCTGAGCTGCACGGCCGAGAGGAGCTTGCCTAGCCCGCTCGCTTTGAATCTCCCATTTCTTCTCCTCCTGCTTCATTCCATCTTCGCAATATTTTCCTGGAAGCTTGTTGGAGATGTCCTGTAGTGGCTGACGGGAGTGAGAATTTTGCACCATGGTAATAGGACGTCTGCAACCAGGATAAAATATACGTGTGTGAACCGGGAGCGAAGTTAGTGGCGAGCGTTTAAAGGGAGATACAACTGGCTCTACTCGTTGCGTCACAGGGAGTCGCTGATTGGTGGAGAGTGAGGGTGTGGCAGGAGTCTTTTTGTGACAAGTTTTGGAGGTTAAGCATTGCCTCTTCACCTGGGCTAATCCCGTCCCCTGATTGGCAGACGGAATTTCTCCTTTAAGTACTATAATTAATAGGTTTGTGGCACATATTATTTAGTTTATCCAGTGGGAAGCCCGAGCATACTTCAAACCCTGATTGCTGCATATCACTCAGTTCAGATTCATTTAAATTATAAAAGGGAAGAACATCTATATTACCAATGGTGCTCCTATGGTGCATAAGAGTCAGGCCTCCTCCTGTTCCGTGCATGTGAGATGGTAGCACTAGTGTGAGGTGTTGGCCTTGTCCTCCCCCTTGACTTCACCAGGTCACCCTCTGTACCACCATTGGTAGTGGAAGGGGACACACGGCCAGGAGAACAAGTGCACCCCAGGTTGATAACCGAATTTCTACCCTGCATAATCTCGGAGAAGTTGCGTCGCTGCGGCGGCGGCATAGTGGAACGCACAACAACCTCCACATCGTCAGCCTGCTCCCCTCCAGTACCGGCAGTCTGGGCCCCGTCATCACCAGCAGGAGAGAGGTTTTCCAATCTGCCAATATTCTGGTTTTGGGCTTGACTGAAGACAGCATCAAGTGAGCCCGGATCAGCACCAGTGCGAGTGTCACCACCACCAAGACGGCCATCACCAATGGGACGTTCACCACTCCAGTGCCGGTCAGCACCACCACCACTCAAACGTTGGTCAACATCACCACCACCCAGGCATCGGTCAGGAACAATCACCACCCAGGCATCGGTCAGCAATATCATCACTCAGGCATCGGCCAGCAACATCACCACTCAGTCATCGGCCAGCAATATCACGCCTTCAGGCCGTTCACCACGACCCCGATTTCGCACTATCAGTGTTCGGTACAGGAAATATGCTATACGCTCACGATTGCTGGCATCTCGGAGGGCACCCATCTGTTGTTTTCTCACAGCAACCAAACCTGGATGCAAGTCTTCATTAACATATATGTTGGTTCCAATTAGCTTCCTCTTGCACAGAAAAATTTCTTCTCTATCCAGAAATCGGGATAATCTTGCAAGGATGTCGCGATGTTGGGTTGAAGGTTTACCCACCTGGGAGACACGATCAAAAGATGGGTTGATATTGAACACTGAGCGAAGAATTTTGGTGAGTTTATGTTGGCTCTGTTCCCAGTTTTCCTGGTGACCTTCGGGAATGCCAGAACATCTGAGGTTGTTGCGCCTCTCTTGGTCATCCAAAAGGTCCGTTCTATCTTGTAGGGCCTTAAAATTTGTCATTTTCATCTATGAGGATTATAGATTTTGTTTGAAATTGTTGATTCTCACGTGACACAAAGTTCAGCTCATTCTTGGTCTCACTTAAATCATCCTGCATAAATTCTAAACTTTTTACTAATTTATCTATATGTTGGTTACTGTTCTGCTTCATTTGGATTAGGGATTCGTCAAGATATTTTCGTTGATTATTTAAGAGTCTACAGTATGTATTTATTGTTTCTCCATTTTACAACCGATGCCAAAATTATTCGTTGGTTATTCAGAATGTGACATCACTAAAGTTTGCTAGCAGTGCGCATGCGCCAACCTGGAAAAAATATTCAAGAGGGATATTGCCAAGGACAACAATAAGGATGTCGCCGGTACATAAAGGGTTAACATATAATTCAAGACTAAGGGATTGTTATGACCGGGACTACGAATAAAACAAGGGCACTCAATGATTGGACTAGTAATAGGGCACTATGCAACAACGGTACGCTAGATCCAAACCCTCGAACTTATATGCCGGCGAACAAAACACCTATACCCTCCAGGGTTAATCTGCGATAGTGGGTTATCCTTAACTGGGCATAATAATGTACTCTACTTCAGGCTAACCTGCACTGGTATAGCCTGATAACAAACAAGATGCAAGTTACGTTAAAATGCATAAAAAGGAATCTATGGAAAGATCAATTAAATCACTGCAAGATTTAATACAATAAAAAGATGCTTCAATACAGTTACTCTAAACAACAATAAACTCTTCACTCCTATCTGAAAGAAAGTGAAGTATAGTCCTACAGCATAGACCTGGAAACTTCTGAAGAAAGTCTGATGCTCATAAGATGCTCGTCCTGATTTAGAAGTATATAAAGGCAGGAGGCAGGACACCACACGTGTAAACCGAATACAATAAAAGATAGGACATATAATGTTAACTGACACAGGAATACTATAAATGCGCAACAGTAGCAATGCTCGACACTAAAAGAAGTACTTCCTCATCAACGAAACAGTCTGCTATGGTTGTGCGGCTCAGCAACAACCTAGACTAATAAATGCTGTGAATAATAATGCGCACATATCAAAGAGCTTATATTAAATACTAACAAGTGTCTACTCGATTAATAATGTCTAGCTGGGATACTCTAGGTAAGGAACTGGGGTTGAGCAAGACAGGCTCGTAGCCTAGCGGTGTCCTTAAGACTGCATCCTTTAAGTTACGTTAATTGACTCGGGGGCTCTCTCGATAGATCCAGATCACAAGTATCTGGTTCTATCCTGGCGACCCTCTAAAGACAAGCAAAGAGGCAGCAAAGTGTGGAACTGGTACAGGCCAAAACCCTCAGTCAACACAATGCTGCACTCGCAAAGGACGCAACCGAAAAGACAACCCAGGCTACCACAGGACAGGTCGAAGTCGTGTAGGTATAAGCAAACCGTACACACATCGGAGACAACGACTACAGTTACCTTATCCCAGTCTAGCATTAAATAAAAGAGCAGAAGCACTAAATCAATAATGGAGACACACAAAGTTCTTAACCTATACTAACTAAGAACCCTCAAACCTATTCTAAGTACATGTAAATATCTCTGAGGACGGCGCAGGCAATACAATGGGCTGGCTATGAAAGCCGTATGCAGAACCCAAGGGGAGTGTTGTGCAGTTAATAAAGGTTATAGTATGGAAAGAGAGAATCGAGTGAGAGAAACAGTGATAAAGGTGGTGATCGGGAGAGAGTATGGAAAGGGATGTTAGAAGCACGCGCGCCAAGCCTGTCCTGACGAGGGCAGCTCCTGGGGACCCTCATGGAGGAGGTAAGTTACACAGGAGACCGCAAAGGCGCGATGTTCGGCCAATCACGGGCCGAGACGTCACAAGACAGCAGGCGTCATAGGACACAGCCAGACACGCCGTCCAATGGCGAGCGAGAGGCAGGAATGCACCCGTACATACAGACACTTACTACCTCCTCGCTCTGAAAGTCTTTCTCATTGACACGCTGGTACTATTATCACTACTGTTGATATAAAATATAACCCGTTGTCACAGACGAAAACAAAGACCACCACTGGACTGTCTGTGACAATGCGATTACTAGGAAAGAAAGAACAACATTCTCTGATAACTGTAGCCCATTTCGATGTCCCTGGCGAGCGCTAGAGGCCAACGAGAGGCGATTCTGCCAACGCTGGTAGACGTCACACCCCACCCAAGATATGGGACGCTCAACATTAGGCGAGCACCATATCTGACAAGGCAGAATGCCGACAAGACCCACCACACCTAGCCACTCCACCAGAAATGAAATGCAAAGCTCAATCTTAAATAAAACAACATATTAGCATAAAGAAAATCTTACAACCCCTCCCAAACACAATAGTATAATTTAGCCTGCTATGCTCCCTGAGCGAGCTTCACAGAGCCCAGCCTACTAAGTGAAATACAGGTTCAACTTAGGACTTTAGCTATAACATTGGCAACTTACAATTAACTATAAAAAAGAAAGAGTTTTTATGTGATTTTTGATTTAATTTTAATGTTGTTTTTGACGGCTGCTCTACAGGGGCAAGCCTGGTTTTTCTACACTCAAACCCACACACCTGTGGTGTTCTACGCCGGATCCTCCACCCTCGACAAACAGTCTGCAATCACATTCTCACAACCGGCAATATGGCGAATGTCTAGATTGTATTCTTGCAACATGAGTGACCAACGTGTCAGCCTCATATTCCGGTTGTGGAATTGGTTCAGAAATTTAAGAGGGTGGTGGTCGGTGTAAATCACCACGACTGGCCCATAGGCAGGAACATATACTTCAAAGTGCCTGAGCGCCAACACTATTGCCAGCAGTTCTTTCTCCACCACAGAGTAGTTTTTCTGAGCGGAATTAAACTTCTTGGAAAAAAACTGACTGGATGCTCCAAACCTTCCTCGTCTGTTTGCATTAAGACGGCACCAGCCCCTACACCGCTGGCATCTGTTGCCAGCTGGAACGGTCTTTCAAAGTCAGGGGCCCTGAGGATTGGGTGAGTGCATAGTAGGTGCTTGACCAGCGAAAAAGCCCTTTCACACTCAGGTGCCCCCTTGAACTTTTTCTCTTTTGCTAGCAAATCTGTCCGGGAAGCTAACACAGTAGGATAACCCCGAATGAAGCGGCGATAGTAACCGATCATGCCCAAAAATCTCATGATCTGCCGCTTGGTGGACGGCCTGGGGAACTGGTTAATAGCCTGTATCTTGTTTTGGGGGGGGCATACCTGGCCTAACCCGACCACAAACCCAAGATACTGCACAGTTGCCCGGACAACGTCGCACTTGCCCAGATTGACCACCAAGCTTGCCTCACTGAGCTTCTGAAACAAGGCTTCTATGTGCTCACAGTGACTCTCAAAGTTGTCATCGTAGATTATAACGTCATCTAGGTAGACAGTGCAGTTAGGGATGTCAGCTACTAACTCATTCATAAGACTCTGGAAGGTTGCTGGGGCATTTTTAACCCTTATTTAGCGGCGAGCAACATAAGTCGAGTTAAATAAAGCTGGACTATGTGGCGGCGCTCGACATAACTCGAGTGGCAATTTCAGCACGTAATGTGGCTGAGAGAGAGAGACAAGTGGTGGCAGGAGACTAGCGAGCGTATGACTGCTCCAGACCACCGCGGCGAACCTACTGACACAAATCTCAGCTCCCTCCTCCCTCTCTCACTCGCTACATACTCAATTATGTACTGAAAGTACCGAATTACCTGCTTTTTGCACTCGCGTTGCACGGTTATTGCAAGAAAACTATCCATCATACAAGGATCGTTATGGTGTCATTCGAAAGCTCTGTTTATGCCCTTTCAGGGATAGGTACTTGTTTTACGTTCTGGGTCTTATTTAGGCATGAAAATGATCACGTAAACAGCCCTATTTTGGCTAAAAACACCCCGCTGTGCGGTACACATAAATAAACCGCATAGGCCGCTCGTAAGGTGTTAAGGCCATACGGCATCACATTGCAACGGTAGGTGTTCCCATCAACCACAAACCCACATACCCCCTTTGCCCGCTCAGACAAGGGCACCTGCCAGTAGCCTTTCACTAGGTCTACCTTAGTTAGAAACTGTGCCTTACCAATTATTGTCTACACTATCGTCAACACGGAAAAGGGGATAAGCATTGGTGGGAGTCAACCCGTTCAATCTCCAAAAGTCAATGCAGAAGCGAACCTTCCCGTCAGGCTTGGGCTGCAGAGTGACAGGAGATGTCCACCTAACTGCCCCCTTCTCAATCAGCCCCCGTTCCAACATATATTCTAACTCCGCTCTGAGGGTTGGGAGTTTAATGGGTGGAATTCTGTAGGGTACTGATTTAAAGGGGGGGTGATCTCCCACGGCCACGTCATGCACCGCTCGAGTTGTGAGGCCTGGATGCTCTGCAGCCACAGTGGGGTATGAAGCAAACAGGCGCTGCACGGCTGCACGCTGTTGCTCAGGCAGGTGCACTAGAGCATCGTCAGCCACCTGTCTGGAGTTCCCCGCCCACTGGTCAGCAGAGACATGACACTCCCAGTTATCCTCCACCTGGGCTTCACTGTCTCTCACTTCTTCTCCTCCATGACCGCTGCAGGTCAACACAGGGACAGCGAGAGGCTCAGGGGGGCGCCTCACAAACTCTTTCACCAGATTCACATGGCACAGCTGATTCTTTTTACGCCTATCTGGAGTAGCCACAAGATAGTCTAGGTCAGAGATCTTTTTTACCACCTTATAAGGACCAGCGTACTTGGCAGACAACGGATGACCTGGCAGAGGTAACAGAATCAACACCTCCTGTCCCACCTTAAACTCCGGGAGTTTTGTCTTCTCATCGTACCTGTCCTTCATAAGTGCTTGCGACCCTACCAAATTCCTACCTGCCAACTCTAGGCTTCTCAGCATTCTCTCTCTACTCTCGAGGACATACTTTAACATGGAACATGGTTTTGCTGTGCCCTCCCAGATTTCTCTAACCATGTTGAGGGGGCCTCTGACCTGATGTTCGAAAACTAACTCATTGGGACTGAACCCTAGGCTTTCACCAGGTACCTCCCGAGCAGCGAATAATACATAGGGCAACCCAAGATCCCAATCCTTGCCATTCTCAACACAGTAACAACGCAGCATGCTTTTCAGAGTCGAGTGCCACCTCTCCAACACCACTTGACTCTCTGAGTGATAGGCTGAAGAGACAACTGTACTGATACCGTGCTGCTGCATGATCTGTTTGAAAAGGTTAGAAGTAAAGTTGGACCCTTGGTCTGACTGCAATTCCTGCGGGTACCCGTACCTAGAACAGTACAATAGCAAGTTACGAACAACAGTCTTAGCAGTACCATTTCACATGGGGTATGCATCCGGATAACGAGTGGCAACATCCATGATTGTGAGGAGGAACTTGTTGCCTGCACTAGTAGGGGGTAGAGGGCCAACCATGTCGATTATAACCTTACTGAATGGTGGCCCGATTACAGGAATAGGGTGTAATGGAGCCTTGGGAATACACTGGTTTGGTTTACCTACTGTCTGGCAGGTACTGCACATTGCCACCCATGACGCCACATGTGCCTTCATACCTGGCCACCAAAACAATTTCGCCAATGCTGCTACCGTCTTACGTATACCCAAATGCCCTGCCAACGGTACATCATGCGCCAACCTCAGTAGGCTATCACGGCACACACTAGGCACTACCAACTGGTCAACCACTCTCGACCCACCCTCCCAACTCCGTCTGGGATCTAGAAAATGCCTGTACAATATGCCCTTCACACGAAAGAAGTCCCCCGGCTTTGCATCCCCGTCCTCATCAAGTTCAATCGCACTGTTACTACACTTCTGAAGCTCAGAATTATATATCTGCAGCCGACAGATATCCGAAGGAGCCAATCTATCTAAGTGCTCCCGGAGCAACTTATGGCCTCCCCCGATACTGGACTGTTCGATCCTATCTTGCTTAATTAAGTGTGTAACGTTGCTGTCTCGGAGTTTTCTCACGCCCTACCTCCTCACCAAGTGTGGCAGGTTCTGGGGCCACTCCAGACCTAAACATTGGTGCTAATACTGAGTCACCAAGAAGAGCCGCTGGATCAAAACTCACAAAACTTCTCCCAACTTTAGCTTTCTCCTTCCGACCATTCCTCCGCTGGTCTAGAGACTGAGGAATAGGCTGTGACACCTTAGATGCACGAGATCGGGTGACAACACACGCCATCTGCTGTAATTGACACCTCTCGACCAACTCCTGCCCCTCCCTACTCACGTCGGCCGCCCTCTCGGCTACGACTAAGGGTGGAACCTCAGAAGTAGGCACCGCAAAGTCGTTGCCAAGAAGAAGGTCGACGCCCTCTACTGGCAGTTTCTCTACGATTCCAACATCTATCTCTCGTGTCACACCATCAACCTCCAGCTCCACTCGAACCAACGGGTATGACCGTGTAGCATTAATACCCTGCACCACAACTACCCGTGCCGCGTTTATAGGTTGGCCTGTAAAGTTTTTCATCAGAGTCTGGGATGCACCTGTATCAAGCAACAACTCCAACCCATGCTTGCAACCAGCCCAACTCATGCAGCCACGCCCTCTATGGTCGCAAAAAGCGTCGCGGACAGGTTTCGAGCCTTCCGGACACTCCTTCACTGGCTGTGCCCCCGCATCTGACATATCACCCCGGGTAAACGCAGAAGACCTCAGAGACACCCCAATGTTGCTAGCCAAAGACTGCTGCAGGTTGGTTACTAGGGCAGGAACGTGCAAAATGCCCCTTTTTATGACACTTAAAACACTCTACTTCACCCTTGGACTTCCCCTGAGGTGGGGAAGGGCCCTGACCTTTCTTAAACGGGACGGTTTTTGGTTTGTGATCAAAATTAGTATCATTGCTCTTACTGTTGTTATTAAATGTTGCATCACTGACTCGGGGGGCTGGAGTGTTGCGCCCCTTGTTAACTGCATCGGTCCGTTGTGCAGACCCGCACCCACGAGTCAGCGATAATCTCAGGTCAGCCAACTCAGCTGCCTCTTGTAGAGTTTTAGGATGTTTCTCTTTGAGGTTCAAAGTCAGGTCGCCGCCTGTGCATTTAAAAAATTGCTCTAGAAGGAATAACTGCTCAAGCTCTTCAAACGTCGTCACCTTCTCTGACCTCAGCCAATTTCTCAAAGTATCAGACAGTTCCCGGGCATGTTCTAGAAAAGTGCACTCACGACCCTTCGTAACACCCCGAAACTTCAACCTATATATCTCTGGTTGTAACTCGTACGCCCACAGAACAGCTTCCTTCAATACCTCATAATCGATGCAAGACTCCAAGGGCAACGCATCATATGCCTTGAGTCCTTTGCCAACCAACCTAGAGGAAACAAAGGCTGCCCACTTAACCTCGGGCCATTGGTGCTCCCGGCACTTCTTCTCAAAACACAGGAAAAACTTGGTGACACCCGACTCGTCAAATGCAGGGACTAACTTAAGAAGGTGCGATAAAGACTGATCAAGACCTCGATTCCCAGAACCGAGACGCTGCCCTGTCGACTCCAACCGAGACTTCTCAAGCTCTATGTCTGCACAGTACTTCGTAGCCTCAACCTGAAGCTCAGCCTCACGTATGGCCTTTCTCTCCTCAGCCTGAATCCTAAGCTCAGATTCCCGTTGCTGCTGCTGCTGCCTGAGCTCAGCCTCATACTTTCGTTGCTCGAGCCCAACCTCATGCTTTCGCTGCTCGAGTTTGGCGAGTTCGAGCTGAAATAACATCTCGGAAGACAAACCCTGAGGAGGGGGTTCTACTATTGGGGACCCACCCCGTGAATCACCTAGAGGCATACCCAACCACCAGCGGGCATCGGCCTGCGGGAACGTACCCGGTTCCGGAGCCCAAGGGGGCGCCATGATAGGAGTCGAGTGGAATGGGGGCTGGGCAGAAGGTGCCCCAGCTCCCGCTCCACCCGAAGCCCCATGCACCCCACCGAGCACCCAGGCAACCAGCTCACCTCTCGACAAACCGCTAGTACCGAACAACCCTAAGACCGTGGCTACACACTGCAGTCCGTACCGGTCTAGGCCCGACACCCGATCCGCCGACACAGGCTCCTCCAAAAATATCCGAGCATCCTCCTCATTGTTCACCACCCGAACGCCGTTAGACAACTCCACCTTCTCCACCTCCTCGCCTGCTTCCCGTACTGTGTCCTCACTGTGCACTGATCCGTCGTTCAACATAGTGTCCACCGGAAATCCTCAACGTTTATAAAAAAAAAAAATACCTAAACTCTCATGTAGCACTATTCACTCAAAAAATGCTTGAAGACAACTCAAGTGCTATACTACGTTGCCAAAAAAAAAAAATCTAACGTGTCCAAAATATTCCTCAAAAACAAATGTCCACTGCCAAACTGTGAGAAATAACAATCGACCCACAAACGGTGATTAACAACAAAAAAAATCTCCACAAAAAAATCCTGCCATTATTTCTTAGTTCACTAAATCCTAGACTAAGGTCGCCATTTGTTATGACGACTAAGATAAGATACTAGGCAAGGTCGCCATTTGTTACGACCGGGACTACGAATATAACAAGGGCACTCAATGATTAGAATAGTAATAGGGCACTATGCAACAACGGTACCCTAGATCCAAACCCTCGAACTTATATGCCGGCGAACAAAACACCTATAACCTCCAGGGTTATTCTGCGATAGCGGGGTATCCTTAACTGGGCATAAATGTACTCTACTTCAGGCTAACCTGCACTGGTATAGCCTGATAACAAACAAGATGCAAGTTACGTTAAAATGCATAAAAAGGAATCTATGGAAAGATCAATTAAATCACTGCAAGATTTAATACAATAAAAAGATGCTTCAATACAGTTACTCTAAACAACAATAAACTCTTCACTCCTATCTGAAAGAAAGTGAAGTATGGTCCTACAGCATAGACCTGGAAACTTCTGAAGAAAGTCTGATGCTCATAAGATGCTCGTACTGATTTAGAACTATATAAAGGCAGGAGACAGGACACCACACGTGTAAATCGAATACACTAAAAGATAGGACATATAATGTTAACTGACACGAGAATACTATAAATGCGCAACGGTAGCAATGCTCGACACTAAAAGAAGTACTTCCTCATCAACGAAACAGTCTGCTATGGTTGTGCGGCTCAGCAACAACCTAGACTAATAAATGCTGTGAATAATAATGCGCACATATCAAAGAGCTTATATTAAATACTAACAAGTGTCTACTCGATTAATAATGTCTAGCTGGGATACTCTAGGTAAGGAACTGGGGTTGACCAAGACAGGCTTGTAGCCTAGCAATGTCCTTCAGACTGCATCCTTTAAGTTACGTTAATTGACTCGGGGGCTCTCTCGATAGATCCAGATCACAAGTATCTGGTTCTATCCTGGCGACCCTCTAAAGACAAGCAAAGAGGCAGCAAAGTGTGGAACTGGTACAGGCCAAAACCCTCAGTCAACACAATGCTGCACTCGCAAAGGACGCAACCGAAAAGACAACCCAGGCTACCACAGGACCGGTCGTAGTCATGTAGGTATAAGCAAGCCGTACACACATCGGAGACAACGACTACAGTTACCTTATCCCAGTCTAGCATTAAATAAAAGAGCAGAAACACTAAATCAATAATGGAGACACACAAAGTTCTTAACCTATACTAACTAAGAACCCTCAAACCTATTCTAAGAACATGTAAATATCTCTAAGGACGGCGCATGCAATACAATGGGCCGGCTATGAAAACCGTATGCAGAACCCAAGGGGAGTGTTGTGCAGTTAATAAAGGTTAGAGTATGGAAAGAGAGAATCGAGTGAGAGAAACAGTGATAAAGGTGGTGATCGGGAGAGAGTATGCAAAGGGATGTTAGAAGCACGCGCGCCAAGCCTGTCCTGACGAGGACAGCTCCTGGGGACCCTCATGGAGGAGGTAAGTTACACAGGAGACCGCAAAGGCGCGATGGTCGGCCAATCACGGGCCGAGACGTCACAAGACAGCAGGCGTCATAGGACACAGCCAGACACGCCGTCCAATGGCGAGCGAGAGGCAGGAATGCACCCGTACATACAGACACTTACAACCTCCTCGCTCTGAAAGTCTTTCTCATTCACACGCTGGTACTATTATCACTACTGTTGATATAAAATATAACCCGTTGTCACAGACGAAAACAAAGACCACCACTGGACTGTCTGTGATAATGTGATTACTAGGAAAGAAAGAACAACATTCTCTGATAACTGTAGCCCATTTCGATGTCCCAGGCGAGCGCTAGTGGCCAACGAGAGGCGATTCTGCCAACGCTTGTAGACGTCACCGGATATATATTTGTAGTTTAACTATTAAACACAGTTTGATTATATAATATTCTAATTATGTTTTTGTTGTATGACGTACAAACATTAACATAAGATCAGCAAGTAGACATGAGGCTGGTAATATGACGATATGGTTGACTAATTGCGCTTTGCTTTAGTATTGCTTGCGAAACATAGCAAGGAAAGTAAGCCTTCATAAGGATACCAAGATTTTATTTGTTCTTAATATAGGGGATTATATGGAAGATTGTGACAGGTAGATTGAAGGAGAAATTGGCTTTTAGAAGCTTTGAAAGTAACATGATTTTCTACATCAGAAGATGGGCGTACCTACTAGAGTCTTGTAGGTATTGCATGCTGGGTTGTGGAAAACTAGTTGAATAGTGTAAGGTGTATTCATCAGCATATGATTGGGCAGGATTAGAGATACAATTGAGAAGATCACTATTGAATATTATAAAGAGAACGGGAGACAGTACAGAACCGTGAGCAACACCGGAGTTGATATGTTGAGGAAGTGAGCGATGGCCATCCACAACCGCAGCTATGGAACAGCCAGAAAGGAAATTAATGACAAAGCCACATATGGAGGAATAGAAACCGAAGGAGGGTAGCTTAGACATTAAAGATTTATGCCAGACTATCAAAGGCTTTGGATATATCTAGCGCAGTATAAAAGGTCTCACCAGAGTCCCGAAAAGAGGATGACCAAGAGTTAGTTAGATAAGATCACCAGTAGAGCGGCCCTTAAAGAAACCATACTGGCGAACTGAAAGTAGATTATAGGAAGAAATTTAGAATAGTTTCATACGGTCTAAAAATGCAAGAAATGAGAGCAATCGGATGATTGTTGGAGGGTTGAGACGGGTCACCCATATTTGGGATAATGGTAGAGCACAGCAGCTTAGTGAAATATTAGTAGGTAATACACTCTATTCGTGACAAGGGTCTCGACCACAAAATAAAAAAAGTGTTTATATCAGTATTGTTTGTTGCTACAAAACGTAATCTGTATAAAACTTGCAATATAGTACCTACCACTCTATTTCCAAGGTACTTTACGAGGCAGTGAAGAAAGACAGTTCTCCCCGCTGCTGCCACCACCTTGTTGCTGTTACTGGTGTTGAACTGTGGCTTGAGGTGCTGCTGGTCCCATATAAGCACCGGACGGGAGGGAGGCGCCTTATCCAGCTTGGTGTTGATATCCACGCCTCTACCAGGGATGAAATGTGTTCTGCCTCTGCTGACTCCACTGACGGCCGGGCTGATTCCGATCCCGTCTCCGCTGCCATTAATAGGTTTAGATTCTGTAGAGGAAGATAATGAAGAATTGTATTATATGGCAGTTTAGATAATACATAACTTATCAATAATAAGGCTGAATTAACCAAATTTCTGCTGTTATTCAACTCATTGTCTTTGCCCTAGTTTCTAAATACAGCACATGTTTTACTGTTCTCCAATTGTGTATGTAAAACACATTGATATAAATAAATATACACACTATTTGAAAACGAACACTTTATGGACAACGTTTCGGGCCTGTAGAAGCTATCTGAAAATGGTGCTTATATACATTCTGTCAACTTTTCAATGTTAATTTAACATTGATTTACATCATCAGAAGATTGTATTTGTATTGCATTATCATTATCGAGAATTGTGTTCATATATAATTTTTGTTTTTATCAATACGATATATATGACTTAATATCACGAAAAACCAGTACCAATGAATAACAAGCGTAAAAATCTAAATATGAGTCTGTTTCCGTTAATACCAAATTATGATTCCCTAAAACTTGGATAAAGAGCAATATTGAACACAATATGTCAACCTCTTATAAATATATGTTAGAGCTTTTTACGTTAACCCTTGTTGTACCGGCAACGTCTTTCATCATATTCTGGTTACTATTAGACGGATGTATATTCTGGTTACTATCAGACGGATGTATATTCTGGTTACTATCAGACGGATGTATATTCTGGTTACTATTAGACGGATGTATATTCTGGTTACTATCAGACGGATGTATATTCTGGTTACTATCAGACGGATGTATATTCTGGTTACTATCAGACGGATGTATATTCTGGTTACTATCAGACGGATGTATATTCTGGTTACTATCAGACGGATGTATATTCTGGTTACTATCAGACGGATGTATATTCTGGTTACTATCAGACGGATGTATATTCAGTTTAAAAAGGACCTCCAGCAATAAACAGGCTCGAACTATTTCACTAAAAGGACCTCCAGCAATAAACAGGCTCGAACTATCTCACTAAAAGGACCTCCAGCAATAAACAGGCTCGAACTATCTCACTAAAAGGACCTCCAGCAATAAACAGGCTCGAACTATTTCACTAAAAGGACCTCCAGCAATAAACAGGCTCGAACTATCTCACTAAAAGGACCTCCAGCAATAAACAGGCTCGAACTATCTCACTAAAAGGACCTCCAGCAATAAACAGGCTCGAACTATTTCACTAAAAGGACCTCCAGCAATAAACAGGCTCGAACTATCTCACTAAAAGGACCTCCAGCAATAAACAGGCTCGAACTATCTCACTAAAAGGACCTCCAGCAATAAACAGGCTCGAACTATTTCACTAAAAGGACCTCCAGCAATAAACAGGCTCGAACTATCTCACTAAAAGGACCTCCACCAATAAACAGGCTCGAACTATCTCACTAAAAGGACCTCCAGCAATAAACAGGCTCGAACTATCTCACTAAAAGGACCTCCAGCAATAAACAGGCTCGAACTATTTCACTAAAAGGACCTCCAGCAATAAACAGGCTCGAACTATCTCACTAAAAGGACCTCCAGCAATACACAGGCTCGAACTATCTCACTAAAAGGACCTCCAGCAATAAACAGGCTCGAACTATTTCACTAAAAGGACCTCCAGCAATAAACAGGCTCGAACTATCTCACTAAAAGGACCTCCAGCAATAAACAGGCTCGAACTATTTCACTAAAAGGACCTCCAGCAATAAACAGGCTCGAACTATCTCACTAAAAGGACCTCCAGCAATAAACAGGCTCGAACTATCTGACTAAAAGGACCTCCAGCAATAAACAGGCTCGAACTATCTCACTAAAAGGACCTCCAGCAATAAACAGGCTCGAACTATTTCACTAAAAGGACCTCCAGCAATAAACAGGCTCGAACTATCTCACTAAAAGGACCTCCAGCAATAAACAGGCTCGAACTATCTCACTAAAAGGACCTCCAGCAATAAACAGGCTCGAACTATCTCACTAAAGGTCCTCCAGCAACAAACAGGCTTTGAACTATCTCACTAAAGGTCCTCCAGCAACAAACAGGCTTTGAACTATCTCACTAAAGGTCCTCCAGCAACAAACAGGCTCGAACTATCTCACTAAAAGGACCTCCAGCAATAAACAGGCTCGAACTATTTCACTTAACCCTTTTTACTACCACAGGTCCTTCTTCAACTGCACAAAAGCCTTTACATGTAGCTAGAATAATATAAAACAGACGTCGCCGGTACAGAAGGGGTTAATTACGAGACTATCCACAGCTGCTCAGACAAATTATTTAAGGGGAGGCAGTTGGTTTTTCGAGTCCTCCTCCTCCCTCATGTTTAGCCCTATTAGTTATGAGATTTCAAGACATTCGCCCCATTAGTTTGGCGTTTTTCAGACCTTTTGCCCCATTGTTTTGCCAATATTACGACCTTTCGTGCTATTTAGGTGTCGATGTTTTTCCTGGCGAGCGACAGCGAGCCTGTGTATGAAGAGGAATTGGCCTTCGGCCGGGACATTTTTCGGTAGAAAAATGTACACATTTATATAGAAGGGGGTCTTGTGGGTATTGTGTTTAAGCTTGATAGAGGTATATAGAGCAAACTAAACCCCTTCCTTAAACCATTGAGCCGAACCAGTAAATTATGCTGCACAATACCGTCTGAGCTCCCTTAAAACACAAGACACGAAGTACGATTACCAAACAAGATTGTTACGTAAACAACAGTAGAAGAAGGAGACGTAGAACTTTGTTACGTAAACAACAGTAGAAGAAGGAGACGTAGAACTTTGTTACGTAAACAACAGTAGAAGAAGGAGACGTAGAACTTTGTTACGTAAACAACAGTAGAAGAAGGAGACGTAGAACTTTGTTACGTAAACAACAGTAGAAGAAGGAGACGTAGAACTTTGTTACGTAAACAACAGTAGGAGAAGGAGACGTAGAACTTTGTTACGTAAACAACAGTAGAAAGGAGACGTAGAACTTTGTTACGTAAACAACAGTAGAAGAAGGAGACGTAGAACTTTGTTACGTAAACAACAGTAGAAGAAGGAGACGTAGAACTTTGTTACGTAAACAACAGTAGAAGAAGGAGACGTAGAACTTTGTTACGTAAACAACAGTAGGAGAAGGAGACGTAGAACTTTGTTACGTAAACAACAGTAGGAGAAGGAGACGTAGAACTTTGATAACGGGGAGATGGGTCGTTTGTTTTGATAACGGGCAGATGGGTCGTTTGTTTTGGTCCCCCCTCTTCTTCATGTTTAGCCCCATTACTTCTCAGATTTTAAGCTGTCGGCCCATTACTTTGGCAATTTTAAGACATTTCGACCTATTGGTTTGTCTATATTAAGACTTGTCATGTCATTATAGCTCGAACGTCCCTTGATTTCGGCCCTGTCACTCTTTGAAATCTGGGGGAGGCACTCGCTGCAGGCAGGTATGCCTTTTGTCTCCCTCATTCACATAGAACAAAAAATAAATAAATTAGGTGTTGATTTTTTTCCTTGCGAGCGATAGCGAGCCTGTAATTTAAGTGGAACCGGCCTTCGGCTGGGACATTTTTGTATCGAAAAATTTACTATTTTATCTTGAAGGAGGCCCTTTTGGGTGTTACTTCAAGCTTGATGGTGGTCTAGGGAGGATACTAATAATATAATAAAAAGACAAATAAATGAGCAAATATATATACGTCCATCCCCCCTCATAGTATATTTCAAGCCAACCTGGCAGACATTGGTAACGCTGCCTTCCTATACTACCTATGCTGCCTTTAGAAACTGCTCGTGTGGCGCCGCCTTTATTTAATATTGGTTATACAAACACATACAAAGACAGCCTTGCCAATTTCTGCCAGGCTAGTTTGAATACACTTTAAGGGGACGATATATTAGGTTTGTTATTTTGTATTACTATTATTATTATACTATTTTTGTTTTATTTTTTTTTATTACTGGTTCATAGATTTGTTTTCGTTTTCTCCCTAGACCTCTATCAAGCTTAAGAAAAATACCCCCAAAACTGCTCTTAGAGATAAATTTGGAAATTTGTCGGTAGAAAAATATCCTCCTAAATTACAGGCTCGCTATCGCTCGCCAGGAAAAAAAATTGGCACCTAGATAGGGCGAAAGGTCTTAAAACCGCCGAACTAATGGGGCAAACCAAAATGTCATTACTAGAAGAGGTCCAGAAAAAAAAAAATATATACTTCCCCTTAAATATATTGATGAAGCGAAAGAGGAGGATAGCACATGGCACCTCCCCATTCATTCATTCATCATTCGGACCAGACGACCTTGTAAAGAAGAGGAAGGAAACTGGATATCGATTCAGTTTAAAAAGGGCCTCCAGCAACTAAATGACTTCCGACTACCACACTTAAACCTTGTTGTTACCACAGATCCTTCTACTAAATGACTTCCGACTACCACACTTAAACCTTGTTGTTACCACAGATCCTTCTACTAAATGACTTCCGACTACCACACTTAAACCTTGTTGTTACCACAGATCCTTCTACTAAATGACTTCCGACTACCACACTTAAACCTTGTTGTTACCACAGATCCTTCTACTAAATGACTTCCGACTACCACACTTAAACCTTGTTGTTACCACAGATCCTTCTACTAAATGACTTCCGACTACCACACTTAAACCTTGTTGTTACCACAGATCCTTCTACTAAATGACTTCCGACTACCACACTTAAACCTTTTAGTTACCACAGATCCTTCTACTAAATGACTTCCGACTACCACACTTAAACCTTTTAGTTACCACAGATCCTTCTACTAAATGACTTCCGACTACCACACATAAACCTTGTTGTTACCACAGATCCTTCTACTAAATGACTTCCGACTACCACACAAACCTTGTTGTTACCACAGATCCTTCTACTAAATGACTTCCGACTACCACACATAAACCTTGTTGTTACCACAGATCCTTCTACTAAATGACTTCCGACTACCACACATAAACCTTGTTGTTACCACAGATCCTTCTACTAAATGACTTCCGACTACCACACTTAAACCTTTTAGTTACCACAGATCCTTCTACTAAATGACTTCCGACTACCACACTTAAACCTTTTTGTTACCACAGATCCTTCTACTAAATGACTTCCGACTACCACACTTAAACCTTTTAGTTACCACAGATCCTTCTACTAAATGACTTCCGACTACCACACTTAAACCTTTTAGTTACCACAGATCCTTCTACTAAATGACTTCCGACTACCACACTTAAACCTTGTTGTTACCACAGATCCTTCTACTAAATGACTTCCGACTACCACACTTAAACCTTTTTGTTACCACAGATCCTTCTACTAAATGACTTCCGACTACCACACTTAAACCTTTTTGTTACCACAGATCCTTCTACTAAATGACTTCCGACTACCACACTTAAACCTTGTTGTTACCACAGATCCTTCTACTAAATGACTTCCGACTACCACACTTAAACCTTGTTGTTACCACAGATCCTTCTACTAAATGACTTCCGACTACCACACTTAAACCTTTTAGTTACCACAGATCCTTCTACTAAATGACTTCCGACTACCACACTTAAACCTTTTAGTTACCACAGATCCTTCTACTAAATGACTTCCGACTACCACACTTAAACCTTTTAGTTACCACAGATCCTTCTACTAAATGACTTCCGACTACCACACATAAACCTTGTTGTTACCACAGATCCTTCTACTAAATGACTTCCGACTACCACACATAAACCTTGTTGTTACCACAGATCCTTCTACTAAATGACTTCCGACTACCACACATAAACCTTGTTGTTACCACAGATCCTTCTACTAAATGACTTCCGACTACCACACATAAACCTTGTTGTTACCACAGATCCTTCTACTAAATGACTTCCGACTACCACACTTAAACCTTTTAGTTACCACAGATCCTTCTACTAAATGACTTCCGACTACCACACTTAAACCTTTTAGTTACCACAGATCCTTCTACTAAATGACTTCCGACTACCACACTTAAACCTTTTAGTTACCACAGATCCTTCTACTAAATGACTTCCGACTACCACACTTAAACCTTTTAGTTACCACAGATCCTTCTACTAAATGACTTCCGACTACCACACTTAAACCTTGTTGTTACCACAGATCCTTCTACTAAATGACTTCCGACTACCACACTTAAACCTTTTTGTTACCACAGATCCTTCTACTAAATGACTTCCGACTACCACACTTAAACCTTTTTGTTACCACAGATCCTTCTACTAAATGACTTCCGACTACCACACTTAAACCTTGTTGTTACCACAGATCCTTCTACTAAATGACTTCCGACTACCACACTTAAACCTTGTTGTTACCACAGATCCTTCTACTAAATGACTTCCGACTACCACACTTAAACCTTGTTGTTACCACAGATCCTTCTACTAAATGACTTCCGACTACCACACTTAAACCTTGTTGTTACCACAGATCCTTCTACTAAATGACTTCCGACTACCACACTTAAACCTTTTAGTTACCACAGATCCTTCTACTAAATGACTTCCGACTACCACACTTAAACCTTTTAGTTACCACAGATCCTTCTACTAAATGACTTCCGACTACCACACTTAAACCTTTTAGTTACCACAGATCCTTCTACTAAATGACTTCCGACTACCACACATAAACCTTGTTGTTACCACAGATCCTTCTACTAAATGACTTCCGACTACCACACATAAACCTTGTTGTTACCACAGATCCTTCTACTAAATGACTTCCGACTACCACACATAAACCTTGTTGTTACCACAGATCCTTCTACTAAATGACTTCCGACTACCACACTTAAACCTTGTTGTTACCACAGATCCTTCTACTAAATGACTTCCGACTACCACACTTAAACCTTGTTGTTACCACAGATCCTTCTACTAAATGACTTCCGACTACCACACTTAAACCTTGTTGTTACCACAGATCCTTCTACTAAATGACTTCCGACTACCACACTTAAACCTTGTTGTTACCACAGATCCTTCTACTAAATGACTTCCGACTACCACACTTAAACCTTGTTGTTACCACAGATCCTTCTACTAAATGACTTCCGACTACCATACTTAAACCTTGTTGTTACCACAGATCCTTCTACTAAATGACTTCCGACTACCACACTTAAACCTTTTAGTTACCACAGATCCTTCTACTAAATGACTTCCGACTACCACACTTAAACCTTTTAGTTACCACAGATCCTTCTACTAAATGACTTCCGACTACCACACTTAAACCTTTTAGTTACCACAGATCCTTCTACTAAATGACTTCCGACTACCACACTTAAACCTTTTAGTTACCACAGATCCTTCTACTAAATGACTTCCGACTACCACACTTAAACCTTGTTGTTACCACAGATCCTTCTACTAAATGACTTCCGACTACCACACTTAAACCTTTTTGTTACCACAGATCCTTCTACTAAATGACTTCCGACTACCACACTTAAACCTTTTTGTTACCACAGATCCTTCTACTAAATGACTTCCGACTACCACACTTAAACCTTGTTGTTACCACAGATCCTTCTACTAAATGACTTCCGACTACCACACTTAAACCTTGTTGTTACCACAGATCCTTCTACTAAATGACTTCCGACTACCACACTTAAACCTTGTTGTTACCACAGATCCTTCTACTAAATGACTTCCGACTACCACACTTAAACCTTGTTGTTACCACAGATCCTTCTACTAAATGACTTCCGACTACCACACTTAAACCTTTTAGTTACCACAGATCCTTCTACTAAATGACTTCCGACTACCACACTTAAACCTTTTAGTTACCACAGATCCTTCTACTAAATGACTTCCGACTACCACACTTAAACCTTTTAGTTACCACAGATCCTTCTACTAAATGACTTCCGACTACCACACATAAACCTTGTTGTTACCACAGATCCTTCTACTAAATGACTTCCGACTACCACACATAAACCTTGTTGTTACCACAGATCCTTCTACTAAATGACTTCCGACTACCACACATAAACGTTGTTGTTACCACAGATCCTTCTACTAAATGACTTCCGACTACCACACTTAAACCTTGTTGTTACCACAGATCCTTCTACTAAATGACTTCCGACTACCACACTTAAACCTTGTTGTTACCACAGATCCTTCTACTAAATGACTTCCGACTACCACACTTAAACCTTGTTGTTACCACAGATCCTTCTACTAAATGACTTCCGACTACCACACTTAAACCTTGTTGTATCCACAGATCCTTCTACTAAATGACTTCCGACTACCACACTTAAACCTTGTTGTTACCACAGATCCTTCTACTAAATGACTTCCGACTACCACACTTAAACCTTGTTGTTACCACAGATCCTTCTACTAAATGACTTCCGACTACCACACTTAAACCTTGTTGTTACCACAGATCCTTCTACTAAATGACTTCCGACTACCACACTTAAACCTTGTTGTTACCACAGATCCTTCTACTAAATGACTTCCTACTACCACACTTAAACCTTTTAGTTACCACAGATCCTTCTACTAAATGACTTCCTACTACCACACTTAAACCTTTTTGTTACCACAGATCCTTCTACTAAATGACTTCCGACTACCACACTTAAACCTTTTAGTTACCACAGATCCTTCTACTAAATGACTTCCGACTACCACACTTAAACCTTTTAGTTACCACAGATCCTTCTACTAAATGACTTCCGACTACCACACTTAAACCTTTTTGTTACCACAGATCCTTCTACTAAATGACTTCCGACTACCACACATAAACCTTTTTGTTACCACAGATCCTTCTACTAAATGACTTCCGACTACCACACATAAACCTTTTTGTTACCACAGATCCTTCTACTAAATGACTTCCGACTACCACACATAAACCTTTTGTTACCACAGATCCTTCTACTAAATGACTTCCGACTACCACACATAAACCTTTTTGTTACCACAGATCCTTCTACTAAATGGCTTCCGACTACCACACTTAAACCTTTTTGTTACCACAGATCCTTCTTAAACTGCACACAAACGTCTAAATGTAGGTAGAATATAATTAACAAGACGTCGCCGGTACAGAAGGGGTTAAAACGATGAACATAAGTGATGCAAAGGAGATGACAATAAACCAAGGAAAGAAATTGAGACAAAATACATGCTAACAATAATTAGTTGATACACTGTCCATTCATATTAACACCAACCCACCAAGTAACTTACAAATAAACCTAATTAATTAAATCAATGACACTAATGAATACATGTGGTACTCCAAGGATTCCAATCTAGTGCATAACAGAACTGGAGATTTACCAACCAGGAATAATAATAAGAAAATTGCCAAGATTAAAAGTTAATAATGAGCTTGATCATGATAAGCAAATATGATTATGATAATGAGGTGAGCGATAATGAGGGTAATTATGATAATGAGGTGAGCGATAATGAGGGTAATTCCACCTTAATGACATGCACATTAAGGGGAGGTAGTTGCTTTTTCAAGACTCCCCACTCCCTCATGTTTAACCCAACTAGTTTTGAAATGTTAATTAAGGCTTTCTTGTCATTAGTTTGGCGATGTTAAGACCTTTCACCCCATTTCCTTGTCAATAGTAGGACCTTTCATGTCATTTAGGAGGCGACTTTCTTACTGGCGAGCAAAAGCGAGCCTATAATTTTAGGAGGAACCCGACCGAAAAATGTACAAATTTGTCTTGGAAGAGGTCTAAAGATTGTTTTTGTTTAAGCTTGATGGAGGTTTACCAAGGAAAGTATAATAGATGAATACATTTATAAAGTATAATAAGCTTGATGGAGGTTTACCAAGGAAAGTATAGTAGATGAATACATTTATAAATACACCAACCATCCCCCCTTAACCCCTTCCGTACCGCCGACGGGTTTCTCATTTGATTTAAGCTACATTCAGACGACTTTATGAAGCTTAGGAAGGGTATATCGTAGCTAAAATGATTAATTGTGATAGTCTGTAGCCATTGAATTGGTAGACGTCCTTCTTAAACTGCAAAACATCGTTTAAATATAGGTAGAATATAATTAAAGAGACGTCGCCGGTACAGTCGCGCTAATAAGTGATGTCTCGGTACCAAGTATGTTTTGATCAATAATTAGTATCAGCAATATCTAATCTTAATTTCATCATATCGAGTGAAATATACAAACATGTTTCTACATCTGACAGACATTAATGCAGCACAGAGCAAGCCAAACGTAATGACAGCTGGGACATGACTTATTAGCGTGACCGTACAGAAGGGGTTAATGACATGCACAACCCTTGTCTAGCGGGGTGTTTTGGGCTCATTTGGGCATATTCAGGCCCTCCTGCATGATAAATCAAGCATCTGCATGAAAAATAAATTATTTAGCAAAAAACTAGGCACTAAAAGCTTCAAAATGAGACCAGAACGAGCTACGTAGCACTCGTGGTTCTCTAAAAGCCTTAATAATGCTCCTAACTTGCTGCAAATTGGTGCACGACTTAAGTCGAGCGCCGCCAGCCAATAAGGGGTTTAATACGAGCCAATGCATTCCATTCCGCATCCCCGTCGCTCAAGTCCCGCCCGTGTTCGCTCACCGTGTAGTGTTCGGATCATTAATTAAAACTACGCTACATATTTGGTCTGTTCGGATGCATTAAGGGAGCCCACCTCTCTTTTTTTTCTCTTTCTCTCCCTCTCTCTTTGGTTGTATCTATTAGGTCCCATTCAGCCTACTGTTTTAAGATGTTTACCCTATCCAGGTGTCAATATTTTTCTGGCGAGCGGTAGCAAGCCAGCATAAATATAATATTGTTTTTAACAGCAAGTTAAATTTGTAAATTTTTCGATAGAAAAATGACTCCGGCCAAGCCGGATTTCTCCATACAATGCTGGCTCGCTATCGCTCGCCAAGAAAAAATCGACACCTGGATGGGCATAAACGTCTTAAAACAGTAGTCTGAATGGGGCCGAATGGATACACGCCAGGGAAAGAGAGAAAAGGAGAGAAAGATTAATAAAGCCGGTGACCCCCCTTAAGACCATGGAGAATATGGAGTGCATCATTATATCAAGGAGAGGTTTGCCCCCTTCTCCTTCATGTTTAGCCCCATTAGCTTGGCGATTTGAAGACTTTTTGTGCCATTTAGGTGTCAACTATTTCCTGGTGAGCGATAACGATCCTGTAATTAAGCAGGGACTGGCCTTCGGCCGGGACACTTTTCTACCGAAAAATTTACAAATATATGCAGAAGGGAGATACTGGGGATATTTTTAAAAGTTTGATGGAGGTCTAGGGAGGAAACTGAAGAACAAATATATATGCATTAAAAACTCAACTAAATAATACTCCCTTCCTCCTGAATAATTAAGGAGGAAGGGAGTATTATTTGGTTGAGTTTTGAATCTATATATAATTTGTCTTTAGTTTCTTCCCTATGAGTGAATTCGTTCCATTCGGCCTTCCTGTTGCTCAAATCCCACCCGTGTTCGCTCACCGTGTAGCCTAATGTTTGGAGCATTAATCAAACTAGGCTACATATGTATTCTATTCCGATGCACTAACAACCATGGAACAATCGGGACTGCATCATTATATCAAGCCTGCATTCGTGGATCACTCGTATATTAAGCCTGCATTCGTGGATCACTCTTATATTAAGCCTGCATTCGTGGATCACTCGTATATTAAGCCTGCATTCGTGGATCACTCGTATATTAAGCCTGCATTCGTGGATCACTCGTATATTAAGCCTGCATTCGTGGATCACTCGTATATTAAGCCTGCATTCGTGGATCACTCGTATATTAAGCCTGCATTCGTGGATCACTCGTATATTAAGCCTGCATTCGTGGATCACTCGTATATTTATGAAAGCACAACCCTCGCCCCTCGCACTTATTAACCCGTTCTGTGCCGGTGCCGTCCTTTTATCTGTATTCTGGCAACTATTAGACGATTTTATTCAGCTTAGGAAGGGGATATGTTAGCTAAATGAATTGATTGGGTTAGTCTGTAGCCTTTTGATCAGTAGACCTCCTTCCTAAGCTGAATATAATCGTCTCATAGTTGCCAGCACATAACGAAAAGGACATGGCCGGTACAGAAGGGGTTAACCACTGAAGGATTACCTTATATGTGTGAATTATCCCATGGAAAATTATCCCCTTGAGGATCATGACGCGTTTTTGACAGTTTATTCTGGCTATCATTAGACTTTTGTAAGCAATTCAAGAGAGATCTGTGGACATCGAAAGGGTAAAGACTGTTTCAATGAACCTTCTAACTTTCATACACCCTTCCTAATCTGAATAAAAGTCTTAAATTAGCAACACAAAAACTGTCAAAATGCGACATAATCTTCAAAAATTATATTTTTCAAAAAAAAAAAAAAAAAAAACAAGAGTGGCCCAAAAAGACTCCCCGCGGATCAGATAGGGCTAAAGCTGAGTTAAACAACACAGTTACTCTTGATGTCTGCTGCTACACTGTGTTAAATTTCACTGATAAAGATGGGGGTTTCATGGCGTGTTAGTTAGTTTGCGCAGCTCACAACCAAGATAACTCAAATTCGATGCCCGAGCAGGTCACCCGTTGTGTCTGTTCACTGATTCCCGAGCAGGACACCCGTTGTGTCTTCACTGATTCCCGAGCAGGACACCCGTTGTGTCTGTTCACTGATTCCCGAGGAGGACACCCATTGTGTCTGTTCACTGATTCCCGTGCAGGACACTCGTTGCACCTGTTCACTGATTCCTGTGCAGGACACTCGTTATGTCTGTTCACTGATTTCCAACATGGACACTCGTTGTCTGTTCACTGATTCCCGTGCAGGACACTCGTTACATCTGTTCACTGATTCCTGTGCAGGTCACTCGTTGTATCTGTTCACTGATTCCTGTGCAGGACACTCGTTGCACATGTTCACTGATACCTGTGCAGGACACTCGTTGCATCTGTTCACTGATACCTGTGCAGGTCACTCGTTGTGTCTGTTCACTGATTCCTGTGTAGGTCACCCGTTGTGTCTGTTCACGGATTCCTGTGCAGGTCACTCGTTGCATCTGTTCACTGATTCCTGTGCAGGACACTCATTACATCTGTTCACTGATTCCCGAGCAGGACACCCGTTGTGTCTGTTCACTGCTTCCCGTGCAGGACACTCGTTGCATTTGTTCACTGATTCCTGTGCAGGAAACCCGTTGCATCTGTTCACTGATTCCCGAGGAGGACACCCGTTGTATCTGTTCACTGATTCCCGTGCAGGTCACTCGTTGCATCTGTTCACTGATTCATTTGCAGGACACCTGTTGTGTCTGTTCACTGATTCCTGTGCTGGACACCCATTGTGTCTGTTCACTGATTCCTATGCAGGACACTCGTTGCATATGTTCACTGATTCCTGTGCAGGACACCCGTTGCATCTGTTCACTGATTCCCGAGCAGGACACCCGTTGTGTCTGTTCACTGATTCCCGTGGAGGACACCCGTTGTACCTGTTCACTGATTCCCGAGCAGGACACCCGTTGTGTCTGTTCACTGATTCCCGTGCAGGACACCCGTTGTGTCTGTTCACTGATTCCCGAGCAGGACACCCGTTGTACCTGTTCACTGATTCCCATGCAGGACACTCGTTGCATATGTTCACTGATTCCTGTGCAGGACACCCGTTGCATCTGTTCACTGATTCCCGAGCAGGACACCCGTTGTGTCTGTTCACTGATTCCCGTGGAGGACACCCGTTGTACCTGTTCACTGATTCCCGAGCAGGACACCCGTTGTGTCTGTTCACTGATTCCCGTGCAGGACACCCGTTGTGTCTGTTCACTGATTCCCGAGCAGGACACCCGTTGTACCTGTTCACTGATTCCCATGCAGGACACTCGTTGCATTTGTTCACTGATTCCTGTGCAGGAAACCCATTGCATATGTTCACTGATTCCCGAGCAGGACACCCGTTGTGTCGGTTCACTGATTCCCGTGCAGGTCACTCGTTGCATATGTTCACTGATTCCCGAGCAGGACACCCGTTGTGTCGGTTCACCGATTCCCGAGCAGGTCACCCGTTGTGTCTGTTCACTGATTCCCGTGCGGGTCACTCATTGTGCCTGTTCACCGATTCCCAAGCAGGTCACCCGTTGTGTCTGTTCAATGATTCCTGTGCAGGACACCCGTTGTGCCTGTTCACTGATTCCCAAGCAGGTCACCCGTTGTGTGAGTTCATCGATTCCCGTGCAGGTCACCCGTTGTGCCTGTTCACTGATTCCCGAGCAAGACACCCGTTGGATCTGTTCACTGATTCCCAAGCAGGACACCCGTTGCATCTGTTTACTGATTCCCAAGCAGGACACCCATTGCATCTGTTTACTGATTCCCAAGCAGGACACCCGTTGTGCCTGTTCGCCTAGCAGTAAATATGAACTTAGATTTATTTAGTGTGTTTTTCCTCTCTCTCTCTGTGACGCCCGATCAGAAGAGGTAAACTGTGGTAACATGGATGATATACTGTAACTCCTGGGTACTATAGTCTGTTCTTTTTAATCTGTCGATAAACTGGCTTATCACCATCTTAATTACTCAACTATTACACCGTTTTTATAGCCAAATTTGGTGTTAAATGACCCTACCAAGAATTCACCTGAGACCTCTGGTGGACGCTTCTGAAGTAGCACTAGAGCTACGACTGTCGACATCAACAATACCCAACACCTAAGATAAACACAGTTTATCTCGATTTTTTGTGATTCTACATGTTGTTATTATTTATTATACGACTACACTAATTTCATATATAGTATAGTACTATAGGGAAAGTACATATGCAGCTGATAATGACTACAAACATAACTATAAGCTGATTAATTATCATAACAAAATAGGCGCGAAAATACTTGCTGACTTTGTATTGTAAATATACATTATTTATGAATATGGATGATTTTAAAATATAAAAAAACAACAGTATGCATACACCAAAGTATGTGTCATCTACAGAAATGTCGACAAACTGCTCATAATAAAGAATTTTTGAAGGAGAGGGAGTGTGGGATAGGTCCGCGATGTTGCCAGTTTCCCACAATGCTCCGCGGTAAACATTGCGTTCAACGCCTCTATCGGCCACTGTAGGCATTTATTGGTAGGGAGAATTGTGAAGACCTATTTATTTGCAGAGACACAGCGGTTTCATAATTTTGTCCACTAAGTATGAAGTAATCAACTTTTTGGGAATACATTTTCGCCAGGTTTAGGGGAGATGGGTCGTTTTACTGGCCCCCCTTCTGCCTCATATTTATCCCCATTAGTTTTCATATTTTAAGACATTCGGCCTATTAGTTTGTCCACTTTAAAACCTTTTGTCCCATTCCTATATCAATATCAAGACTTAAACCGTCTAATGTTAGACAGAATAAAACACAAATAAGTACGTTGTTGTAAAGTCGTGCACATATGTATTTACCAACCTGTGATGTTCGTGAAATGATTATATAAGCTTTAACTGCATAATTAAAATAATAGGGTGGTTTAACACATGTGTCCACGCCTGTACACTGATAGGGGCTAATAATGGACTCTAACACAGGGAAATATTCGACCCCAACCAGTGGAATAGTGGATCGGGGGCAATTAAACGGTATATCCTGAATTACACCAATTATTTTACCGGGGAAGTATATCCAAGCTTCTGAACTGGCCTCATACTAAATTTCATCGGGGAATTATATCGAATCCACTGCACTGGGATCAAACCGTATTTAACCCATATGGAACCGGTGATGTCCTTTCATTTATATTTCACCTACATATAGACGATTTTATGCAGATTAGGAAAGGTCTGTGGTAGTAACGAAGATTCAGTTAAATATTCTGCAACCTATTAATTACTACACGTCTTACTTAAGCTGAATGATTAGTCTAATAGTTGTCAAAATATAATGGGAAGGGCGTCACCGGTACCGAATGGGTTAAGAGAGGTTGGTTCTTTTGTTATAATGGGAAAGGCGTCACCGGTACCGAATGGGTTAAGAGAGGTTGGTTCTTTTGTTATAATGGGAAGGGCGTCACCGGTACCGAATGGGTTAAGAGAGGTTGGTTCTTTTGTTATAATGGGAAGGGCGTCACCGGTACCGAATGGGTTAAGAGAGGTTGGTTCTTTTGTTATAATGGGAAGGGCGTCACCGGTACCGAATGGGTTAAGAGAGGTTGGTTCTTTTGTTATAATGGGAAGGGCGTCACCGGTACCAAATGGGTTAAGAGAGGTTGGTTCTTTTGTTATAATGGGAAGGGCGTCACCGGTACCAAATGGGTTAAGAGAGGTTGGTTCTTTTGTTATAATGGGAAGGGCGTCACCGGTACCAAATGGGTTAAGAGAGGTTGGTTCTTTTGTTATAATGGGAAGGGCGTCACCGGTACCAAATGGGTTAAGAGAGGTTGGTTCTTTTGTTATAATGGGAAGGGCGTCTCCGGTACCGAATGGGTTAAGAGAGGTTGGTTCTTTTGTTATAATGGGAAGGGCGTCACCGGTACCGAATGGGTTAAGAGAGGTTGGTTCTTTTGTTATAATGGGAAGGGCGTCACCGGTACCGAATGGGTTAAGAGAGGTTGGTTCTTTTGTTTTGCTCCTTTCAGACCACTCCATAGCTGCAGTTGTGGACGGTCATTGTTCACTTCCTCAACCTATCAACTTCGGTGTTCCTCAGGGTTCTGTACTGTCTCCAATATATCTTTCTATATTCATTAATGATCTACTCAACTGTACCTCTAGTCCTATCCACTCATATGCTGACGACTCCACCTTACAATATTCAACTAGTTTTTCACATGAATCATCATACAAACACTCTAAAACAAACGTGACAAGGCCATAGAATGTCTATATTTTGATCTATCCAGTATTTCTGATTGGGGTAGAACAAATCTTGACATTTTGTACGCCTCCAAGACCCAGTTTCTCCCTCTGTTTCTCCACCATAATCTTAAGAACATAAGAACATAAGAACATAAGAAAATGGGAGTCTGCAGAAAGCCGATTGGCCTAAGCAAGGCAGATCCCTGTCCCACACAACCCCAATTACAAAGCCCAATTATAGGCTCAACACTCTAATACCCTGAGGATCATCTTACCAAACCGGTTAGAGATTAACGCAGGATTACGGGGGTCTGCAGAGCGCTGATTGGCCCAACCCGGCTGATCCCCCTTCACACCCAACCCTTCTCGTCCATATGCTTATCCAATTTTTTCTTAAAGCTCCCTATCGTTCTTGATCCCACTATATCACTTGGTAGCCTATTCCACCCATCTACAACTCTGTTACCAAACCAATATTTGCCTATATCTTTTCTGAAACGAAATTTATCTAATTTGAAACCATTGATACGAGTTCTTTCGCTATCACTGAGCTTTAGTACATTTGTCATGTCCCCTTTGTTAATCCCACTAACCCACTTGAACACCTCTATCATATCCCCTCTAACTCTGCGTCTCTCTAACGAATGTAAACCTAATTTCTTCAACCTTTCGTCATACGGAAAATTTCTAATATTATGGATCATTTTTGTCATTCTACGCTGAATTCTCTCCAATGAATCTATGTCCATTCTGTAATAAGGACACCAAAATTGGACAGCATAATCCATATGGGGTCTCACTAATGACAAGTAAAGTTTTAAGATAACATCAGCAGTTCTGTTACTCACACTCCTAGAGATGAACCCGAGAATCCTGTTTGCCTTATTACGAACGCTTATACACTGTTTTCTAGGCTTCAAATCATTGCTAACAAACACACCTAGATCTTTCTCGCTGTCTGAATTTTCTAATTCTAAATTAGCTAGTTTATATTTAACATTTGTTTGCATCTTCCCTATCTTTAATACCTTGCATTTGTCAATGTTAAACTTCATCTGCCAATTTACTGACCATTCATGTAAGGTATCTAGATCCCTTTGGAGGCACTCTATATCGCTATCTGAATCAATTGATCTCCCCATTTTAGTATCGTCTGCGAATTTACTTATCCTACTAGTTATACCTAAATCTAGGTCATTTATGTATATAAGAAACAACAGGGGACCTAATACCGATCCCTGGGGGACACCACTTTTGACTGCTCCCCACTCTGACTTGGTACCATTTATGCTGACTCTCTGTTTCCTACCAATTAGCCATGACCTAATCCATCCCAACAACGACCCTCCTATTCCATGTGCCTCAACCTTTCTCATCAATCTCTCATGAGGGACTCTGTCGAAAGCTTTACTGAAATCTAAATATAATATCATATGACTTGTCACTATCTACTGCTTCATATACCTCTGAGAAAAAGCTAAGCAAATTAGTAAGGCACGAACGTCCCTGAGTGAATCCATGCTGAGAAGAATTTATTAAGTTAAATTTTACTAAGTGGCTTCTAATTTTCCTAGCAATAATAGACTCTAGCAACTTTCCTATGATTGATGTGAGACTAATGGGACGGTAATTGGATGCTATCGATTTATCACCTTTTTTGAAGATCGGAACTACATTTGCAAGCTTCCAAGCTTCTGGAACTAAACCTGTTTCTAATGACTTGTTAAATATAAATTCTAATGGACTACTTAACTCATCTCTGCATTCTTTTAATACTCTAGCATATACCTCGTCAGGACCAGGCGATTTTTGAGGTTTCAGTCTGTCAATTTCCTTAAGCACATCATTTCTACTTATACTAACTGTACTTAACATATTTTCTATACTATCACTATATACCATATTGACTTCTGGAATCTGTGCCAAATTTTCATTAGTGAAAACGGAAAGAAACTGACTATTTAATGTACTGCACATTTCTAAATCATGTTCTGTTATTTCTCCTATTGAAGTTTTTAGGGGGCCTATTACATCTCTAACTTTAGATTTATATAGTTGGTAAAAAGCTTTAGGGTTATTTTTTGAGTCGCTGGCTATCCTTATTTCATAATTTCTTTTTGCTTTCCTGATTTCCTTTTTGACCTGTCTTGATAGAGTCTGATAGTATATACGTAAATGATTGTCACCTTTCTTTATTTTTCGATATATTCCTTTATTTTTTCCTATAAGATCTATTAGCTTATTAGTCATCCATTTTGGTTGGTTCTGCGTCGATCTAAATCTTCTTTTAGGGATATATTTATTTTGAGCATTGTGGAGTGAAGCAATAAACTGGTTATATGTAGGTGGCAAGTTTAACTCTGGCATATCCTGACTTAATCGCTTAACAATAGGGTCCACCCTTAAGTCTCTTCTTAGCCCACCATAATCGGCTTTTCTGAAATCTGGGATAAGTGTCGTATTCTCTTTAGCATTCCCTGTCCATTGTATATTAAAATAAATAGATTTATGATCGCTATTTCCTAGGTGGTCACCAATCTCTACATTATTTATCATATGTTCATTGTTACTGAAAACTAAATCAAGAATATTAATACCTCTAGTCGGCGTATCTATGAATTGAAATAAAAACTATCTTGTACTACCTCTATAAACTCTACTGAATCGGAGTCGCCTATTTGGTGCTGCCAATCAATGTTCGGAGAATTAAAATCCCCCATAATGCACACATTGCTAAACCTTGATGCTATTTTAATTTCCTCCCATAACGATGTTCCGCCATTTCTACTCATATTAGGCGGTCTATATATAACTCCAATAACTATGGTCTCACTACCTTCGTTAACCTCTACCCAAACACTTTCATTATCATTATTTAGTCTAATACCTGATTTAATACAGCTTTTTAATGTACTCCTGACAAACACTGCTATACCCCCGCCCCTCCTACTTGTTCGGTCATATTTAAACAAACTATATCCTGGAATATCAAATTCTGCTAAAAAATGCCTAGATTCTGTATTAATCCACGTTTCAGTTAGCGCTATTATGTCTATATTTTCTGTGCTAACGAGTGCTCTAAGTTCGTTCATTTTGTTACATAAACTCCTACAATTTGTATAATATACCCTCAACCTATTACTTTTATTTGCAACTAATTTTCTATTGTGTTTAGCTAACTTATTATTTCCTGTTGAACTACTAGCTCTAGACGGAAATTCTACTCTATCAGTATTCTCATCTTTACTATCAGTTACATGTGTAGTGTTATCGATACTACTATTACACATCACTATATCCGCACTATCTTGACTGATTATTTCTATTTTACTCACTGGTTTGTCACATGAAGTACCTGCTCCATATGGAGACAGTATTTTACTTACACACCCATCTTCCACAAGACTATCAACTATTCTTCAACAATCTACTACTCAATCCTTCATCTTCTCTCAATATTCTAGGTGTATCTTTTTCATCCCTTTGAATATATAATGATATTTACCCCTTGAGGATTATGACGAATTTTGACAGTTTACTCCGGTCATCGTTAGGCGATTTTTGTTTTCAGTTTTGGAAGGCTCTCTTACAGTAAAAGGGGTATCAATTATTTCAATCATGCCCATCCCTCAGATACCCACATTTTGCTTTTATAAACTGAATAAAAGTGTCTAATGCTAGCCAGAATAAACCGTCAAAACGCACCATAACCTTCAAAGGGTTTTAAGCACATTTCATCTGCGTAAAATTTGGCTAAGTTAAAACCAGAGCATCACATTTAAATGTAATTAGAATCTAAGTAAATTTCATAAATTTCAAAACAATCCACATCAAACGAATCACGTTAAGTGGGGTGACCGGCCTTTTTCTTTTTCTTGGTTGTATCCATTCGGCCCCATTCAGGGTACTGTTTTAAGATATTAACTCCAATCCAGGTGTCGATTTTTTTCCTGGCGAGCGATAGTGAGCCAGCAATTTATGGGGAAATCCGGTTTCGCCGGAGACATTTTTCTATCAAAAAATTTACAAATTTAGCCAGCTGTCTAACTCATTATCCAAAATATGGTGGCTTGCTATCGCTCGCAGAGTATACAGTATATCGACACCTGGATGGGGAAAAAAGTCTGAAAACAGTAGGCTGAATGGGGCCGAATGGATACAACCCAGAGAGAGAAAACAAAAAAGCAGGCCTCCCCCCTTAAGGGATATCACGAAACCTAGCAGCCAACATAAATACAAAATAATCTAAACACAGCAAGGTGGTCGGCCTCCAACTGTATCCCTCCTACTGTGTTTAGAGGCGATGTCACACCAACGATTTGGCCGTCAATTTTCGATGAGCATGTTATTTATCGTACTCATTTTGGTATTTTCGCATTGGGATCGGAAACTATATCAAATGTAGATTATGTTAGGTAGTTTACTTCATCTGGAACTATAGATCAAATGTAGATTATGTTAGGTAGTTTACTTCATCTGGAACTATACATCAAATGTAGATTATGTTAGGTAGTTTACTTCATCTGGAACTATAGATCAAATGTAGATTATGTTAGGTAGTTTACTTCATCTGGAACTATAGATCAAATGTAGATTATGTTAGGTAGTTTACTTCATCTGGAACTATACATCAAATGTAGATTATGTTAGGTAGTTTACTTCATCTGGAACTATACATCAAATGTAGATTATGTTAGGTAGTTTACTTCATCTGGAACTATACATCAAATGTAGATTATGTTAGGTAGTTTACTTCATCTGGAACTATAGATCAAATGTAGATTATGTTAGGTAGTTTACTTCATCTGGAACTATACATCAAATGTAGATTATGTTAGGTAGTTTACTTCATCTGGAACTATAGATCAAATGTAGATTATGTTAGGTAGTTTACTTCATCTGGAACTATAGATCAAATGTAGATTATGTTAGGTAGTTTACTTCATCTGGAACTATACATCAAATGTAGATTATGTTAGGTAGTTTACTTCATCTGGAACTATACATCAAATGTAGATTATGTTAGGTAGTTTACTTCATCTGGAACTATACATCAAATGTAGATTATGTTAGGTAGTTTACTTCATCTGGAACTATAGATCAAATGTAGATTATGTTAGGTAGTTTACTTCATCTGGAACTATACATCAAATGTAGATTATGTTAGGTAGTTTACTTCATCTGGAACTATACATCAAATGTAGATTATGTTAGGTAGTTTACTTCATCTGGAACTATACATCAAATGTAGATTATGTTAGGTAGTTTACTTCATCTGGAACTATAGATCAAATGTAGATTATGTTAGGTAGTTTACTTCATCTGGAACTATACATCAAATGTAGATTATGTTAGGTAGTTTACTTCATCTGGAACTATACATCAAATGTAGATTATGTTAGGTAGTTTACTTCATCTGGAACTATAGATCAAATGTAGATTATGTTAGGTAGTTTACTTCATCTGGAACTATACATCAAATGTAGATTATGTTAGGTAGTTTACTTCATCTGGAACTATACATCAAATGTAGATTATATTAGGTAGTTTACTTCATCTGGAACTATACATCAAATGTAGATTATGTTAGGTAGTTTACTTCATCTGGAACTATAGATCAAATGTAGATTATGTTAGGTAGTTTACTTCATCTGGAACTATACATCAAATGTAGATTATGTTAGGTAGTTTACTTCATCTGGAACTATACATCAAATGTAGATTATGTTAGGTAGTTTACTTCATCTGGAACTATAGATCAAATGTAGATTATGTTAGGTAGTTTACTTCATCTGGAACTATACATCAAATGTAGATTATGTTAGGTAGTTTACTTCATCTGGAACTATACATCAAATGTAGATTATGTTAGGTAGTTTACTTCATCTGGAACTATAGATCAAATGTAGATTATGTTAGGTAGTTTACTTCATCTGGAACTATACATCAAATGTAGATTATGTTAGGTAGTTTACTTCATCTGGAACTATACATCAAATGTAGATTATATTAGGTAGTTTACTTCATCTGGAACTATACATCAAATGTAGATTATGTTAGGTAGTTTACTTCATCTGGAACTATAGATCAAATGTAGATTATGTTAGGTAGTTTACTTCATCTGGAACTATACATCAAATGTAGATTATGTTAGGTAGTTTACTTCATCTGGAACTATACATCAAATGTAGATTATGTTAGGTAGTTTACTTCATCTGGAACTATACATCAAATGTAGATTATGTTAGGTAGTTTACTTCATCTGGAACTATACATCAAATGTAGATTATGTTAGGTAGTTTACTTCATCTGGAACTATACATCAAATGTAGATTATGTTAGGTAGTTTACTTCATCTGGAACTATACATCAAATGTAGATTATGTTAGGTAGTTTACTTCATCTGGAACTATACATCAAATGTAGATTATGTTAGGTAGTTTACTTCATCTGGAACTATACATCAAATGTAGATTATGTTAGGTAGTTTACTTCATCTGGAACTATACATCAAATGTAGATTATGTTAGGTAGTTTACTTCATCTGGAACTTTTACTTTGAAACTGCTGGACAACAATGTTGGAAACATTGCTAGTGTGACACCTGCTTAACCCTTTTAGGATCATGATACGGGTTGACAGTTTATTCTGGCTATTATTAGACGATTTATACAGCTTCGGAAGAATTTGTGGGATTTAAAAGGGTAAAGACTAGCGTAATTAACCCTCTGACCTCCATATGTCCCTCCTAATCTGAATATAATCGTCTACTACTAGCCAGAATAAACTGTTAAAACGCGTCATAATCCTCAAGAGATTGTTGTTGTTGCTGTTCCCCAAGCTGTCTGGCCAAACAGCACCAAGATCCCGAGCAAGGCCAAGGCCATAAATGAGCGCCCCCACAAAACCCTCCCTGCTTACCACTAATAAAGCCCAGGTGACCGAAGCCACTCCAAGGTGGGGAGCTGAGGAGGGTGCGGAAACACTCGGGAAACCCAAGGGCCACCCAAGGACCTGAGCCCCTCAGCAATTATGAAGGGAAAGTTGAGGGGCAAAGGAAAAATGTGACGCTTTGGCTCCCAGTCTGCCAACCTCTAAGTTGGTAGTAGGGAGGTCAATCCACGGAAGAGACGCCGTCACTTGAGATCTAGAAAATATATAAGTAAAAGGAACAGTCAGAGTAAGCTATGGGTATGGCGGAGATCGCTCAGCTCTCACTCTGATAGACCAGCCCATCACCACCCTCAAGTGGTTAATCTTCTCACCCCCAACCCCTTCCTCCCCCTCCTACTTAAAAAAGAAAAGAAAACAAAAGAAAAGAAAAAAACTCACATATACAGTATATATATATATATATATATATATATATATATATATATATATATATATATATATATATATATATATATATATATATGTATATACTGTA
This sequence comes from Paralithodes platypus, assembly GCA_032716605.1. Classification (NCBI taxonomy): domain Eukaryota; kingdom Metazoa; phylum Arthropoda; class Malacostraca; order Decapoda; family Lithodidae; genus Paralithodes; species Paralithodes platypus. The sequence continues at coordinate 2,373,979 of CM064536.1, forward strand.
TATATATTATATATATATATATATATATATATATATATATATATATATATATATATATATATACATATATATACAGTATACTGTATATATATATATATATATATATATTAAAATATATATTTATATATATAATAATATATATATATATATATATATATATATATATATATATATATATATATATATATATATACAAGGTGTCCGAGGAGGAAAGGGCATAACTTTGAGAAATGATAAAACAAAATATTCTAAGCCTAAAATGTTCCATAACAAAAAGTCCAAATTTCAATCGTTAAAAATAATGAAGGTTTTATTTAGTGTCCTCCCCCGCCTCACTGTAATGGACTCTTCCATGTCAGATTGTTTCCAACCGGTCCAAAGTAAGCTATTATATCTATACTCATTTTGCAACTTACAGAATTATAATATCTTCACAATAACATGGTAAAATAACTGCAGTTAGATGGAGGTGCGGTAGGTACTAGGACAGCTAGGCCACCCTTATGGGGAAATACTGAAAAAAATGCCATTTTCAACATGCAATATCTCTTTACTGGTTGATAATTGGAATATTTCTTATGGAACATTTTAGGCTTAGAATATTTTGTTTTATCATATCCCTAAGTTATGCCCATTCCTCCTGGGAAACCCTGTATATATATATATATATATATATATATATATATATATATATATATATATATATTCTCTTTTAAACAGACGAGGTTAAAGGCAACAGCGGTTTCAGCATTCAGTATTTTATTGTTACAGCTTTCAATATTTCTAACAATTTTCCTCTGGGGTTCAGAGATGAGGTACAACAGGTTAGCAAAATTCATGGTGGATCCAACGTTTCACAAGTAAACATCTTGCATCTTCAGGGAATGGGCAGGTAATGATTAGAATAAGGACAAAGCAACATATTTATACAAAATTCGAGGATCAAGAATAGGTAGGTGGGCGGAGCTACTGGGTGTGGTGTGGCTGTTCATTGGTGGAAGGCAGTCTATTCGCGAGACGGGCACTAAATCTTATCGTTGGTTGGTTGTTGGCTGTGGGTGGCTGTGATTGGATGGTGTTGTCAGTAGTGTGCTGATCGCGGAAAGGTACGGGAGGGGGGCACAGGGCGAGAGGAACGAGGGCAGTATGCCTGTAGCGCTTGCCTGTAGGAAGAATTTGAAGGTCTTGTGTTTGGTTGTTGATGCTGGGGTTGAGCGTTTGGATATAGAGCTTCTAAAATAGCTAGTCTTCTGGGGTCTGATTCTTTGTCGAGTATGGTAGTTTGTTTGTCTAGGTCGGCGCGAGTTAGGGCAAGATGGTGGGGGGCTTGATAGTGATCTTTTATAGCGCCAGATTGAAGGTGGAGGGTTAGTCGACGGGAAAGGCGAGTCTGTGTCATTCCAACATAGGATAGGGGTCCACAGTCCCCAGAGGTGCAAATATGCTGGTATATCACATGATCGTCTTTCGGTTGGTTGGTGGAAATGGGGCGGTTACGGAGGACACCGCCGTAACCGCCCCATTTCCACCAACCAACCGAAAGACGATCATGTGATATACCAGCATATTTGCACCTCTGGGGACTGTGGACCCCTATCCTATGTTGGAATGACACAGACTCGCCTTTCCCGTCGACTAACCCTCCACCTTCAATCTGGCGCTATAAAAGATCACTATCAAGCCCCCACCATCTTGCCCTAACTCGCGCCGACCTAGACAAACAAACTACCATACTCGACTAAGAATCAGACCCCAGAAGACTAGCTATTTTAGAAGCTCTATATATCCAAACGCTCAACCCCAGCATCAACAACCAAACACAAGACCTTCAAATTCTTCCTTCAGGCAAGCGCTACAGGCATACTGCCCTCGTTCCTCTCGCCCTGTGCCCCCCTCCCGTACCTTTCCGCGATCAGCACACTACTGACAACACCAACCAATCACAGCCACCCACAGCCAACAACCAACCACCGATAAGATTTAGTGCCCGTCTCGCGAATAGACTGCCTTCCACCAATGAACAGCCACCCCACACCCAGTAGCTCCGCCCACCTACCTATTCTTGATCCTCGAATTTTGTATAAATATGTTGCTTTGTCCTTATTCTAATCATTACCTGCCCATTCCCTGAAGATGCAAGATGTTTACTTGTGAAACGTTGGATCCACCATGAATTTTGCTAACCTGTTGTACCTCATCTATGAACCCCAGAGGAAAATTGTTAGAAATATTGAAAGCTGTAACAATAAAATACTGAATGCTGAAACCGCTGTTGCCTTTAACCTCGTCTGTTTAAAAGAGAATCTATTACCTGGCTATACTAACATATATATATATATATATATATATATATATATACTCTATTAAGAAGAGTCGACAGACTGCTCTCCCTCCCACTCGTATTAACTATGTAAAATTATTTTTGCCCTTTGAAAAATTATGCTACTCTGTAATATATATAAGCAAAATTGGACTTATGGCACAATATCTCAGCTCTAGCTAGAAATTCTTTTAATCAATATTGTAAGCAGATTAACGACACGGACGATGGTAAGAATGACATTCACACAGATTTAAAGTCCCTTAAAGAAGATGATACTATAGTGATTACTCGTCCTGACAAAGGTAGATGAATAGTTATTCTTGATAAAGATGATTATGATTCTAACTTAACCAAATTGTTACAGACACCTCTAAGTTTAAGTTTATCAAGGGTGATTTACCCTCCACCGTATTAAAACATGAAGACCGTCTCAACAGAACACTTCGCTCCCTTAAGGTCGACATTGGTATGGATAATTTTAATTATATGTACGCTTCAGGCTCTAAACCAGGTAACCTCTATGGGCTTCCAAAAGTTCATAAACCTAACACCCCTTTACGCCCTATCATTTCTGCTACAGGCTCTTTTAATCATAATACAGCGAAATTCTTGGTCCCTATAATTTCCCCACTCACCACCAATCACTTCACGGTTGCCAATTCCGCAGACTTTGTCAAAGATATCACGTCCTTCAACTTCGATCACCCAGTCACTCTTGCTAGCTTTGATATAGAATCTTTATTCACAAATGTCCCATTACATGACACAACTAATCTTATCACTAATAACATTCCCATCTCTACCCTCTCGTCATTTGGCCTTAATAAGCAATCATTCCATACCCTATTGGAAATCGCTGCCCACCAATCACTTTTCTCATACAATGACAAGTAGTTCACCCAAACCGATGGTGTGGCGATGGAGTCACCCTTGGGTCCCTCATACGCAAATGCTTTCCTTTGCCACCACGAGGAGATTTGGTTGAATAATTGCCCTCCAGATTGTAAACCCATATTCTACCGTAGGTACATGGATGACACATTCTTGATTTTTAAGCACCCCACTCAAATCGAACAGTTTCTGTTATACCTAAACTCACAACATCCCAGTATCAGATTCACACATGAAGTAGAAGATAATCATAAACTCTCCTTCCTTGATACTCTTATCACCAAACACCCTACATCCCTTTCCACTAGTGTTTATTGTAAGCCCACTTTTACCGGTCTAGGTACAAATTTATTAAGTTTAATACCTCTTATATATATATATATATATATATATATATATATATATATATATATATATATATATATGTTGGTGTAGCCAGGTAATAAATTTTCTTTAAGGCAGGCGAGGTTGAAGGAAATACATGTATCAGCATTAATTATTTTATTATTAAGACTTTCAATAGAACGAACAGCAATTCTCAGGTGTTCTGGGAGATTGTGCAAAAGGTGAGCAAAATTCATGATGATCCGATGCGTTTCGATAGACAACTATCATCTTCAGGGAATGGAAGGTAAGTGAATAGGATATAACATTACAGCTTATATATACATATTAGGTAGATCACAGTAAGGTTTATTGGGTGTTGGTTAGCATATGATTGGCTAGTTGGCGACCAATGAGGCGCGCGCTTTTCCTGCCTCCTGGTTGGCTGGGAGGGTTCGTAGATGCTAGATGTTGTCGTAGGGGGTCTGCTGGGCGAGGGGGGGGCGCGGCCCTTGTGAGGGGCGGCGGGCCAGTTGTATCTCGGGTTTCTGGTCCAGTTTGAAGCGTAGGGTTGAGGGGCGGCCAGCGTTGGTTAAATGAAGTAGTGGGGGGGACGGTAAGGGGGGGAAGGAGAGAGAGGGCAATGGTAGAGTCGGGGTGGTAAGGGGAGTAATGTTAGGGGGTGTTTGAGAGTAACGTTTAGCTGATGGGAGTATTTGGAGGTCGAGAGTTTGATTATTTATGGAAGGATTAAGAGTTTGAATATATAGGGCTTCAAGTATAGCAAGTCTTCTGGGTTCTGTCTCTTTATCAATTACGGAGGTGTTTTTATCTAGGTCAGAGCGAGTAAGGGCTTGGTGGTGGGGGGCTTTATAGTGGTCTTTGATAGCTCCAGATTGGAGATGGAGGGTGAGACGGCGTGATAAACTATTTTGTGTCATACCAACGTAGGTTTGAGGTCCACAGTCCACATTGTTGCAATTGTGTTGGTATATCACATGGTCATCTATTTTCGGAGTCTTGGAAGAGATAGGTCTGTTACGGAGGATGAGGTTGGAGGTTTTGGAGGATTTGTAGTAGATGATAAGTTTTATTTTGCGGTCAGGGTTGGTGGGGAGGACGTTTTTGGTAATGATTTCTTTCATGATGGATTCGTCGGTATTGTGATCAGATGACATGTAGTTGCGGTAGAAGATAGTGATGTCGTTGGTTGGGTTGGTAGTAGGGGGGGCTTGGTTGTACCATTTATCAAGGTGTTTTCTTATGGTGTTGGTGACATATGTGTTAGAGTATCCGTTGTTAACGAGTACCTGGGTAAGACGTTCTAGTTCCTTATGGGTGTCGCTCCACGCGGTGCAATGGGTGAGGGCTCTCCTGATGTAGGCTGCGATGGTGGACAGCAGGTATCGTTGGGGGCATTCACTTTCCCCGTTGAGGCATTGGCCATTGTTCGTGGGTTTGGTGTAGACGGTAGTTTTGAATTCTTGATTATTAAACGAAACAAGGAGGTCGAGGAAGGGAAGCTGTCCATTGGTGGCCTCTTCATAGGTGAAGTTGAGTCCTTAGGCGGCCATAAAGCGATGCTGGAGGTCCCTGAGTTCGTTGAGGACCTTTATTAGTACGAATATGTCGTCCACATATCTGCAGTAGACCGAGGGGCGGTGGGCATCAAGGAGCTCCTCTTCTATAGTTCCCATGAAGAAATTAGCGAACAGGACCCCCAGGGAGGTACCCATCGCTATCCCGTCTATTAATTTTGCTGGTACATGTTTCCACGGGAGCAGAGGAAAGGTGCCTCTTTGGTGCAGAGCTTCAACAGCGTCTTCAGTGCCTTCTCCGGTATGTCAAGATTGGGTGTGTCAGGGCAATGGTAAACTCTCCCAGCCAACCAGGAGGCAGGAAAAGCGCGCGCCTCATTGGTCGCCAACTAGCCAATCATATGCTAGCCAACACCCAATAAACCTTACTGTGATCTACCTAATATGTATAAATAAGCTGTTATGTTATATCCTATTCACTTACCTTCCATTCCCTGAAGATGATAGTTGTCTATCGAAACGCGTCGGATCATCATGAATTTTGCTCACCTTTTGCACAATCTCCCAGAACACCTGAGAATTGCTGTGCGTTCTATTGAAAGTCTTAATAATAAAATAATTAATGCTGATACATGTATTTCCTTAAACCTCACCTGCCTTAAAGAAAATGTATTACCTGGCTACATCAACATAAAACTACACGAAAATGCCAGACACCGGAATAATACTCGTCAGTTTCGTGAAGAACTGGTACGAGAGGAGATAGAAGAAAAACGAGAGATCGCCAAAAAAACCTACGGAATAAGCGGGATGCCCTCCTACAGAAATGGGAAGATGGACCTACCCCAGACGACCTCAAAAACGAGATTGACCAAAAACTCCAACAACTGCATGAACAACATAAGAGAAAAACAGAGAGCACAACCATCAATAAACTATCACGACTGTATGGCGGAAATATAAAACTCGCCAAGCCGACGAAAGGGTATATAAACCTCACCGACACTACCCTGACCCCTGATCAAGAAGACCTCCTCAACAAAGGCCTAAATTGCCACTACACCTCTAAACTTGGACCCCACAGAAAACGTCTAGAAATCGAAGTCCTTCTTGACGACGTCCTACGGCTCCAGAAAGTTGGCAAAGTCACCACCACCCCAGCCTTACAACCAACCCTACTAGCAGAAGCGGCCAAGGCCAGAGGATCTCATCAAAGTAATATCCTCAAAAAACATCACTTCCAAGCAGCCAAACAACTCAGGGAGAACCCTAACATCATCATACGACGAGCTGACAAAGCCTCCTGTCTGGTGATCTATGGAAAGGAGGACTACCTGCAGAAAATGGACACCATCTTAAGTGATGAAAATAAATTCAAAAGGATCACTCGCAACCCCACAGATGAAATAAAAAGGAAAGCCAACACCACCATCACCGCCATCAACGCTAAAACTGAAGGGGTACACATGAAAAAACTCATCGGGGAATTTTCCCCTGGCTACACCTATGGTACTGTAAAAACACACAAACCAGGAAACCCCCTCCGCCCCATCATCTCCCAGATACCTACGGCCACCTACCAGATCGCCAAGACCCTCAACAACCTCCTCACCTCCTACATACCTCGACAATATAACATCAACTCCGCTAATGATTTCCTAGACATTTTACGAGACGCCCCCCGAACTAACGACCACATCACCGCCTCTCTCGACATGGAGAGCCTATTCACCAACGTACCTGTGGACAGGACCATCAACTTAATCCTGCAAAAAGTTTACCATTGCCCTGACACACCCAATCTTGACATACCGGAGAAAGCACTGAAGACGCTGTTGGAGCTCTGCACCAAAGAGGCATCTTTCCTCTGCCCCCGTGGAAACATGTACCAGCAAATAGACGGGATAGCGAGGGGTAGCCCCCTGGGGGTCCTGTTCGCTAATTTCTTCATGGGAACTATAGAAGAGGAGCTCCTTGATGCCCACCGCCCCTCGGTCTACTGCAGATATGTGGACGACATATTCGTACTAATAAAGGACCTCAACGAACTCAGGGACCTCCAGCATCGCTTTATGGCCGCCTCAGGACTCAACTTCACCTATGAAGAGGCCACCAATGGACAGCTTCCCTTCCTCGACCTCCTTGTTTCGTTTAATAATCAAGAATTCAAAACTACCGTCTACACCAAACCCACGAACAATGGCCAATGCCTCAACGGGGAAAGTGAATGGCCCCAACGATATCTGCTGTCCACCATCGCAGCCTACATCAGGAGAGCCCTCACCCATTGCACCACATGGAGCGACACCCATAAGGAACTAGAACGCCTTACCCAGGTACTCATTAACAACAGATACTCTAACACAGATGTCACCAACACCATAAGAAAACACCTTGATAAATGGTACAACCAAGCCCCCTCTACTACCAACCCAACCAACGACATCACTATCTTCTACCGCAACTACATGTCATCTGATCACAATACCGACGAATCCATCGTGAAAGAAATCATTACCAAAAACGTCCTCCCCACTAACCCCGACCACAAAATAAAACTTATCATCTACTACAAATCCTCCGTAACAGACCAATCTCTCCCAAGACTCCTAAAATAGACGACCATGTGATTTACCAACACAATTGCAATAATGTGGACTGTGGACCTCAAACCTACTTTGGTATGACACAAAATCGTTTATCACGCCGTCTCACCCTCCATCTCCAATACGGAGCTATCAAAGACCACTATAAAGCCCCCCACCACCAAGCCCTTACTTGCTCTGACCTAGATAAAAACACCTCCGTAATTGATAAAGAGACAGCACCCAGAAGACTTGCTATACTTGAAGCCCTATATATTCAAACTCTTAATCCTTCCATAAATAATCAAACTCTCGACCTCCAAATACTCCCATCAGCTAAACGTTACTCTCAAACACCCCCTAACATTACTCCCCTTACCACCCCGACTCTGCCCTTGCCCCCTCTCCTTCCCCCCTTTACCATCCCCCCCACTACTTCATTTAACCAACGCGCGCCGCCCCTCAACCCTACGCTTCAAACTGGACCAGAAACCCAAGATACAATTGGCCCGCCGCCCCTCACAAGGGCACCCCCCCCCCCCCCCTCGCCCAGTAGACCCCGTACGACAACATCTAGCATCTACGAACCCTCCCAGCCAACCAGGAGGCAGGAAAAGTGCGTGCCTCATAGCCAATCATATGCTAGCCAACACCCAATAAACCTTACTGTGATCTACCTAATATGTATAAATAAGCTGTTATGCTATATCCTATTCATTTACCTTCCATTCCCTGAAGATGATAGTTGTCTATAGAAACGCGTCGGATCATCATGAATTTGCTCACCTTTTGCACAATCTCCCAGAACACCTGAGAATTGCTGTTCGTTCTATTGAAAGTCTTTATAATAAAATAATTAATGCTGATACATGTATTTCCTTCAACCTCGCCCGCCTTAAAGAAAATATATATATATAAATATATATATATATATATATATATATTGTGACGCCTCCCAGCTGTAGAATTGATTGCGTGGGGCATTGCAGCTCGCTAGCGCTCGCCAGGATGGGGGGATAGGCTACAGTTGTCCTAGAATGATCTGCTTTATTTCATTAGTGTCGTGTTGCCACAGACAGTCTAGAAGTGGTCTTTGTTTTGGTCTGTGGCCGCGCCTTATATTTTATATTTGCTATAATATAAATGTTGCTTGTGTGGGAGGCGAGTGAGAGAGTGTCAAGGAGTACACCCAGCAGCGTAGTGAGCTATGACGCGGCTCGCTTGGGCGCTGACGGCGTTGGTGGCCGGGTGGTCAACTAGTCCCTTCCCGTCGCTGCCTCGTGTTCTTTACCAGCTCAGAGCTTGCCTGACACGCGTATCACCTACATCCTTTGCAATTCTGTCCCCCATACTCGCTACTTTGCATACTATCTCTCTCTCTCGACTTCTCCTTTCTCATTCTCTAATCTTTATTAAACTCAACATCCCTTCTGGTTTCAGCATAGACGTTCACCGTCGACCAGTCGTATTGTACGCGAAGCTCTCAGATATTTCCATGCATTAGGTTAAGGAGGTATTATGCTTTATTGAGGTTTAGAGAGACGGACTTTTCCGTATGTGTCCTCTCTCGGGAAGGTTGTAGACCGGTATATGTCTCCCTTGCAAGGTGTTGAGTGATTCTGCTTGGTTATCTAAAGCTAGACTAGGGGTAAGGTTACTGTGTCGTTGTCTCCGATGTGTGCAGTGTTAGCTAAGCTCTGCACGACATCGACAGGTACTGTGGGAGCCTAAGTTGTCTTCGGGTTGGTTTACTTTGCGAGCACAGCACTGTGGTGTAAGAGGGCCATAGCCTATCCCTCACAATATAGTGCTTCCTCTTTGTGTTGACTTCTGAGGGATCGCCAGGATAGAGCTAGGTACTAGAGACCTAGATTTATCAAGAGAGCATCCCCGTCATATAACGTAATCTTCATTATACCACCCTCGGACAACGTTAGGCTACGAGCCGCATGCTCACCCATTGTTGCCCCGCCTTGATACCCCAGCTAGACTTTATTAACTGAGCAGACACTGGTTAGAGATAAGCCCCATTATTATATGTATGCAGCATTATTATTCACTTCACTTTTGAGCCGAGGTTGTTGTTGAGTTGCACAACCCGAGTAGGCTGTTGCGTTGTGTCACGAAGCATTTCTTTAGTTGTCAAGCATGACTACCTTTGCGCAGTCTTTATTATTCGCCTGCCTATTATTACTATATGTCCTAGCATTTATTGTGACCCGTATTCTGCATTATAATTGTTCAAGATTCTTTACGAACATCTTCCCAGCATCAGACTTATTTCAGAAGTTTCCAGTTGATGTTGCAGGACTAGCATTGCACTTTCTTTAATACAGGAGTGCCAGTTATTTGAGTATCTACCGTAACGTTAATTAATCACGTTAACTATCTTGTCTTTGTGTAACATAATCGAGTAATCTTTTACTGTTTGAGAATAGGCTCTTTCATTGAGCGTCAGCCTAGTGTGTGTGCACCAGTTACCGAGTCATAGGATACCTCGTTGTCCAGGCACGACTCAGGGCGGTAATGGTGTTTTGTTTTCCAGTGTTTAAGGCAGGGGTTGGATCTAGTGTTACCGTTGTTGCTTTTTGCCATTATCTAGTCCAATGTTGAAGAGCCCTGTGTCTTTGAGAACCTGGATCGTAACAAATGGCGACCTAGCTCAGGATCTTGTGAACTAAGAAATAATTGCAGGATTGTTGTGGTCATTTGTTTTATTGAGGAATAAAGTGGGCACGTTAGATTTTTTTGGGCAAAGTAGTATAGCACTTGAGAGTCTTCAGAAATTTTTGGCAAGTGAATAGTGCTACATAGGAGCTTGGGTACTTCTTCTTTATTTTATAAACGTGAGCATTTTTGGTGGACACAATGGGAGACGAATCAGATCATACTGAGGGTTCAGGGAATGATGCAGGCTCTGATGGGCAGATGCCAGGGGGGTTAGTAACTAGTGAGGAGGCCGCAAAGAAGTTTTCTGGAGGTGCCTATAACAGTTGATCGACTAGAGGGAATTAGCAAGTATGGTCTACAGTGTTTGGCTCCCCTCATGGGGCTTAACCCTTAATTAGCGGCGAGCAACATAAGTCGAGTTAAATAAAGCTGGACTATGTGGCGGCGCTCGACATAGGTCGAGTGGCAATTTCTGCACGTAATGTTGCTGAGAGAGAGAGACAAGTGGTGGCAGGAGAGTAGCGAGCGTATGACTGCTCCAGACCACCGCGGCGAACATACTGACACGAATCCCAGCTCCCTCCTCCCTCTCTCACTCGCTATATAAGGAATTGTATCGGGAAAGTGGCTAATTACATGCTTTTTGCACTCGCGTTGCACGGTTATTGCAAGAAAACTAGCCATCATAAAAGGATCGTTATGGTGTCATTCGAAAGCTCTGTTTATGCCCTTTCAGGGATAGATACTTGTTTTACGTTCTGGGTCTTATTTAGGCATGAAAATGATCACGTAAACAGCCCTATTTTGGCTAAAAACACCCCGCTGGGCGGTACATATAAATAAACCGCATAGGCCGCTCTTAAGGTGTTAAGGTGGCTCAGGGCATCAAGAAGAACGATTTGAGGGCTTGCGTACTGGGGGTGGCTAGTGAGGTCCAGGGTGGAGAGGGTGCTCGGGGACTTCTGCTCGAGCTCCCCCTCCACTCTACTCCCATCGGGACCTCTAGGAAGCCGGAGTTTATTACGTTCCCGCAGGCCGATAGCCGCTGGCAGCGTGGTTTAGGATCGCTGGATGGGCCTCCAATAGTTGCACCTTCTCCTCAAGGTTTCACTACAGAAATGCTCTTCCAGCTTGAGATGGCTAAGATGCAGGCTGAGCGTGAGGAACGTCTCAAACTCGCTAAGATAGAAGCTAAGCAACAGGCTGATCTCGAACTCGCTAAGGCTAAACAATAGACTGATCTCGAACTCGCAAGAATAAAAGCGCAGTCGGAGGCAGAGTCTACCAGGTACCGTGCAGATATCGATCTTGAGAAGACTCGGGTGGAAACGACAGGGCAACGTCTCGGTGGTGGGAATCGTGGGCTTGATCAGTCTTTGTCGCACCTGTTGAAGCTAGTCCCTGTATTTGATGAGTCGGGTGTCACCAAATTTTTCATGAGATTCGAGAAGAAGTGCCAGGAACACCAGTGGCCTGGGGAGAAGTGGGCAGCCCTTGTTTCCTCTAGACTTGTGGGCAAGGGACTCAAGGCTTATGATGCATTGCCTATAGAGTCGTGTATTATCTATGAGGAACTCAAGGAGGCTGTCCTGAGAGCATACGAACTACAACCAGAGACGTACAGGTTGAAGTTCCAGGGTGTTACCAAGGGTCGGGAGAGCACTTTTTTGGAACATGCCCGGGAGCTGTCCGATGCTTTTGGGAATTGGCTGAGGTCGGAGAAAGCTACTATGTTTGACGACATTAAACAGTTGGTGCTTTTAGAGCAGTTTTTTAAATGCACGGGCGGCGACCTGACGTTAACACCTTATTAGCGGGCTAGGCGGTTTATTTATATGTACCGCCCAGCGGGGTGTTTTTAGCCAAAATAGGGCTGTATACGTGATCATTTTCATGCCTAAATAAGACCCAGAGCGTAAAACAAGTATCTATCCCTGAGAGGGCATAAACAGAGCTTTCCAATGACACCATAACGATCCTTTTATGATGGCTAGTTTTCTTGCAACAACCGCGCAACGCGAGTGCAAAAAGCATGTAATTCGGCACTTTCCCCATACAATTCCGTATATAGCGAGTGAGAGAGGGAGGGAGGAGGTGGGATTCGTGTCAGTAGGTTCGCTGCGGTGGTCTGGAGCAGTCATACGCTCGCTACTCTCCTGCCACCACTTGTCTCTCTCTCCCAGCAACATTACGTGCTGAAATTGCCACACGACCAATGTCGAGCGCCGCCAGATAGTCCAGATTTATTATACTCGACTTATGTTGCGCCCCGACACTTAGGGGTTAAACCTGAAAGAAAAGCAACCAAAAACTCTACAGGAGGCTGCTGAGATGGCTGACCTCCGGCTATCACTAATTCGTGGGTGCGGGTCTGCCCAGCGTAGTGAGGCAGGTAACAAGGGGCATGACGCCCCACCCCCCTGAGTTAGTGATATACCTTATGCAAACAAGTACAAGAGCCATAATACCAAGACTGACCACAAGACTAGCACCGTCCCATTTAAGGAGGGGCCGGGCCCTTCCCAGTACCAAGGGAAGCCCAAAGGGGAGTTGGAGTGTTATCATTGTCATAAAAAGGGGAACTTTGCAAGAGTCTGTCCTAGCAAACCACCTACAGCAGCTGTGTCTTTGGCCTGCAACATTGGTGTGTCTCCGAAGTCGTCTGAGTTTGCCCAGGGCAGTTCGTCAGAGGCTGAGGCACATCCAATGCAGAAGCACCTGGGAGGCTCGAACCCTGCTCGGGATGCTTTTTGCGACCATAGAGGGCGGGGTTGCGTGATGTGGGCGGGGCGCAAGCATGGAGTAGAGGTCTTGCGTGATACAGGTGCTTCCCAGACTCTGATGAAAAACTTGACTGGCTACCCTATAAACGCGGCTCGGGTGGTAGTGGTGCAGGGTATTAATGCAACTCGGTCATACCCGCTGGTGCGGTTGGAGTTGGAGGTGGATGGTGTGGCACGTGAATTGGATGTCGGGATTGTGGAGAAACTGCCAGTGGAGGGCGTCGACCTTCTTCTCGGCAACGACTTTGCAATGCCCGCTTCTGAGGTTCTACCCTTAGTCGTTGCCGAGAGGCCGGCCGACGTGAGTAGGGAAGAGCAAGAGTGGGTCGAGCGGTGCCAGACACAACCCATGGCGTGTGTTGTCACCCGAGCTCGGGCAGCTAAAGTGTCACAGCCTAGTCTTCCGTCTTCAGACCAGCGGAGGAACGATCAACAGGAGGAGGCTAAAGCTGGAGTTGGTTTTAAGAGTTTTGACTCGGCGGCTCTCCTGGGTGATTCAGAATTAGCACCATTACTTAATTTTGGAGTAGCCCCTGGGCCTGTCATCGAGAGTGACAAGGCTGGGCATGACGAGACTCCACGACAGCAACGTTACGTACATCAAGAGAGACAGAGGGAGCAGCCCAGTATCGGAGAAGGTCATGCATTGCTCCGGGAGCAGTTAGATCGCTTGGCACCCTCAGATATATACGTCGGTTGCAACTAGAGGACCCTGAGCTCCAAATGTGTGCTAATGGAGCTGTAGAGCTCGACGAGGACGGCGATGCACAGCCAGGAGATTTTCTTTATTTAGAAGGCATCCTCTATAGGCGTTTTCAAGACCCTAAACGTAGTTGGCAAGAGGGGTCCGGAGTTGTGGACCAGTTGGTGGTGCCACGGGAGTGCAGGGATAGCCTACTGAGGTTGGCGCATGACGTACCACTGGCAGGACATCTAGGGGTGAGAAAAACGGTGGCGGCTTTAGAAAAATTGTTTTGGGGGCCGGGGATGAAGGGGCAGGTGGTAACCTGGATAGCAATGTGTCATACGTGCCAGAGGGTTGGAAAACTTAACCAAACAATTCCGAGAGCCCCGTTGCACCCCATTCCTGTCAGTGGACCGCCCTTCAGTAAGGTCATCATTGATATGGTCGGACCCCTACCCCCTACTAGTGCCGGTAATAAATTTCTATTAACTATCATGGATGTGGCCACTCGTTATCCTGATGCATATCCAATGAGAAATGGCACCGCGAAAACTGTTGTCCGGAACCTGCTCTTGTATTTCTCGCGGTATGGTTACCCGCAAGAGCTGCAATCGGACCAAGGTTCTAATTTTACATCTAATCTGTTCAAACAAACTATGATTCAGCATGGCATCAGCACTGTCGTCTCTTCTGCATATCACCCGGAGAGTCAAGGGGTGTTGGAGAGGTGGCACGCCACACTGAAAAGCATGTTTCGATGTTACTGCGCAGAGAACGGAAAGGATTGGGACCTTGGTCTGCCGTATGTTTTGTTCGCGGCAAGAGAAGTACCTGGAGAGAGTCTCGGTTTCAGTCCGAATGAGCTTGTTTTCGGGCATCAGGTGAGGGGCCCTCTCCACATGGTGAAGGAGATTTGGGAGGGTACCGCTAAGCCATGTTCTATGTTGAGATACGTCCTCGAGAGCAGGGAGAGAATGCTTAGAAGTCTGGAGCTGGCCGGGCGTAATTTGGTGATTTCGCAGGCCCGTATGAAGGACAGGTACAATACTAAGGCGAAACTCCTGGAGTTTCAGGTAGGTCAAGAGGTGTTGGTCCTGTTGCCTTTGTCAGGTCATCCTCTGGCTGCCAAGTACGCTGGGCCTTATCGGGTGGTGTCAAAGATCTCCGATCTAGATTACCTAGTTGCCACTCCAGACCGGAAGAAGTGTAACCAACTATGCCACATTAATTTGTTGAAGGAGTATGTGAAGCGCCCACCTGAGTCACTAGCTGTCCCTGTGTTGACCTTCCGCGGTCATGGTGGAGAAGGAGAGGGGGGCAGCAATGATGAGGTGGATGATAACTGGGATTGTCATGTCTCGGCTGATCAGTGGGCGGGGAATTCGAGCCAATGTGCGCACGATGCTCTGGAGCACCTGCCAGAGGAACAGCAGGCGGCAGTGCAGCGCCTGTTTGATTCATACCCCACTGTATTTGCCGAGCACCCAGGCCTCACTACTCAAGCGGTGCATGATGTCGACGTAGGAGAGCACCCCCCCTTCAAGTCGATACCTTATCGGGTGCCACCCATTAAACTCCAAGCGCTCAGGGACGAGCTGGAGTATATGCTGGCGAGAGGCTTGATCGAGAAGGGTGTAGTACGGTGGACTTCTCCTGTCACTCTGCAGCCCAAACCTGATGGAAAAGTTCGGTTCTGCATTGACTTTATGCGGTTGAACGGTTTGACCCCCACCAATGCAATATCCTCTTCCCCGGGTGGATGACAGTGTGGATAAGATCGGGAAAGCAAGGTACTTGACCAAGGTAGACCTCGTCAAAGGCTACTGGCAAGTACCACTGTCTGAGCGAGCTAAAGAGGTGTGCGGGTTTGTGGTGGATGGCAGTACTTACCGTTGCAACGTGATGCCATATGGTCCGAAAAATGCACTGGCCACTTTCCAGAGCTTAATGAACGACATCGTAACAGACATCCCAAACTGTACTGTCTACCTTGATGACGTGATCATTTATGACAACGATTTCCAAAGTCACTGTGAGCACATAGAAGCCTTATTTAGTCAACTTAGTAAAGCAGGCATGGTGGTTAATCTGGGCAAGTGTGATTTTGTGCAAGCCACGGTGCAGTATCTGGGCTTTGTGGTTGGGTTAGGGCAGGTGAGCCCGCCCCAACAGAAGATACAGGCTATCGACTTGTTCCCCAGGCCGACCACCAAGTGGCAGATCATGAGATTTTTGGGCATGATTGGGTATTACCGCCGCTTTATAGGAGGCTATTCTACTGTGTTAACTCCTTTGACAGATCTACTAGCTAAAGATAAAAAGTTCCACTGGGCACCTGAGTGTGAGCAGGCGTTTCGAGTAGTTAAACACCTCTTATGCACTCACCCTATCCTCAGGGCCCCGGACTTTGAACGACCATTTCCGTTGGCGACTGATGCCAGCGGAGTAGGGGCTGGTGCCGTACTTTTACAGACAGTGTATACCGACCACCACCCGCTTAAATTCCTCAATCAATTCCACAACTGGAATATGAGGCTGACCAGATGGTTGCTCATGTTGCAAGAGTACAACTTAGACATTCGCCATATTGCCGGTTGTGAGAATGTGACTGCGGACTGTTCGTCGCGTGTGGAGGATCCGGGGTAGGCTACCACAGTATGTTGGTATAGCCTCCTGTCTTGGCTCGCGGTGTATTTTTGCGCTGGAGCTTGTTGGCTCGCGTGTGTAGTATTAGCGTAGGGTCGCAGGGCAGGAGTTGTTGGCGTTGATTAGAAGAAAATTAGGCTACATCTATAGTAGCCACCAAAAACAATATTAAAATAAAATATGAAAAATTAAATAAAAACTCTTTCTTTTTAATAATTAATTTTAAGATAATATTGTAGCTGAGTACTGAGTGCAGATGATTTTCCCTCAGTAAGCTGTGCTTCTAAAAGCTCGCTCTGGGAGCACAATGTTATGAATTAATGTATTATATTTGGGAAGGGTGATAAGATTTTTTTATATAAAAATTTTGTATTTATTTTTGAGGAGACTGAGCTTGCATTCCATGAGTGGCGGAGTGGTTAGGAGTGGCAGATTTTAGCGACATTCTGCCTGTTCAGATATGGGCTCATGGTTGAGTGTCCCATATCTTGGGGGGGGGACGCCTCCCGGCGTTAGCAGAATGGTTGCGTGGGGCATTGCAGCTTGCTAGCGCTCGCCAGGATGGGGGGATAGGCTACAGTTGTCCTAGAATTATCTGCTTTATTTCATTAGTGTCGTGTTGCCACAGACAGTCTAGAAGTGGTCTTTGTTTTGGTCTGTGGCCGCGCCTTATATTTTATATTCGCTATAATATAAATGTTGCTTGTGTGGGAGGCGAGCGAGAGAGTGTGAAGGAGTACACCCAGCAGCGTAGTGAGCTATGACGCGGCTCGCTTGGGCGCTGACGGCGTTGGTGGCCGGGTGGTCAACTAGTCCCTTCCCGTCGCTGCCTCGTGTTCTTTACCAGCTCAAAGCTTGCCTGAAACGCGTATCACCTACATCCTTTGCAATTCTGTCCCCCATACTCGCTACTTTGCATACTATCTCTCTCTCTCGACTTCTCCTTTCTCATTCTCTAATCTTTATTAAACTCAACATCCCTTCTGGTTTCAGCATAGACGTTCACCGTCGACCAGTCGTATTGTAAGCGAAGCTCTCAGATATTTCCATGCATTAGGTTAAGGAGGTATTATGCTTTATTGAGGTTTAGAGAGACGGACTTTTCCGTATGTGTCCTCTCTCGGGAAGGTTGTAGACCGGTATATATCTCCCTTGCAAGGTGTTGAGTGATTCTGCTTGGTTATCTAAAGCTAGACTAGGGGTAAGGTTACTGTGTCGTTGTCTCCGATGTGTGCAGTGTTAGCTAAGCTCTGCACGACATCGACAGGTACTGTGGGAGCCTAAGTTGTCTTCGGGTTGGTTTACTTTGCGAGCACAGCACTGTGGTGTAAGAGGGCCATAGCCTATCCCTCACAATATAGTGCTTCCTCTTTGTGTTGACTTCTGAGGGATCGCCAGGATAGAGCTAGGTACTAGAGACCTAGATTTATCAAGAGAGCATCCCCGTCATATAACGTAATCTTCATTATACCACCCTCGGACAACGTTAGGCTACGAGCCGCATGCTCACCCATTGTTGCCCCGCCTTGATACCCCAGCTAGACTTTATTAACTGAGCAGACACTGGTTAGAGATAAGCCCCATTATTATATGTATGCAGCATTATTATTCACTGCACTTTTGAGCCGAGGTTGTTGTTGAATTGCACAACCCGAGTAGGCTGTTGTGTTGTGTCACGAAGCATTTCTTTAGTTGTCAAGCATTACTACCTTTGCGCAGTCTTTATTATTCGCCTGCCTATTATTACTATATGTCCTAGCATTTATTGTGACCCGTATTCTGCATTATAATTGTTCAAG
Source organism: Paralithodes platypus (assembly GCA_032716605.1). Lineage (NCBI taxonomy): Eukaryota > Metazoa > Arthropoda > Malacostraca > Decapoda > Lithodidae > Paralithodes > Paralithodes platypus. Next base: position 2,392,223 of record CM064536.1, read on the forward strand.
ATTCTTTACGAACATCTTCCCAGCATCAGACTTATTTCAGAAGTTTCCAGTTGATGTTGCAGGACTAGCATTGCACTTTCTTTAATACAGGAGTGCCAGTTATTTGAGTATCTACCGTAACGTTAATTAATCACGTTAACTATCTTTTCTTTGTGTAACATAATCGAGTAATCTTTTACTGTTTGAGAATAGGCTGTTTCATTGAGCGTCAGCCTAGAGTGTGTGCAGCAGTTACCGAGTCATAGGATACCTCCTTGTCCAGGCACGACTTAGGGCGGTAATGGTGTTTTGTTTTCCAGTGTTTAACCCCTAACTGTCGGCGCGCAACATAAGTCGAGTATAATAAATCTGGACTATCTGGCGGCGCGCGACATAGGTCGTGTGGCAATTTCAGCACGTAATGTTGCTGAGAGTGAGAGACAAGTGGTGGCAGGAGAGTAGCGAGCGTATGACTGCTCCAGACCACCGCGGCGAACCTACTGACACGAATCCCACCTCCTCCCTCCCTCTCTCACTCGCTACATACTGAATTGTATGGGGAAAGTACCGAATTACATGCTTTTTGCACTCGTGTTGCGCGGTTGTTGCAAGAAAACTAGCGGTCATAAAAGGATCGTTGTGGTGTCATTGGAAAGCTCTGTTTATGCCCTTTCAGGGATAGATACTTGTTTTACGCTCTGGGTCTTATTTAGGCATGCAAATGATCACGTAAACAGCCCTATTTTGTGTAATAAAAACACCCCGCTGGTGGCTACATATTATATACCGCCTAGGCCGCTCTTAACACCTTACGAGCGGCCTATGCCTATTTAAGGGTTAAGGTGTTAAGGCAGGGGTTGGATCTAGTGTTACCGTTGTTGCTTTTTGCCATTATCTAGTCCAATGTTGAAGAGCCCTGTGTCTTTGAGAACCTGGATCGTAACAATATATATATATATATATATATATATAACAAAAAAATAGAAGACATAACTACTACTTGAACCACATGACATGATTAAAAAAAAAAACACTCATGAACTGAAACCAAAATCCCTGATACGAGAAGCCATTGTATTGAACATCATTAGCCTAATTATTTAACAAAAAATATACAATGGAGACGACATCAAAAGGCCGTTGAAATCAGAGTTTATCATATTTGTGTACATAAGACAATAACAATTAATATGGCTTTCAAATTGCTGTGGTAAAACATGTTCTTAAAAATGTATCAATTTTAGAAAATGGGCAATAGTGAACAATACACATTTGTGGCATGTAAATTGCATAATTGTGTCTATATAGTAAACAGTAATCGGTTATGTAGTTATTTGGGTAGCTAAATCATGAAATGTTCCACGCTGTGCTTTGATAAAATAGGTAACAAAATATATTGGCAACTGCAAGAGAGTAGGTTTAGAGCACATACCATAATATATTAAGGGGAGGCAGAGGGTTTTACTGGATACCCTTCTCCCTCATGTTTAGCCCCATTAGTCTTGAGACTTTAAGACGTTTGACCCATTTACTTGTACACATTTTTTTAAGACCTTTCGTGCCATTTAGGTGTCTATTTTTTCCTGGCGAGCGATAACGTGCCTGTATTATTAAAAAGAACCGGCCTTCGGCCGGTAAATTTTTCTACCGAAAAATTTACAAATTTATCTTGAAGGGAGGTCTAGGGAGTGTTTTTTTTAAGCTTCATGGAGGTCTAGCGAGGAAACTAAAATATATATGAATGAATAAATAAATAAATAAACCAAAAAACTCACCAGCAATCCCCCCCCCCCCCCGCCTTAAATGTTGACAAGTAGATTAGTCTGTTAGGTGGTGTCGGTGATCCAAAGCCCGTTCACTAACCCCTTCAGTACCAGGGACGTATTTATCATTATATTCTGACAACTATTAAACGATATGACTCAGCTTAGGAAGGATGTCTACTTACTAAAACTTTGCAAACTATCTCAATTCATCCCTGTAGCTTCCATATATCTTTCCTAAGCTTCATAAAATCGTCTAAGTATAGAAAGAATAAACAAAAAAGACGTCGCCGGTACAGAAGGGGTTAAGGAGAAACTCAAACCTCATAATCCCACTACAGATATATTAAGGGGAGACAGACCATTTTTCTGGACCCCCTTCTCCCTAATGTTTAGCCCCACTAGTTTTGAGATTTTAAGACGTTGGTTCCAATAGTTTGGAGATTTTATGACCTTTCATCCCACTTCTTTGTCAATATTAGGACCCTTCGTGCCATTTAGGTGTCAATATTTTCCTGACGAGCTGTCGAACCTGTAATTTTAGGAGGAATCGGAGTTTGGCCGGGACATTTTTCTACTGAAAAATGTACAAATCAATCTTGAAGGGAGTTCTAGGGGGTGTTTTTCTAAGCTTGATGGAGAAATTAAAACAATATATGAATAAATGAATTAATAGACCCAAAACAAACAGCCACTGTCCCCTTAACCCCTAGAGTATTATGCAGCCACTGTCCCCTTAACCCCTTGAGGATTATGGCGCGTTAGGTCTGGCTACCGTTATGGCGCGTTAGGTCTGGCTACCGTTAGATGATTTTACTTAGCATCGGAAGACCCTCTAGGAATCAACGGGTAAATTATATCTCCATTAAGGTATTTAGTATATTTTACTTAGCATCGGAAGGCCCTCTAGGAATCAACGGGTAAATTATATCTCCATTAAGGTAGTTAGACTATTTTACTTAGCATCGGAAGGCCCTCTAGGAATCAAACGGGTAAATTATATCTCCATTAAGGTATTTAGTATATTTTACTTAGCATCGGAAGGCCCTCTAGGAATCAAACGGGTAAATTATATCTCCATTAAGGTAGTTAGACTATTTTACTTAGCATCGGAAGGCCCTCTAGGAATCAAACGGGTAAATTATATCTCCATTAAGGTAATTAGTATATTTTACTTAGCATCGGAAGGCCCTCTAGGAATCAAACGGGTAAATTATATCTCCATTAAGGTATTTAGTATATTTTACTTAGCATCGGAAGGCCCTCTAGGAATCAAACGGGTAAATTAAATCTCCATTAAGGTAGTTAGACTATTTTACTTAGCATCGGAAGGCCCTCTAGGAATCAAACGGGTAAATTATATCTCCATTAAGGTAATTAGTATATTTTACTTAGCATCAGAAGGCCCTCTAGGAATCAAACGGGTAAATTATATCTCCATTAAGGTAATTAGTATATTTTACTTAGCATCGGAAGGCCCTCTAGGAATCAAACGGGTAAATTATATCTCCATTAAGGTAATTAGTATATTTTACTTAGCATCGGAAGGCCCTCTAGGAATCAAACGGGTAAATTATATCTCCATTAAGGTAATTAGTATATTTTACTTAGCATCGGAAGGCCCTCTAGGAATCAAACGGGTAAATTATATCTCCATTAAGGTAATTAGTATATTTTACTTAGCATCGGAAGGCCCTCTAGGAATCAAACGGGTAAATTATATCCCCATTAAGGTAATTAGTATATTTTACTTAGCATCGGAAGGCCCTCTAGGAATCAAACGGGTAAATTATATCTCCATTAAGGTAATTAGTATATTTTACCTAGCATTGGAAGGCCCTCTAGGAATCAAACGGGTAAATTATATCTCCATTAAAGTAATTAGTATATTTTACTTAGCATCGGAAGGCCCTCTAGGAATCAAACGGGTAAATTATATCTCCATTAAGGTAATTAGTATATTTTACTTAGCATCGGAAGGCCCTCTAGGAATCAAACGGGTAAATTATATCTCCATTAAGGTAATTAGTATATTTTACTTAGCATCGGAAGGCCCTCTAGGAATCAAACGGGTAAATTATATCTCCATTAAGGTAATTAGTATATTTTACTTAGCATCGGAAGGCCCTCTAGGAATCAAACGGGTAAATTATATCTCCATTAAGGTAATTAGTATATTTTACTTAGCATCGGAAGGCCCTCTAGGAATCAAACGGGTAAATTATATCTCCATTAAGGTAATTAGTATATTTTACTTAGCATCGGAAGGCCCTCTAGGAATCAAACGGGTAAATTATATCTCCATTAAGGTAATTAGTATATTTTACTTAGCATCGGAAGGCCCTCTAGGAATCAAACGGGTAAATTATATCTCCATTAAGGTAATTAGTATATTTTACTTAGCATCGGAAGGCCCTCTAGGAATCAAACGGGTAAATTATATCTCCATTAAGGTAATTAGTATATTTTACTTAGCATCGGAAGGCCCTCTAGGAATCAAACGGGTAAATTATATCTCCATTAAGGTAATTAGTATATTTTACTTAGCATCGGAAGGCCCTCTAGGAATCAAACGGGTAAATTATATCTCCATTAAGGTAATTAGTATATTTTACTTAGCATCGGAAGGCCCTCTAGGAATCAAACGGGTAAATTATATCTCCATTAAGGTAATTAGTATATTTTACTTAGCATCGGAAGGCCCTCTAGGAATCAAACGGGTAAATTATATCTCCATTAAGGTAGTTAGACTATTTTACTTAGCATCGGAAGGCCCTCTAGGAATCAAACGGGTAAATTATATCTCCATTAAGGTAATTAGTATATTTTTCTTAGCATCGGAAGGCCCTCTAGGAATCAAACGGGTAAATTATATCTCCATTAAGGTAATTAGAGTATTTTTACTTAGCATCGGAAGGCCCTCTAGGAATCAAACGGGTAAATTATATCTCCATTAAGGTAATTAGTATATTTTACTTAGCATCGGAAGGCCCTCTAGGAATCAAACGGGTAAATTATATCTCCATTAAGGTAATTAGTATATTTATTTAGCATCGGAAGGCCCTCTAGGTATCAAACGGGTAAATTATATCTCCATTAAGGTAATTAGTATATTTATTTAGCATCGGAAGGCCCTCTAGGAATCAAACGGGTAAATTATATCTCCATTAAGGTAATTAGTATATTTTACTTAGCATCGGAAGGCCCTCTAGGAATCAAACGGGTAAATTATATCTCCATTAAGGTAATTAGTATATTTTACTTAGCATCGGAAGGCCCTCTAGGAATCAAACGGGTAAATTATATCTCCATTAAGGTAATTAGTATATTTTACTTAGCATCGGAAGGCCCTCTAGGAATCAAACGGGTAAATTATATCTCCATTAAGGTAATTAGTATATTTTACTTAGCATCGGAAGGCCCTCTAGGAATCAAACGGGTAAATTATATCTCCATTAAGGTAATTAGTATATTTTACTTAGCATCGGAAGGCCCTCTAGGAATCAAACGGGTAAATTATATCTCCATTAAGGTAATTAGTATATTTTACTTAGCATCGGAAGGCCCTCTAGGAATCAAACGGGTAAATTATATCTCCATTAAGGTAATTAGTATATTTTACTTAGCATCGGAAGGCCCTCTAGGAATCAAACGGGTAAATTATATCTCCATTAAGGTAATTAGTATATTTTACTTAGCATCGGAAGGCCCTCTAGGAATCAAACGGGTAAATTATATCTCCATTAAGGTAGTTAGACTATTTTACTTAGCATCGGAAGGCCCTCTAGGAATCAAACGGGTAAATTATATCTCCATTAAGGTAGTTAGACTATTTTACTTAGCATCGGAAGGCCCTCTAGGAATCAAACGGGTAAATTATATCTCCATTAAGGTAATTAGTATATTTTACTTAGCATCGGAAGGCCCTCTAGGAATCAAACGGGTAAATTATATCTCCATTAAGGTAATTAGTATATTTTACTTAGCATCGGAAGGCCCTCTAGGAATCAAACGGGTAAATTATATCTCCATTAAGGTAATTAGTATATTTTACTTAGCATCGGAAGGCCCTCTAGGAATCAAACGGGTAAATTATATCTCCATTAAGGTAGTTAGACTATTTTACTTAGCATCGGAAGGCCCTCTAGGAATCAAACGGGTAAATTATATCTCCATTAAGGTAATTAGTATATTTTACTTAGCATCGGAAGGCCCTCTAGGAATCAAACGGGTAAATTATATCTCCATTAAGGCAATTAGTATATTTTACTTAGCATCGGAAGGCCCTCTAGGAATCAAACCGGGTAAATTATATCTCCATTAAGGTAATTAGTATATTTTACTTAGCATCGGAAGGCCCTCTAGGAATCAAACGGGTAAATTATATCTCCATTAAGGTAATTAGTATATTTTACTTAGCATCGGAAGGCCCTCTAGGAATCAAACGGGTAAATTATATCTCCATTAAGGTAATTAGTATATTTTACTTAGCATCGGAAGGCCCTCTAGGAATCAAACGGGTAAATTATATCTCCATTAAGGTAATTAGTATATTTTACTTAGCATCGGAAGGCCCTCTAGGAATCAAACGGGTAAATTATATCTCCATTAAGGTAATTAGTATATTTTACTAAGCATCGGAAGGCCCTCTAGGAATCAAACGGGTAAATTATATCTCCATTAAGGTAATTAGTATATTTTACTTAGCATCGGAAGGCCCTCTAGGAATCAAACAGGAAAATTATATCTCCATTAAGGTAATTAGTATATTTTACTTAGCATCGGAAGGCCCTCTAGGAATCAAACGGGTAAATTATATCTCCATTAAGGTAGTTAGACTATTTTACTTAGCATCGGAAGGCCCTCTAGGAATCAAACGGGTAAATTATATCTCCATTAAGGTAGTTAGACTATTTTACTTAGCATCGGAAGGCCCTCTAGGAATCAAACGGGTAAATTATATCTCCATTAAGGTAATTAGTATGTTTTACTAGCATCGGAAGGCCCTCTAGGAATCAAACGGGTAAATTATATCTCCATTAAGGTAATTAGTATATATTACTTAGCATCGGAAGGCCCTCTAGGAATCAAACGGGTAAATTATATCTCCATTAAGGTAATTAGTATATTTTACTTAGCATCGGAAGGCCCTCTAGGAATCAAACGGGTAAATTATATCTCCATTAAGGTAATTAGTATATTTTACTTAGCATCGGAAGGCCCTCTAGGAATCAAACGGGTAAATTATATCTCCATTAAGGTAATTAGTATATTTTACTTAGCATCGGAAGGCCCTCTAGGAATCAAACGGGTAAATTATATCTCCATTAAGGTATTTAGTATATTTTACTTAGCATCGGAAGGCCCTCTAGGAATCAAACGGGTAAATTATATCTCCATTAAAGTAATTAGTATATTTTACTTAGCATCGGAAGGCCCTCTAGGAATCAAACGGGTAAATTATATCTCCATTAAGGTAGTTAGACTATTTTACTTAGCATCGGAAGGTCCTCTAGGAATCAAACGGGTAAATTATATCTCCATTAAGGTAGTTAGACTATTTTACTTAGCATCGGAAGGCCCTCTAGGAATCAAACGGGTAAATTATATCTCCATTAAGGTAATTAGTATATTTTACTTAGCATCGGAAGGCCCTCTAGGAATCAAACGGGTAAATTATATCTCCATTAAGGTAATTAGTATATTTTACTTAGCATCGGAAGGCCCTCTAGGAATCAAACGGGTAAATTATATCTCCATTAAGGTAATTAGTATATTTTACTTAGCATCGGAAGGCCCTCTAGGAATCAAACGGGTAAATTATATCTCCATTAAGGTAATTAGTATATTTTACTTAGCATCGGAAGGCCCTCTAGGAATCAAACGGGTAAATTATATCTCCATTAAGGTAATTAGTATATTTTACTTAGCATCGGAAGGCCCTCTAGGAATCAAACGGGTAAATTATATCTCCATTAAGGTAATTAGACTATTTTACTTAGCATCGGAAGGCCCTCTAGGAATCAAACGGGTAAATTATATCTCCATTAAGGTAATTAGTATATTTTACTTAGCATCGGAAGGCCCTCTAGGAATCAAACGGGTAAATTATATCTCCATTAAGGTAATTAGTATATTTTACTTAGCATCGGAAGGCCCTCTAGGAATCAAACGGGTAAATTATATCTCCATTAAGGTAGTTAGACTATTTTACTTAGCATCGGAAGACCCTCTAGGAATCAAACGGGTAAATTATATCTCCATTAAGGTAGTTAGACTATTTTACTTAGCATCGGAAGACCCTCTAGGAATCAAACGGGTAAATTATATCTCCATTAAGGTAGTTAGACTATTTTACTTAGCATCGGAAGACCCTTTAGGAATCAAACGGGTAAAATATATCTCCATTAAGGTAGTTAGACTATTTTACTTAGCATCGGAAGACCCTCTAGGAATCAAACGGGTAAATTATATCTCCATTAAGGTAGTTAGACTATTTTACTTAGCATCGGAAGACCCTCTAGGAATCAAACGGGTAAATTATATCTCCATTAAGATAGTTATATCATAATCATAATTCCCACCTACTGGACTTATTTTTAACAACCAATTCAGAAAATTATGATGTTACAGTGAGGTCCCCGCTTGGATCTTCTGATCACTCTCTGATACAGGCCACCTGTCTATCACCTACCACACCTTCCCACTCTGAACCTGTTTTGGTGACTAAATGGCATTACGATAGGGCAGACTGGGAGGGTCTTCAAGGTTTCTTTATTGATATTCCCTGGACCTCTTTCTTTTCTAATGATGCACACTCCACCTTGAGCCACATACAAGATTTTATAAAAATTGGAATGGAAACTTTTATTCCTCATCAAAAGTACAGTAAAAGATCTAATTCACCTAAATGGTTTGACCATAATTGTGCTAGAGTAACTGAACAAAAAGCAATAGCATACAATGCATACACAAGATCAAAAACACAGAAGCCTTTAATTACTTTAGAAACATCAGAAATCATGCAAAAACTGTATTAAACCTAACTAATTCAAACTTTCTCCACAAGCAGGCAAATAAACTTCTAAATTATCCAAATGATAACAAAATATTTTGGCCTACTCTTAACTCATTTAAATCCAACTTCACTACTGCTTCATCCATTCCACCATTAAAATCTCCGACTGGCAATCTTGTAAGTGACCCACGAGGTAAAGCTAACCTTCTTGCGGATATTTTCTCCACCAACTCAACCTTAGATGAAATAAATCAAGATGTCCCTGTACTTAATTTTAATTCGCCTGAAATTCCCTCACTTAAGATCCACACCAGACATGTCAAAACTATTTTGCAGAATCTCTCAGTAGATAAGGCTCCTGGTCCAGATGAAATTCCTCCAATAGTACTTAAGAATTGCTCCTTGGTGCTCGCTCCTGTATTGGCAACAAAAATCTTCATGCTTCCCAGTACCCTGGAAAGAAGCAAACATCCATCCAGTTCCTAAAAAAGGTGCCTCTTCAGATCCATCAAACTACAGACCAATAGCTATAACTTCCACTCTTGGTAAAGTCTTTGAAATTATATTAAATAATCACATAATTAAGCATCTTGAGAATAATAAATTAATCAGTGATAGGCAATATGGTTTTAGACGATATCGATCAACTGCAGACATTCTTTGCCTTCTTACGCATCAAATCAACCAAGCTACAGACCAACATGGTGAAACACATACAATAGCACTGGATATATCAAAGGCATTTGATAGAGTCTGGCATCAATCCTTATTGTCGAAGATGTCACACTACGGCCTTGCATCATTAGTTCCACTAATTTCTTCTTATCTTCATAACAGAAAAATATGTGTAATGGTAGATGGCCTTTATTCTCAATTTCACTCAATAAATGCTGGTGTTCCCCAGGGATCAGTTTTGGCCCCAACTCTGTTCCTCATTCATATCAATGATCTCATATCTACCACTCATAATCCAATACATTCCTACGCAGATGACTCAACACTCCACAGTTCCTTCACATTTACCAATTCTTTCACCCAACCCGATCTTATAAATTCAAAAATAAACACTGCAATTTCTCTGAACCAGGACCTTTCTAGAATTAATGAATGGGGACAAAAGAATCTAGTTTCCTTTAATGCACAGAAAACCAAGTACATTCAATTTTCTAACCGACAGAATCTCACTGACTCCCATATATTTTGTAATTATGTAAATATTCCCACTTCCCCTAGTATTGACATTCTCGGTGTAACATTAACTACTAACTTGAGCTGGACAAATTATGTTAGAAGCATTGCTAAGAATGCCTCTAAAAAACTGGGACTCCTGTACAGAGTTCGAGAATTCTTCACTGACGAGCAGTTGGCCGTAATATATAAAAGTCATGTGCGTTCTCAGATGGATTACTGTTCACCTCTGTGGGGTGGAAGTGGAGTGGTTGCATTGAGGCAGTTGGACAAAATTCAAAATAAAGCTATTAGATTAATCAATAACCCTGCAATCACACAGGACCTTCCTACATTATCCATACGAAGAAACGTTGCATCCCTTGCATTATTCTACAGATATTTTCACAGCAATTGTTCCGAGGAACTTGCTTCAATTGTGCCGCCTCTCCACATCTTTCCCCGTAGAACTAGGGCAGCTAAGAGCGCCCATGAATTTACACTTTCTCCTCCACAATGCAGAACTTCTGCTTATCAGAATTCATTTATCCCCAGAGCTACTACTCTTTGGAATTCACTTCCCTCGAATTGCTTTCCACAAACTTACAATCTACAAATGTTTAAATCCAGTTGTTACAAACATTTTATGAATGGAGGATGCCTTTAGGCACATGGACCTTTTTGTTTTATCTGTGTTTTTCCTTCCTCCGTGCATTGTCTCTTAAAAACAAAAAAAAACAAAAAAATTATACTATTTTACTTAGCATCGGAAGGCCCTCTAGGAATCAAACGGGTAAATTATATCTCCATTAAGGTAGTTAGACTGTTTTACTTAGCATCGGAAGGCCCTCTAGGAATCAAACGGGTAAATTATATCTCCATTAAGGTAGTTTTTCTGGTCCCCCTTCTTCCTCATGATTAACCCTATTAGTTTGGCTATGTTATGACGTTCGGCCCATTAGTTTGGCTATGTTATGACGTTCGGCCCATTAGTTTGGCTATTTTATGACGTTCGGCCCATTAGTTTGGCTATGTTATGACGTTCGGCCCATTAGTTTGGCTATTTTATGACGTTCGCCCCATTAGTTTGGCTATGTTATGACGTTCGGCCCATTAGTTTGGCTATGTTATGTCGTTCGGCCCATTAGTTTGGCTATTTTATGATGTTCGGCCCATTAGTTTGGCTATGTTATGACGTTCGGCCCATTAGTTTGGCTATGTTATGTCGTTCGGCCCATTAGTTTGGCTATTTTATGATGTTCGGCCCATTAGTTTGGCTATGTTATGACGTTCGGCCCATTAGTTTGGCTATTTTATAATCTTTCGCTCCATATCCTTGTCAACATATAAAATGTTCGTACCATTTAGTTCTCGATTTCTTCCTAGCGAGCGACAGCGAGCCAGTAATTTTAAAAGAAACCGGCCTTTGGCCGGGAAATTTTTCTACCGAAAAATGCGAGGAAACTGAACAAAGTTAATTAATAAAAATGCAAATAGACCAAACAAATAGTCACTACCTCCTTAACCCTCTGACTTCCAAACCTCCCACCTGAGCTGAGTAATATCGTCCACTGTTAACCAGAATAAACTGTTAAAGCGCGTCATAATCTTCACGGAATGAACATTTAAATACAAACGGTAAACAAGTAAAATATAAAAGCAGGGAACGTACGACACATACACAAAACACAATATATAAACCATACATATCAGTTATATCAACCCCGTGAATCTCTGACGCGTTTAATATAAAAGCAGGAAACATACGACACATACACAAAACAAAATATATAAACCATACATATCAGTTATATCAACCCCTTGAAGCTCTGACGCGTTTAATATAAAAGCAGGACACGCACGACACATACACAAAACACAATATATAAACCATACATATCAGTTATATCAACCCCGTGAATCTCTGACGCGTTTAATATAAAAGCAGGAAACGTACGACACATACACAAAACAAAATATATAAACCATACATATCAGTTATATCAACCCCTTGAAGCTCTGACCCGTTTAATATAAAAGCAGGAAACGTACGACACATACACAAAACAAAATATATAAACCATACATATCAGTTATATCAACCCCTTGATGCTCTGACGCGTTTTAGCAATATATTTTGGCTGTCATTAGTCGATGTTATGCAGCTTAGGAAGGATCTGTGACAATTATAACTGTAAACACTATCTCAATATATCCTCTGACTTCCATATACCCTTCCCAATCTGAAAAAAATTGTCTAATAATAACCAGAAAACAGAAAAGAAATGCGTATTGGATCTTGAAAGGGTTAAGTACACTCGGATGCCATAATCTCTGTCCCACTCATAAATATTCGTGGACGTTACCTATAGTTTTGTTATGGAAGTATATTTCTGGAAACGAATTTACAATACGTACAAAGTTGTCTGCACATCCACTACAAAATTATATATGCTATTTATTGACAAGCGAGTTCTATCCAAAAGTCAAGCCAACTAGTTAAAATTGCACGAAGATAATCATAAGGGTTCCACGAATTTTTATGAGTGGGCTAGATGACTATATGCAATCAGTGCAATAGAAAACACACACCATAAAACATAAGCAACTGTAAACACAAAACGAAACCATGCTTCATATATGTACCACAGGCAGTACACAAATGTCACCCACGAAGTAATAAAGAGTCCAGTAATCCGCCGATTTTTGTTCTTCTTTGCTTTTTCTTTTTTTACAGACTTCGTAATTCCCGAGAAGGGGTGCCCATGAACATTAGGCGTTTGTCATGAATCGCTAGGTCAGGTTGCCCGGCCTTGACATCTACCAATGACATTTTGACAGTGAGGGCTCGATCCGCCGACCCTTTGATCTGCAGCGACGCTCTGCTGACAATTATTATCAACACTGCGAAGCAGAGTGGTATCGCACACACAGGTCCCGCCCGTATACTGTGCAAATCGACTCAGCACAGGACAACCAGGAAGGAGGACTGACGACAGCGAGGACGGCAATCTACAAAGGAATTAAATACTAATCCGTCAAGAACCGCGAATTTGGATAAAGCTCCACCAACACGACCCAAATTCAAAACCGTCAGGGATAATGACCGAGGACCGAGGACAGCCATGAATGTAAATGTAGATCCGACCAGAACCAATAATTTGAATAAAGACCGTTCCTTGAATCCCAAATCCAAAACTTTGAATGTTTTCTATGCAAACGCTCGTAGCATACGCAATAAATTTTCAGATTTAGAGGAACTAGTGTTTACAGAAAATTATGATGTGATTGGCATAACAGAATCTTGGCTCAATACACAAGATAGAGACTTTTTAGCAGAGTATTCACTTCCCGGTTATGTAATGTTTGAGAACAGCCGAATAAATAAAAATGGAGGTGGCGTTTTATTTTATATCAAAGAAAGTCTTAACCCGACCCTCGTGTCAAAACCTCAAATTGTGAACGTCGACACATCTTTTGTACTAATAAAGCATAATAAAGGTACAAAAATAATACTTGCGTTAATATACAGACCTCCAGCTCAATCAGTGCAAACTGACCGAGAAATTTACGAACAAATTGCAGATGTAAGTAACTCACAAGATACCGTAATTTTTGGCGACTTTAATTTACCTGTGACCAAGTGGGGCGATACTCTTACTTCACACTCCGGACATGACTTGTATACAAACTTGCAAGAGAGTTCGCTTTATCAATTTGTTCGAATGCCGACCCGTGGTAATAACGTTCTTGACATTGTACTTGCAACAAAAGAAGAATTGATAGAGAATTTGAATGTTGGTGATGAATTCAGTAACAGCGACCATCGTACGATAACTTTCACTTTAAAGTTTACTAGTAACGAACCAAATAGTAGCATCGAAAAAGTCCCTAATTTCAAGAAAGCAAACTTCCATAAACTTAGAGCTATGTTTAAAGAAACTGACTAGAGCTTTTTAATTCACAATAACGACATAAATACATCTTGGAAGTTATTCGAAACCACTTACCTAAAAGCAGTACAAGACTGCATACCATCGAAAATACGGCGTCCAGGCCATAATAAAAAGCCCAAATGGTGGAATAAAGATATTTCAAACTGCCTGCTTGCTAAAAAATTTGCTAATGATAGATTAAAATCCTCACAAAATGACGAAGAACGGCTGAAATTTGTAGAGCTACGACGCAAAGCCAAAAAGTTAATTAAGCAAAGTAAAAAGACCTTAGAGTTACATATTGCGAATCAAAGTAAAACAAACCCGAAAGAATTCTATAGTTATATCAGAAAGAAAAAAGTAGTTACTTCAACTGTTGGACCGTTAGTCGATGAAAAAGGAGAATACACCAAAGACGAAGTACAAATGAGTAATGCCCTCAATACCTTCTTTGCATCAGTTTTTACAACAGAAGACCTTAGTGATATCCCTACACCATCGCCGATTCAGATTGATAATTCAGATGTTCTAAGCAATATCACCGTTACAGAGAGAGAAGTATTGAACTGTTTAGATAAACTCAAGGTAAATAAAACACCAGGACCTGATACAATCTCGCCTAGAGTTCTAAAGGAAGCTAAGAATGAGCTCTCCAAACCACTGACATTACTATTCAATAAATCCTTGCAGTCTGGAACTATGCCTGATCAGTGGAAGCTAGCCAACGTAACACCGATATTCAAAAAAGGCAGCAAATCCCTACCCAGTAACTATCGTCCAATTAGCTTAACCTCAGTTGTATGTAAAATGCTAGAAACGGTCATACGAGACAGACTCGTAAATCACTTAGAGGAAAATAACATACTTAAAGATACTCAACACGGCTTTCGTAAAAAACGTTCCTGTTTAACAAACCTCTTAGACTTCTTCCACGATATCCTCAACCTCTACGATGAGAGTAAAGCTGTAGATATTATATACCTTGATTTTCAAAAGGCCTTTGACAAAGTTCCCCACAAACGTTTACTGCTAAAACTAAAAGCGCATGGAATACAAGACGGTGTGTTGAAATGGATAGAAAATTGGCTCAGCAACAGAAAGCAAAGGGTAGTCATAAACGGTAAGGCATCTAAATGGACCAATGTAAGTAGCGGGGTACCCCAGGGATCGGTACTAGGACCAATTCTCTTTCTAATTTACATCAACGACATAGATAAGGGTCTCACCTGCACAATCTCAAAATTTGCTGACGATACAAAAATTGCAAATAGCGTACTCTCAAAAGAACAAGTTGACGATATGCAACACAATCTAGATAAATTGTCATGTTGGGCCCAAATTTGGCAAATGAGTTTCAATGCGGATAAATGTAAAGTACTACATGTCGGATACCTAAATGAGAAAGCAAACTATTCGATGAATGGCACTCAGCTTAAGAATGTAAACAGAGAAACTGATCTGGGAGTAACAATATCGAGTAACCTAAAACCGAGTCAACAATGTTCAGAAGTTGTTAAGAAGGCAAACAAAATAATTGGCTTTATAGGCAGGTCATTTGAGCATAAATCCAAAGAAGTTATCCTAACCCTTTACAATTCCTTAGTCCGCCCTCTTCTGGAATACTGCGTTCAATCCTGGTGCCCTTATTACCAAAAAGATATAAACAAGCTAGAACGAGTTCAACGTAGAGTAACCAAAATGATACCTAGCCTAAAGAACAAACCATACGAAGAGCGTCTTAGAGAATTAAATCTATTTCCTTTAACCCAGCGCAGATTAAGAGGCGACTTAATTCAAGTGTTCAAAATCATCAAAGGCATCGACAATATGAACTGTAGTAAGTACTTCACTATCGACCAATCTAATTACACGCGGGGAAACGGTTGCAAAATTATTGGTAAATCTTTTAACTCGCACGAATCTAAGAATTTCTTCTTCAATCGAGTTGTCAACTTGTGGAATGGGCTTCCCCGAGACGTTATAGACTGCAGCACCGTTGATTCATTTAAATTCCGCCTAGACAAATATCTCGCATCAAACCCGCGACTGACTGCGTTTGTAAATGAATAACTTTATCCTCCCCTCAGTTACTAACCCATATGTCCCCTACTAACTTCCTAGTCCTGCCACGTTAGTGGCAGGGCAGTAGTTCCCTTTCCAATGTTCCCTTACCCACTCTAAACCACTGTTTGGACACTTGATCCTCAGTGTTTTGGAGGACAAGCAACCTAGAAGGGTCACTAGACCTGTTGTTGCTTGATTTCCTTTGTACTCCTTTGTACTCCTTTGTACTCCTTTGTGCACCACAATTCAGCTTGTCCGTCGTCGTCGTCGTCCGTCCGGTAACTCCTCCTAGACCGTTTGATGGATTTTCACCAAATTTCACAGGTATATTCATTTGGTCAATGCGAAGGTCAGTCAAAAATAAATTTGTAATTTAACTTAAAGGTTACGGTCAAAGGTCAAGGTTAAAAATAAGGTCAACATTTCATGTGTCTTAGTTTTTACTCCAATTTCTTCATTTTCACTATACAAGTTACTGGTAACCTCGATATTTTATTGACCAAATTTTAGATAAATATTCTGAAGGGTAAGGTCAAAGGTCAAAATATTTGTTTTACTAGTATTTCTTATATTAACTGTTTGATTCTCACTAAACTTACCATGTATATTCGGAATACTTAGGACAAGGTCATACAAGAAACTATACAACTCCATATTAAAGGTCAAGTTCACAGGTCAAGGTCAAATAAAAGGTCAATATGCTAATTTCATTACTTTTCATGCAAACTTCACAACATTTGGCTATATAGTTGCACTTTAAATGAAAAGGAAAATATACATTTTGAGACACATATCATGAAGGTCAAGGTCAAAGGTCAAGGTCAACTATTCTATACATATACTGTATATGAAACTAACATGGGTTTTAATGAAATTAGTCATGCTTATTTTGATTTTCCTGGGCAATGTCAATGAAAACATTTTTTACTCTTACATAAAGGTCAAGGTCACAGGTCATGGTGAAAGGTCAACTTATACTATTTATTTTTAGTTATTATACAAATGTCTTCATTTTAACTTTACAAGTTACTGGTAACATTGATATCGAATTGCACAAATTTTAGATACATATTCTAAAGGGTAAGGTCAAAAATCAAGGACAAAGGTCAAAATAGTATTTTTACTAGTATTTCTTATACTAACTCTTAGATTCTCACTAGGCTTAACATGTATATTCGGAATACCTAGGCCAAGGTCACACAATAAACTATTCTATTCCATATGCAAGGTCAAGGTCACAGGTCAAGGTCAAATAAAAGGTCAATTTGCTATTTTCTTTACTTTTCATGCAAACTTCACAACATTTGGTGAGATAGCTGCACTTTAAGTGAAAAGGAAAATAATAAATGTTAAGATATATAAAGGTCAAGATAAAGGTCATAGGTCAAGGTCAACTATTATATTAATATATATGAAAGTAACTGGTGTGTTTCAATGAAATTAGGCATGCTTATTTGATTTTCATGGGCAATGCCAATGCAAACAAAAATGTACTCCTACATATAGGTCACAGGTCAAGGTCAAAGGTCAACTTTTATTATTTATTAAAAAAGATTACTCACATTTTAGAAAACTGGCTGTGTTATGGCTTTTTACTTAAATATAGCCTAATATATATCAAATTTCACATAAATATTGTAGTAGTTAAGGTCAGAGGGCAAGGTCAAAATAAGAGTATTTGTCATTTTCCTTAAACTCCTCCTTGACTGTTTAATGTACTGTATTGTCATAACATTATACAGGCAAATTCAGTTGGTCAATGCGATGATTATCCAATTATATGTATTTTACTTTTATCAAATGTCAAAGGTCAAGGTCACAGTATATGATCACTATTTGTAATCAATAGTTTTTATACGAATTAGGCTACACCATATCCATAATGTTAGTTGCTACGAACGATGCTGTTAAGCTAACTAAATCTTTGATAAGACATTCTATGGTCAAAGGTCAAGGTCAAAGGTCAAGCTTAATGGTCGATATATGATTATTACAAGTATTTCTTATTTAATGTAAGATTCTCATTAGGCATATGCATATTCGGAATGCCTAGAGCAAGGTCATACAAGAATAAACATAATTCCATTTGATAGGTCAAGTTCACAGGTCAAAGTCATATTATAAGGTCATTATGCTAATTTCTTTACTATTCATGTAAACTTCACACAATTTGTTGAGACAGTTGTGCATTAAGAAAAAATTAAAATGTTAAATTTTCAGACATCATGAAGCTCAAGATGAAGGTCAAAGGTCAAGATCAAACATTCCTTTAATACCTCTGAAACTAACTGATGATCTTTAATGAAATTTGACACACTTATTTGATTTTCTAGGGTTACATCAAAGCAAAACAATATATAATCCTACATATAGGTCAAGGTCACAAGCCAAGGTCATAAGTTAACCTTCATCATAAAAAAACTCAATTTTCGATAAGCTGATGACTGTTAGTCACATTTTGCTTAAATAACATATATTTCAATCATATACAGTATATATATATATATATATATATTATAATACTTAAGGTTAAAGGTCAAGGTAAAAGAACAAAAGAAGAGTGTTGATAATTATCTTTAAACCCTTTGTGTACCGGTGACGTCTTGTTTATTGTAGTCTAGCTATAATTAGACGATTTTGTGAAGCTTATGAAGGATCTGTGGTAGTAAAAAGGGTTAAGATAGTTGAAAGCCTGCGAATTTTATGGAGTCCCTTCATATACTTAATAAAATTGTCTTAGTATCAAGTATGAAATGAAACCGACAGAACTGTACTGAACGGGTTACGTATCGTCACCAAATTTAGCTGGCAAATTTGGTTGGTCAATGCAAAGATTGTCCAAATTTTGTGTTTTTGTTATTCAAAGGTCAAGGTGAATGGTAAAGGTCACAGATTATGGTCACTATTTCTTTCTTATATATATTTTATATATATTTTATATATTGTGATATATATATATATATATATATATATATAATTATATAATATATATATATACTGTATATATATATATATATATATATATATATATATATATATATATATATATATATATATATATATATATATATATATATATATATATATATATATATATATTGTATGTATATGATAAATAGTACCTATCATGTATCTATCATATATCTATGTGCATTAGTATCCATATATAACACCTCTCCATAATTAATATGTACCATACCATTTACAGGCACTCACCCATAAGAATTGTATCATATAAGCCCCTATGGCAATTATGTGAGTTGCTCATTTTCCCCGCTAGGGGTATTGTTTACAAACAGATATGGCCACGTCTCCACCTTCTACAGGCGTGCCTATCAATGTATCCAACTCTCTCCTCTAATAAGAACTACTTCGAGTTTTACCAGTGTTTAACTTATCCCACCAGTAAGATAAGTACACTGTGGACCTGCATAGCAACCAGAACCACCCTTCAACATGGCGCAGTGTGTATATACGGTCATAATACGGAGTTATAAGAGTTGATTTTGAAACCACCATCTTCCTTCAAACCAAGCCAGCAACTTTGAAGTGATTACCCAGGATTTTACCTTGGAATGCAGTGTTCAGTGCCCCGTGGATGTACAGCGTGATCAGTGAAGTGTTGTGCAATACTAGTGCAGTGTTTTGTGTGCATCTATTATGTGTGTAAGCCTGGGTAAGCATATCATGAGCGTTGGCCCACATTGGGAAGCGAGAGCGTGAAGCACCACACCCTCCCCTCACCACGGCCGGAGGCGAAGAGGCATGCAGGCTGCTCCTAGAGACACCACAGCCCATTATTGCCACCCTTTCGTACGGCGATGTCAAATCCCACATACAGATGCTACCAGACACAGGCGCTGACGTTACGGTGATTGGCCAGTAATACCTCGATGGTCTGGGTATCCCTAGGAGCAGCCTGCATGCCCCTTCGCCTACTATGACGCTCACGGTGGATGGCTCCCAGATGGCACATGCTCTAGGTGCGTTCCAGGCAACCCTCACCCTAGGCAAGAGATCGTGTCCCGCCCTGATTCAAGTACACGACGGTGTCCAGACTCCTCTGTTTTCTTACGGCCATTGCAGGGAGTTAGCTATCATCTCTCCTGACTTTCCTAAGCCCATTTTGGAGATCACACACGTCAACAGGTGCGAGGCTACACCTCTTTCAGCCTCCACGTCACCTTCGGCCGCCAAGGATTACTTTCTGAAGGAGTTCAGCGACGTGTTGGTATCCAGAGATGACCTGAAGACAACGCCTCTCAAGCCTATGGTGGGTCCACCTATGAGGATTCATCTTAAGGAGGGAGCTGTGCCCTTCGCCATCCACACTCCACGACAGATTCGCTTTGCCTTTAGGGATCAGGTCAAGCAAGAGTTGGAGTCCATGGTGGCCCAAGGTATCATCAAACCTGCCGGAGACGACCCTTCAGATTAGTGCCATCCCCTCGTCGTTGTTGCTAAGGACGGCACAGGAGTGCGCATCACCGTCGACCTCTCTAAACTCAACAAGCAAGTATCCCGCCCAGCCCACCCTTCGCCTACACCCTACACAGCAGTTCGCAGTGTTGACCCAGCGGCTCGCTACTTCACCACCGCGGACGCCCTCTGTGGTTACTGGCAAATGGAGGTGGCTGAGGAGGATCAGCATCTGACCACCTTCATCACACCATATGGGCGCTTCACACATTGCAGAGGACCCATGGGATTCGCAGCTACAGGCAACGCCTTCTGTTATCGAGGTGACACGGCCCTCCAAGGTGTCCAGAGGTGTGTCAAGGTCGTGGATGACATCCTGCTCTCCAATGATGACTATGAGTCACACCTTGACCGTATCCACGACGTGCTTACCAGGTGCCGCAAGTTCGGAATTACCCTTAACAAGAACAAGTTTGTGGTTGCCGCACCGTCCGTGAACTTCTGTGGGTACAACATCTCAGGTGATGGCATTTCGACTGACCAGAATAAAGTAGCTGCTATCAGGGACTTTCCGACCCCGACCAACTTGACCGACCTGAGATCATTGGGCTTGGTCAACCAGCTGGCCGAGTTCACCCCCAACATCGCCGCTACTGCCCAGCCTCTCCGCCCCCTGATGAGCCCCAAGAGGATATTTCTGTGGACCCCAGACCATGATGAGGCCTTCCTGCGCGTCAAGTCAGCCCTTGTCAGTCCACCCATTCTCGCCCTCTTCGACCCAGACCTGCCCACCCTTCTTCAGACTGATGTATCGCGGCTTAATGGCATTGGCTACGCCCTTCTGCAGGACCATGGTGATGGCCATCTGCGGCTAGTCCAGTGTGGCTCTCGATTCTTGGCGGATGCCGAGACCCGCTACGCAACCATCGAGCTGGAAATGTTGGCCGCTGTCTGGGCAATGTCGAAATGTAGACTATATCTACAGGGCCTGCAGAACTTCACATTGATGACTGATCACCGCCCACTCATCCCTATCATCAACCACTACACGTTGGATGCCGTGGAAAATCCCCGCCTCCAGCGCCTGAAGGAGAAGATCTCACCCTATGTCTTCACAGCCGTGTGGCGTGCCGGCAAGTTGCTCTGCATCCCTGACGCCCTATCTCGAGCCCCTGTCAGTCACCCCACACCAGAGGATGAGATCGCCTGTGCCGATGCCGCCGCCCACCTCAGGACAGTAGTGACCACAAAGGACATCATCAACCCAGGAGAATCTTCAGCTCAAGACGCCGACAGGACTGTACAGGATCTTCGAGACGCAGCAAGAGCGGACCCTGCGTATGTCCGCCTACTCGACTGTGTTACCTCAGGATTCCCTGCCAACAGGTATGACCTCCACAACACCTTGCTCTCATACTGGAAGATACGGGACGACCTCTACTCTGATGGTGACCTCGTCCTCTATGGCCCTAGGGTTGTGGTTCCTGCTGCTCTCCGCCGCCGCACCCTACAGCAACTTCACGACAGGCACAGAGGTGTGGAGGCCACCAAACGCAGAGCGAGGCAGGCTGTCTTCTGGCCGGGGATAGATTCCGACATTGCCAGCACTGTCCATGCTTGCGAATCGTGCCAGATCCTCCAGCCTAGCCTCCAGAAGGAACCCCTCATGAATGACGACAACCCTACAAGGCCCTTTGAGTCCGTTTTGGCTGACTTCTTCCTGGTGGCTGGGAAGTCCTTCCTGGTTGTGGTCGACCGTCTCTCGGGGTGGCCTGTCGTCGTCCCCTGCAAAGGCGACACTACTGCATCTGCGACCATCAGGATCTTCTGTCGCTACTTCCGGGAAGTTGGTGTTCCCCTCCGTCTGAGGACCGATGGAGGCCCACAATTCACCAGCCACGATTTCCGGGACTTTATGGAGCGATGGGGAGTCCACCATGTGGTAACATCACCGCATTACCCACAATCGAACGGCCATGCCGAGGCTGCAGTGAACTCTATCAAGCACCTCATCCTTAACCCGGGAGCTGCGGGGAGACTCTTAAGAGTTCCCCCGGCGCACTGCGGGAAGACTCTTAAGAGTCAGAGAAAATAAAAATCAACTTTTGACATCGAAAAAAAAATATTTTTTTATATTTTTTTTTTTTATTTTTTTATTTTTTTTGGCCCCTGGGCCATGCAAAATCTCAGTCCTCTACCTCCCCTCCTTCCCCACTTTCCTCCTCTCCTTCAGTTATCACCTATTTTCCCTGTTATTCCCTTATTCTGAGGTATATTTTCGTGCTAACATTAGAAATCCGATTGGAGGGTGTGGTCATCACTGATAGCAAGCGAGTGCAAGAGAGAGAGAGAGAGTATCGATCGACTGCGTCTCAGTGGCCTTGGGGGAAATTGGCGGGAAAGCAGATTGCCTCACCCATACATTATACAACTCGCGGGCTATATCTCCGATTTTGACCATCCAAACGCTGTTTTCACTCGTTTTATTGTTGTTTCAGGTTAATACCTTTATAATCAACCCATAATAGGCGCATATGGATAAATATTAATGCTATTAATGGCACAATGAATATTTTAGTGACGGAAACACCTCAAATACGTCAGCACAGGGGGACGTTTCCAATTACCCCCATGCGCACTTCAGAGGTTAAGACTGCACCCTCTGGCAACATTGACTGTGAGGACTTCAACCGGGGTCTCTTGGAACTCCGGAACACCCCCAACTTCACTGGCCGCTCCCCTGCTCAATTTTTGTATGGTCATCCTCTTCGGACATGTCTCCCTGCCCACCCCCGATCATTCAATAAGGAGTGGCAGACCAAAGCCGAGGACTGTGACAAACGTGCAGCCGACCGTGCCGAGCAGGTTAAGACCCGGTACGATGTGCACGCGCAACCCCTCCCCAGGTTACGTGTCGGTCAGCAAGTTCGGATTCAAGACCCGACATCGCAACGCTGGGACAAGGTGGGGGTTGTCATGAGTCTTGGCAAGTCCAGGGACTACGAGGTACGCCTCCCTAGTGGCCGTGTGTGGTGGCGTAACCGCCGCTTTCTCCGCACTGTGCCACAAAGTGTTAACCCCCTCCCCCAGTCCCCTGTGGCCCCTTGCAATCACCAGAAACAGATGTCCTTAGATCATAGCCGTTTAGATTATAGCCCCCCAGTTGGCCCACGTTGCTCAGTACGACTCAAGGAAAAGAAGTCCGCTTGAGATTGAACTACGAGTGTGAGGGGGGAGGGAGGTGTATGTATATGATAAATAGTACCTATCATGTATCTATCATATATCTATGTGCATTAGTATCCATATATAACACCTCTCTATAATTAATATGTACCATACCATTTACAGGCACTCACCCATAAGAATTGTATCATATAAGCCCATATGGCAATTATGTGAGTTGCTCATTATCCCCGCTAGGGGTATTGTTTACAAACAAATATGGCCACGTCTCCACCTTCTACAGGCGTGCCTATCAATGTATCCAACTCTCTCCTCCAATAACAACTACTTCGAGTTTTACCAGTGTTTAACTTATCCCACCAGTAAGATAAGTACACTGTACACCCCTCAACATACAGTATATATATATATATATATATATATACTGTATATATATATATATACAGGTATATATATATATATGTATACCGATATATATATATATATATATATATATATATATATATATATATACTGTATATACTGTATATACTGTATATAAACCTATTTTACCTAAGGTATTCAATACTACTTGCAAAAGTATAGGCTACAGAGTTGCGTATGCATTTTTTTTTTTTTTGGGGGGGTAATGCGAAAACTGCACACCTACTTTATTATTATTATTGTTATATGAGATGCCGAAGTCTCCAACCAGGGTGCAGAAACACCAGCAAGATGAATCCACACAAAACACCCGGAGGCACTGAAGAGAGACTACGGCAACTTAGGAAAAAAACAAACATATACTGTATACTGTACTGTACATATACACATATTAAACACAGATAACATATTATGCAGTGGAGGATATCAAGTATAAATATAATACAATAAAATAGAATAAAATCAGTTTAAACAATAGACTTAATGCTGCAAAAAAAGCATTAACTCTAGACTTAAAAATGGAGATATGAGCTGAATTGACTGGCTCATTTGGCAACTTATTCCACAAGTCAACCATGACCGGCACAAAACACCATGAAAACTGTGTAGTAGACAAATTAACACGGCTAATGGCAAGATCATCAAGATTGCTTGTGAATCTAGTTGCACGAGCCCGGTCATAAGGCCAAGGCAGAACCCCATGTAAGGGATGCTGGGGGTTGTTAAAAACTTTATATAAAAGACTAAGGGCACCAACTTTACGTCGATGACTCAGATCAAGAGACAAATGAGATAGAATAAAACTGATGGAATTTAGTGACCTGTCAAGCAACTTGAGATGGCAGTCAGCTTCTGACAACCAGACAGGTGAGCAGTGCTCGAATTGTGGCAAAATAAAAACATAAAAGACTTGATAACTGTGGCGTCACAAGTAAATGTTATATAAACCTTGCGAAGCAGACCAATTTTATGGGAAATGGAAGAGGAGAAAGAATTAATATGCTTTTCAAAAGTACGTTTGGGATCCAGAGTAACTCTTAACAAACGCAGAGTATCCACATTCTCAATTTGCTCGCCAGAAACTTGTAGATAAGGATGGGGAGTATCCAAAGTACGAGATCTGCTGATGATAATGGAGTGTTTTACTAGCATTAAGTGTCATACCCCAAAGTTCACACCATGATGTAATTTTGGCTAAATCCCTACTCAGAGCAGTAACAATTACGTGTCGATCATTTGGTGATGGAATTGACGCATATAAAGTTGTATCATCGGAATAGGAGATAAGTTTATTTTCAAGCTCGGAACACAGGTCAGCAGTAAAAATAATAAAAAGCAAAGGCCCAAGGGCACTGCCTTGTGGAACGCCAGAAACAACAGGAACAGAAGGGGAATGACCACAGGCAGATCTGTTCGTTGAAAAATCTTCAAAGATCCTTAAAAAATTGCCACCATTACCGATGAGCTGTAACTTATACAGAAGTGCTTTATGGTTGAGATGCCACAGTTCGCGATCATAAATTGAATTCGAACAACAATAATTGACATGTAGCCCATAATAACTTTAGGTATCAAAAGTAAAAACTAGACATTAACTAAACATAACGTAATAGAGGAAATTATATCATAATTATAAAATGAAAGACTATCTAATGTTTGCCAGATCTGGTATGAGTTATCGTATTCTATTAACTATATAATCTGCCCTTTGAGTATTATGACGCAATTTAACAGTGTATGCTGGATATCATTAGATGATTGTATGGAAGTTAGGAAGGACCTACTCGTGGAATCTAAGGGGTGAAAACTAACTCAATTAAACCTCTATATGTCATATATCCTTACTAAACAGTTTATCATTGTCTAATACTATACAATGTGGCATCAACACCTGAATGGGTTTAATGCACAGCTAAACCTCTATATGTCATATATCCTTACTAAACAGTTTATCATTGTCTAATACTATACAATGTGGCATCAACACCTGAATGGGTTTAATGCACAGCTAAACCTCTATATGTCATATATCCTTACTAAACAGTTTATCATTGTCTAATACTATACAATGTGGCATCAACACCTGAATGGGTTTAATGCACAGCTAAACCTCTATATGTCATATATCCTTACTAAACAGTTTATCATTGTCTAATACTATACAATGTGGCATCAACACCTGAATGGGTTTAATGCACAGCTAAACCTCTATATGTCATATATCCTTACTAAACAGTTTATCATTGTCTAATACTATACAATGTGGCATCAACACCTGAATGGGTTTAATGCACAGCTAAACCTCTATATGTCATATATCCTTACTAAACAGTTTATCATTGTCTAATACTATACAATGTGGCATCAACACCTGAATGGGTTTAATGCACAGCTAAACCTCTATATGTCATATATCCTTACTAAACAGTTTATCATTGTCTAATACTATACAATGTGGCATCAACACCTGAATGGGTTTAATGCACAGCTAAACCTCTATATGTCATATATCCTTACTAAACAGTTTATCATTGTCTAATACTATACAATGTGGCATCAACACCTGAATGGGTTTAATGCACAGCTAAACCTCTATATGTCATATATCCTTACTAAACAGTTTATCATTGTCTAATACTATACAATGTGGCATCAACACCTGAATGGGTTTAATGCACAGCTAAACCTCTATATGTCATATATCCTTACTAAACAGTTTATCATTGTCTAATACTATACAATGTGGCATCAACACCTGAATGGGTTTAATGCACAGCTAAACCTCTATATGTCATATATCCTTACTAAACAGTTTATCATTGTCTAATACTATACAATGTGGCATCAACACCTGAATGGGTTTAATGCACAGCTAAACCTCTATATGTCATATATCCTTACTAAACAGTTTATCATTGTCTAATACTATACAATGTGGCATCAACACCTGAATGGGTTTAATGCACAGCTAAACCTCTATATGTCATATATCCTTACTAAACAGTTTATCATTGTCTAATACTATACAATGTGGCATCAACACCTGAATTGGTTTAATGCACAGCTAACCGTAATCTAGTAACGTACATAATAATTATATGTTAGTACCTTGTGGCACTAAATTGGTCACGCTCACTATAAATAAACGACATCTGACAGTGATATATATTAACTAGCAATGTTACATTGTAAGCATGTTGGTTTGGTCAACCTTACGGGCACAACAAGGAGAAGCGTCTTGTAAATTAAATTGTTTGGTCTTCCTCGAGCTGTTCCTATTCACTGCCAATCTTGGGTAAAAGATACTTTGCCTAAAGTGCGCTACATGTTCTCCAAATCGTCTCCCTGAAAGCATCCTCCGATAAACCGGCTTCACCAAAAAAGGCAGAGCCACTACAATTTAGCACCATTGATGTGGTGCTAAGAGAGAGAGAGAGAGAGTTTCACATCCAATTTGCTACAATAAGATCATTGAACTAGATAAAGGTAAACATGTCATGTGTCATATTGTAGTAACATATGTAAATTTAATTTCCCCGGTGTTACATAAGAACATAAGAACATAAGAAAATGGGAGTCTGCAAAAAGCCGATCGGCCCATACAAGGCAGATCCCTGTCACACCCAACCCCAATTTCAAGGCCCAATTATAGACCCATCTCACTAATACCTTGAGTACTGACCCCACCAAAACGGTCAGAGATTAACACAAGATTACGGGGTCTGCTGAGCGCCGATTGGCCCACACATGGTAGATCCCCCTCACACCCAACCCTTCTCGTCCATATGCCTATCTAATTTTATCTTAAAGCTCCCTATCGTTCTTGATCCCACTATATCACTTGGTAGCCTATTCCACCCATCTACAACTCTGTTACCAAACCAATATTTGCCTATATCTTTTCTGAAACGAAATTTATCTAATTTGAAACCATTTGTACGAGTTATTTCGCTATCACTGAGCTTTAGTACATTTTTCATGTCTCCTTTATTAATTCCACTAACCCACTTGAATACCTCTATCATGTCACCTCTAACTCTGCGTCTCTCTAACGAATGTAAGCCTAATTTCTTCAACCTTTCTTCATACGGAAAATTTCTAATATTATGGATAATTTTGGCATTCTACGTTGTACTCTCTCCAGTGAATCTATGTCCATTCTGTAATAAGGACACCAAAATTGAACAGCATAATCCATATGGGGTCTCACTAATGACAAGTAAAGTTTTAAGATAACATCAGCAGTTCTGTTACTCACACTCCTAGATATGAACCCGAGAATCCTGTTTGCCTTGTTACGAACGCTTATACATTGTATTCTAGGCTTCAAATCATTGCTAACAAACACACCTAGATCTTTCTCACAGTCTGAGTTTTCTAATTCCACATTAGCTAGTTTATATTTATAATTTGTATGCATCTTCCCTATCTTTAATACCTTGCATTTGTCAATGTTAAACTTCATCTGCCATTTTACTGACCACTCGTGTAAGGTATCTAGATCCCTTTGCAGACACTCTATATCTCTAACTGAATCAATTTTTCTCCCCATTTTGGTATCATCTGCAAATTTACTTATCCTACTAGTTATACCCAAATCAAGGTCATTTATGTATATAAAAAACAACAGAGGACCTAATACAGATCCCTGGGGGACACCACTCTTGACCGATCCCCATTCTGACTTAGTACCATTTATGCTGACTCTCTGCTTCCTACCTATCAGCCATGACCTAATCCATCCCAACAACGCCCCACCTATTCCATGTGCCTCAACCTTTCTCATCAATCTCTCATGAGGGACTCTGTCGAAAGCTTTACTGAAATCTAAATATATAATATCGTATGCCTTGTCATTATCTACTGCTTCATATACCTCTGAGAAAAAACTAAGCAAATTTGTAAGGCAAGAACGTCCCTGAGTGAATCCATGCTGAGAAGAATTGATTAAGTTAAATGTTTCTAAGTGGTTTCTCATTTTCCTAGCAATAATTGACTCTAGTAGCTTTCCTATGATTGAAGTGAGACTAATGGGACGGTAATTGGATGCAATTGATTTATCACCTTTTTTTTAAATCGGAACTACGTTTGCAAGCTTCCAAGCTTCTGGAACTATACCTGTTTCTAATGAATTGTTAAAAAGAATGTTAATGGGTAACTTAACTCATCTCTGCATTCTTTTAATACTCTAGCATATACCTCATCGGGACCAGGCGATTTCTGAGGTTTCAGTCTGTCAATTTCCTTAAGAACATCATTTCTACTTATATGTTGCAATGTAACTTTGCAATATTAAAGTGTTTGTTGCAAATTCGAAAGCAAATACCGGCTAGAAATATACATTACTTTAAATTAACATTTACATGGACATGTAAGGGGTAATGTGAGTGTGTGTGTGTGTGTGTGTGTGTGTGTGTGTGTGTGTGAAGGGCGGGGGTGGGGGGGGGGGGAGAGGCTGCGGTCACTATTTACCCTGTAAACAATATCAGATGGAAATAATATGGCAGCAAATATTGACGTGACAAGCATCCTCCATGACAATAAACATAAATATATTCTGGTGCATATTTGCCTCCTTATTTTTAGTTACCTTTTCCTATGACATGACATTTATAGAATATCGAATATTCAGGCAACTTTACTGGTATGTACGTTTGTATTGTAATATTCAGGCAACTTTACTGGTATGTACGTTTGTATTGTAATATTCAGGCAACTTTACTGGTATGTACGTTTGTATTGTAATATTCAGGCAACTTTACTGGTATGTACGTTTGTATTGTAATATTCAGGCAACTTTAGTGGTTTGTACGTTTGTATTGTAATATTCAGGCAACTTTACTGGAATGTACGTTTGTATTGTAATATTCAGGCAACTTTACTGGTATGTACGTTTGTATTTCTAAATGCGACCCTGTTTATCCCTAATATTATGAAGGGAACTTTGCCATCATATTTTGTTTTTGTTTTATTCAAAATATTGTATTGTCATGAACGTTTAGCTTACATAATCAACAATACATGTAAACAAATAAATGCAGTTCATGACAAAGAGGGCTGGATACCTGCTGGTATATATGCCCTCTGGGTCATTTACATCAATATATTTATGACAACGGGAAAGTCTTAGTAAAAAGAACAAAAACATAATTATAATTACACATTAACCAATGCTATCACATAATGGCCATCATAGTACATAGTTAATTTAATGGTCAAGAAGACAATTCTTCAATCTACTCTTATAGAAACAATTTGAACAATCATCCATTTCATTCAATTAACCCTTTGAGTACCAGCAACGTGTGTTTTATTGTATTCTAGCTATATTTAGACGACATTATGCAGCTTTTGAATGATCAGTGGTAGTAGAAAGGGTTAAGTGAGAAAGTTTGAAGCTTGTTAATTACTGGAGACCCTTTTTAAAATCGTCTATTAGTGGCCAGAAAAAAGTTTAAAGAAAGACACTAGTATAGAGAGGGTTTAGGAGGTAGTGGATATTTTTTGGTCCATTTATTGATTCATTTATTTATTTTATAGAAACCTCGTTAAACGTTCATCTTGCCTAAACAAAACACCCCCTAGATCCCCTTTCAAGATAAATGTGTAAATTTTTCGGTAGAAAAATGTCCCGGCCGAACACCGGTTCCCTCTAAAATTACAGGCTCGCTATCGCTCGCCAGTAACAAAACCTACATTTACATGGCATAAAAGTTCTTTATATTGACAAAGAAATGGATTGAAAGATCTTAAAATCGCCAAACGAATAGAACGAACGTCTTAAATCACAACGATAATGGAACTAAACATGACAGGAATAAAGCAACTACCTCCCCCTCAAACATGTATGAATGAATAGAGACACGTCAAACGATAATGGAACTAAACATGACAGGAATAAAGCAACTACCTCCCCCTCAAACATGTATGAATGAATAGAGACACGTCAAACGATAATGGAACTAAACATGACAGGAATAAAGCAACTACCTCCCCCTCAAACATGTATGAATGAATAGAGACACGTCAAACGATAATGGAACTAAACATGACAGGAATAAAGCAACTACCTCCCCCTCAAACATGTATGAATGAATAGAGACACGTCAAACGATAATGGAACTAAACATGACAGGAATAAAGCAACTACCTCCCCCTCAAACATGTATGAATGAATAGAGACACGTCAAACGATAATGGAACTAAACATGACAGGAATAAAGCAACTACCTCCCCCTCAAACATGTATGAATGAATAGAGACACGTCAAACGATAATGGAACTAAACATGACAGGAATAAAGCAACTACCTCCCCCTCAAACATGTATGAATGAATAGAGACACGTCAAACGATAATGGAACTAAACATGACAGGAATAAAGCAACTACCTCCCCCTCAAACATGTATGAATGAATAGAGACACGTCAAACGATAATGGAACTAAACATGACAGGAATAAAGCAACTACCTCCCCCTCAAACATGTATGAATGAATAGAGACACGTCAAACGATAATGGAACTAAACATGACAGGAATAAAGCAACTACCTCCCCCTCAAACATGTATGAATGAATAGAGACACGTCAAACGATAATGGAACTAAACATGACAGGAATAAAGCAACTACCTCCCCCTCAAACATGTATGAATGAATAGAGACACGTCAAACGATAATGGAACTAAACATGACAGGAATAAAGCAACTACCTCCCCCTCAAACATGTATGAATGAATAGAGACACGTCAAACGATAATGGAACTAAACATGACAGGAATAAAGCAACTACCTCCCCCTCAAACATGTATGAATGAATAGAGACACGTCAAACGATAATGGAACTAAACATGACAGGAATAAAGCAACTACCTCCCCCTCAAACATGTATGAATGAATAGAGACACGTCAAACGATAATGGAACTAAACATGACAGGAATAAAGCAACTACCTCCCCCTCAAACATGTATGAATGAATAGAGACACGTCAAACGATAATGGAACTAAACATGACAGGAATAAAGCAACTACCTCCCCCTCAAACATGTATGAATGAATAGAGACACGTCAAACGATAATGGAACTAAACATGACAGGAATAAAGCAACTACCTCCCCCTCAAACATGTATGAATGAATAGAGACACGTCAAACGATAATGGAACTAAACATGACAGGAATAAAGCAACTACCTCCCCCTCAAACGTGTATGAATGAATAGAGACACGTCAAACGAGACATATCAAAACTATTCTTGGCAACTTATACGAAGCGCCCGAACGCCCTCATTGAACACGCATTGGATAACACACACACACACCACATACACACACACACACACTACACGCACACATACACACACACACACACTACACGCACACACACACAAATACAGTAGGCACTCATGACATATATGGAAAGCTTAAGGTCACACTCGATCATATGATTTCAGAACATTCACCAAGGCTGTATTGCACATTGAACATCTAACAATTGTCATGCTTAGCATTTCTTTGAACATTCCTCGTCTAAGCTGAAGGACCTATTATAATTTGTGTCTACATCCGTCAACGATGAGGACCGGTTTTCTTTGGTCCTCTCAGGTTTTTCATTAAGGGGAGGTGTTTAGTTTGCTCGCTAGACCTCTCGCAATCTTAAACACAAAAATAATCCCAAGACTCCCCTTCGAGATAAATGTGTAAATGTGTATGTAGAGAAATGCCGGTTACTCCTATATTACAGGCTCGCTATCGCTCGCCAGAAAACAAAATCGACACCTAAATGGCAGGAAAAGTCTAAAAAGTAAAGCAATGGAGCGAAAGGTTTTAAAATCGCCAAACTAATGGGGCAAACGTCTAAAAATGTCAAAACTAATAGGGCTAAACATGCGGGAGATGGGGTTCCAGAAAAAAATCCCTTAAGTGAAAATAACCCCTTAATCCCATCCATTACACTGTTACAGACTTCAATTATTTTGGTAAACTGTAACAAATGTGGTCTGGCGTATACAGTAGAACCTAGAGTGTCACTGAGGAGAGCTCATACCTCCACCTACGCTGGCAGTGGTATGTGCTACACTGATCGCTGCCTAAATGGAATAACTTTTTCCTTGCCTCATATAACTAAAGTTTCTGCACACCAATTGTTGTGAATATTGGTTCATAACTTTTTGAGATATCTTGTTTACAGACAAACAAACACACAAACGGAGGCAAAACAAAAAACCTGCAACTTTGTTGGCTGAGATAACAGTATTATTGAACATTAACTAGTGTTAAGTTTCCACAAATTCCTCCTGTTTACTATGTTACTTCAGTAAAGAAAATGTAACTAATTACTTACTATCCTAAACTATCGTAAGTAGAGGTCTGAAAGTGAACTCCCAAGCACAGATTGTCGGCCAAAACAAAACACAGAGTTAAACACAGTAAATGTAAACCATTATCTGTGAGGCTTAGTTTACAACCAACCCAATTACATAGGATTACTGTGATGGTTAAGGGAGCCCACCTCCTTTTTTTGTTATCTCTCTCTCCCACTTTCTCTCTCTGGGTTGTATCTATTCGGCCTCATTCAGCCTACTGTTTTAAGACGTTTACCCCCATCTAGGTGTCGATTTTTTCCTGGCGAGCAGTAGCGAGCCAGCATATTTAAAACAAATGTTTTTTTACAACAGGCTAAATGTGTAAATTTTTCGATAGAAACATTTCTCCGGCAAAGCCGGATTTCTCCATAAAATGCTGGCCCGTTATCGCTCGCCAGGAATAAATCGAAACCTGAATAGGGATAAACAGTAGGCTAAATAGGGCCGAATGGATAAAAACCAGTGACAGAGAGAAAAGGAAAAACAAAGCAGGTCACCCCCCTTAAGGGCACCGTAATACAATGGGATATATAAAACTGCCTTACTCACTTTACATTTATTTATTTGACCTCATACCTGCAAGGGTATAACATTATACTAATCTAGGATTATTATAATTAGTATTACCGTACTAAAATGTACATATCTTGCCAATGGAATTATACTCTATGAAGACAGACGCATATACGTGTGTGTGTGTGTGTGTGTGTGTGTGTGTGTGTGTGTGTGTGTGTGTTTGTGTATGTGTCCTCCTTCTCCACCTTCTTCCAAAATAACAGAAGTCAATTACTGTGCTCCGAGGACAACGTTAAGGGGGGTCACCGGCGTTTTTATCTTTCTCTCCTTTTCTCTCTTTCCCTGGATGGTGTCCATTCGGCCCCATTCAGCCAACTGTTTTAAGACGTTTATCCCCATCCAGGTGTCGACTTCTTCCTGGCGAGCGATAGCGAGCCTGCATTGTATGGAGAAATCCGGCTTCGCCGGAGAAATTTGTCTATCGAAAAATATACAAATTTAGCTTGCTGTCAAAACAAATATATATAAATGCTGGCTCGCTACCGCTCGCCAGGAAAATATTGACATCTGGATGGGGGTAAACGTCTTAAAACAGTTGGCTGAATGGGGCCGAATGGATACAAGCCAAAGAGAGAGGGTGAGAAAGAGAAAACAATCGAGATGGGCTCCTTTAAGAGGCACAACCAATCTCACTGTGTTACTAATAATAAGTTATGCTTTAGTTAAATGGTGCAGACAAAGAAGTACATACCCGGACATCTAACATTTTGTCCCATGTGTATGAAGGAGACAAAAGGCAAATCTGCCTGCAACAAGTACCATCCCCAAAGTTGAAAGAGTGAGAAAGCCAAATTAAAGCATTATTTATTTTAGTTTTGTAGGTAAACATTATTTGAATTAAGAGTGGTGTGATTGTTTAGTGTAGTGGAATGGATAGGAGGAGGGGTTTGTAAGTGCTAGCTGGATGATTATTTTGTCTTTAAGTATACAATATTGGAAGGAAGAGTGGTGTGTTTGTTTAGAGTTCTAAAGGAAGCTAAGTATGAGCTCTCCAAACCACTGACATTGCTCTTCAATTAATCCTTACAGTCTGGGAATAGGCCTGAGCAGTGGAAGCTAGCCAACGAAGCACTGATATTAACAAAAGGCAGCAAATCCTTACCAAGTAACTATCGTCCAATTAGCTTAACCTCAGTTGTATGTAAAATGCTAGAAACACTCATAAGAGACAAACTCGTAAATCACCTAGAGGCAAACAACATACTTAACCCTCCTGGCCCGAGCTGCCTCTCCAAAGGACGGAGCTCGTATCCGGGCGATCTGGCCGAAAATCAACAAAAGTAAACTAAGGCTAATCTTGCTTAATATATTACCTACATTAATCAAACATATATAAAAATGTGCGAATTACCTTGCCGCGTAGAATGGCGTTGAGTAGAGCTCTCTAGCTCAACTGGTTCCGGAGTGGTGGTGATGGAAGTGGAGGTAACTCTTGCTGCGTATTAACCTCGGCGCGTCCGAACACTCAACCGCGGCCCGGGCTACGACGCCCAGTTGCACTCGTCGCTCCACCCGCAATTATGCCGGGAAGCGATTTGATAGTGTTTTATTGTTTATTATGTCATTTATTATAGTTATTATGTTATTTTCACTCAATAAAGTTATTTACATGAAGTTATTTGTGTCTCTGTCACTTATTACTTAGTTTTATTATTATTATTATGATTATAGTGTCACTTTCACTGGACTTTGATAATTGATAGTGTCATTTTCACTTTTATGTATTGTTAGGTAAGCTAATAATATATATAGTGTCACTTTCACTTGTTCATATTGTTATGAAGGCACTTATTATTACTTGTGTGTGTCTCTTTCACTTATACTTAGTTTTATTATTATTATACTGTCACTTTGACTGGCCTAGGCTTATTGAGTGTCATTTCCACTTATTTATTGTTAGAAATATATATTTTAGTGTCACTTTCACTTGTTCATATTGTTATTGAAGGCACTTATTATTACTTATATGTGTCCTTTTCACTTATACTTAGTTATATTATTATTCTTAGCCTACAGTTGAGTGTCACTTTCACTGTTGTCACTTCCACTTCAAAAGTGTATTAGAGTGTGGAAGTCGTTGAAGCAGGTGCCAACACACAGTCCAACTTGACACTCGAAGCATTCCCAAGTGGTTTTTGTGGTTTTGCAGGGTCTTCTTGTTGTGTGGCTGCACACATGGCACCTCTTCTGTATTCTGCTTTTACTACCTGGTGCTTTGAAAGGAAGGGCGTTGAGCTGGTGCTTCCTGAAAAATTCAGCACACCCCGTTCTGTCCAGCTGGCCTGGTCCTTGTAGTGGCCTCCCTGGTGTACCCGCATGTTTAGCCAGGAGCTCAAGTATCACCTGTTTGTGGAACTTCCGCAGGGACTTGTACTTCTTGGCTCCTGGAGTCCTCAGACGGTTGATGTTGAGGACCGACATATCTACCGTATGCAGGATAAACTTCTTGTACCACCTGCAAGATGTTTGCAGGCAGTCGATGAAGCCCATCTGCATGTCGGACTTGTCAACGAGGCGCATGTTGAGGTTGTAATCCAGGACAGCAGCTGGTTTCTGGACGGGGTTCTTGGTTCTTCGGTCCACCTTCCCTGTGGCGACCATCTGGGCCTTGTGGCATGTGGTGAGGAGGTTGATCTTCCGCTGGTCATGCCAGTGGATGGAGAGGATGGGGCCACTCTTCTTGTGGACGATGTCCGTCTTCTTCGTCTTGGTTGGGTAGCCTGGCATGCCCTTCCTCTTGGCCTTGACTGTGCCGACAGTTGCGGTCATGGAGGTACTTTGTCAGGATAGGTGACGTGTAGTAATTATCTGTGTAGAGGATGTGGTTTTGATTGAAGTGCCTCTCCATCATCTTCTTCACTACAGCGCCACCAAAACCAATTAGGGGGTCAGTCACAATTTCTCCACCCTTGCCGCTGTACACCACAAAGTCCAGCACATACCCCGTCAAACAGTCGCAGAGGACGAAGAGCTTGATGCCGAAGCGGTGTCTCTTGGACAGGATATACTGTCGGAAGTGCAGCCTACCATGGAACAGGACCAGAGACTCGTCGAGGCACATCTTCTGGAAAGGAATCAGGTAGGTGGTGAACCGATGACGTATCATGTCATACAGCTTCCTGATCTTCCATAATGTGTCGGGAAGGTGGACTGCCATGTTGTTTGTCAGGTGGAGATAGGAGAGGATGTCGAAGTACCTGTCCCTGGACATGTACTTGCCAAATGCTGGAGTCGTTATGATGTCGCCAGTGATCCAGTAGTCTGCAAGAGCGTGCTTCCTGATATGTGTCATAAGCATTGTGAGTGCCAAGAACACATATAGTTCTGCCAAAGTGACAGCTCTCCATGCCACCATCTTGGCACTGGTCTTCCTCCCAAGAAAGTTGGCACAGATCTCATGATGGTTGTTGGTCTCCTCGACGAGGTATTCCATGACTTCATTGTCATAGAAGCCACAGAAAAGTTCACTGGGGGTAGCATCTGGGCCACAGGGAAATGTTGGTGAAACCCCGGAATCCATCTCTACCTCGTCAAAGGCAGGACAATCTGGCTCAAAATCAGCCCCATCTGTCCACACAAACAGGTCGGATGCTGATGCTCGAGCACGTGCAGGTGCAGCAGGCACTTGCCCTGGACGCCCTGGCACACGCCCTTGGCCACGCGGACGCCCTGCACGCCCAGGGGCAGCGGCGTCGGCAGACTGACCACGTCCACGACCTCGCCCTTTAACTCGTCTTGTCGGGACTTCCTCTTCCTGTTCCTGTTCCAGTTCCTGTTCCTCTTCCTCCTCAGGCGACGTCAGGTCATCTGGGGCAATTTTGGGGTCGTCAGCATCCTCTTCAGGAGACAATTCGGGTGAAGAAGTGACCGGGCGTCGGCGGCGTGGGGCGCGGGAGGTTCAACAATGGGAGCCTCGGCCTCGGGAGTTGGGCTCCTTTTGCGGCGAGCCGAGGGCTTCTCCGCAATCAAATAACGCTCTGCGGTGTGTTGAGGGCTGTGGCACACTACTAATACCACTTGAAGAGGCCCTTTGCTCATCCTGAAGGAGAGATGAAGCCGAGGGCTGTGGGTGACCCACGCGGCGTCCCGGGTCAAGGCGTCGGGACAAAGGAATGCGGGTGGTTGCTAGACCAGGGTCGACGTCACGTCACTATCACTGTCTTCAGCTTCCCTATCCTTTTCTGCGGCTGCCCTGCGTGGTTTTTTAGCTGCACTTTTCACCAATGATTGTTTATAAAAATATTTACCCACTTTCAAGGGTGAACAGGCAGGCAAAGGGGAAGGTCTTGGGCTAGGGCTAGGCCTAGGCTGACATAGCAAAGATGGCGAGGGGGTAGGCCTACGTTCTAGCACACTTGGAAGTTCAATAGCACCTTCCTGAAACACTTCCACATCAGGATCATCACTACTGTCTCCCCCCTCAAATGAATCAACATTATCGTCGTCTCCAAAGCCAACGAAATCGTCATCTTCGCTTGCACTTATAAATTGTTCTTTGTCCACCAAGCTTTCGCCACTGCTCTCTTCAATATCAAAATGTTCTCGCTGTATAGCACTATCACTCAACAAACGCTTCACTTTCTTTCGTTGAGCTTTCTTCTCGGTTGCAACAGGCGTCGAAGTTGCGAGCGGGGTAGCAGTGGGGCGCGCGGGAGGTTGCACCGAATCGGACACGTCAGAATTCATTTTTTCACTATAACTCGCTATGGCGGCCACGTACGAACTGATAACGGTAGTAGTTGAGGCTTGGTGGCGCTGTGGTCGCCCCTGCAATGTAAAACTTGGCCGCGCGAATTTTGAAGCACGCTTTCAAGTACAGGGATTTTAAAAGGACACTCAGGCTCCTGCCCTTCTTTCGAGGTGTCATTTTAAAAGGACACCCGGGCTGGAAGGGTTAAAGATACTCAACACGGTTTTCCTAATAAACGCTCTTGCTTAACAAACCTCTTAGACTTCTTCCATTATATCCTCAACCTATATGATAAGAGTAAAGCTGTAGATATTATATACCTTGATTTTCAAAAGGCCTTTGACAAAGTTCCCCACGAACGTTTATAGCGTACTCTCAAAGAACCATGTTGAAGATATGCAACATAATCTAGATAAGTTGTCATATTGGGCTCAAATTTGGCAAATTGGTTTCAACGCGGATAAATGTAAAGTACTCCATATCGGAAACCAAAATGAAAAAGCAAACTATTCAATGAATGGCACCCAGCTTAAGAGTGTAGACAGAAACACTGATTTGGGAGTAACAATATCGAGTAACCTAAAAACCGAGTCAACAATGTTCAGTAGTTGTTAAGAATGCAAATTAAATAATTGACAGATCAATTGAGTATAAATCCAAAGATGTAACCCTAACTCTATACAATTCCTTAGTCCGCCCTCTCCTGGAATACTGTGTTCAATCCTGGTGCCCTTACTACCAGAAAGATATAGACAAGCTAGAATGAGTTCAACGTAAAGTTACCAAAATGATACCGTGCCTAAAGAACAAACCATAAGAGGAGCGTCTTAAATAATTAAATATATTTCCTTTAACCCACCGCAGATTAACCCCTCCAACCCGGAAGGGCTCTTGAACGCCCATAACAACCTCGGCCCGCGCAACCCGGAAGGGCTCTTGAACGCCCATTGCTTGCGTGCGTGCTTTCGAATGCCGCGCGTAAATTTTTGGTATCGTGGGACGGTAGGTGGCGCCACCAGGCGTAAACTACGCCACAGCAACAGTATCTACCCCGACGCCATCATGGACAGTACGCCAAATAGTGATTCCGCTGTGTCCGATACCGTGCTTCCTACGACGCCCTTGCTAGTTCGTCGCGCCTTACCCCGACGCCATCGCCTAAATGTGTTATCTCCCGGAGGTATTGAGACGACATTGAGATTTTATGAGCAAGCTGATGCCAAGCATAATGTTGATGATGAAGTCAGTGACGACTCCAGTAATTATAAGTCGAGTGATTATGGCCATGAGAGTGAGAAAGAAGAGCAATTCCTGGGATTTGCGAGAGAACATGACAGTGATGAGAGTGATGAAGGTGATGTACCAGTTGTTGAGGAAGCTGGTTTACCTAAAGACAGTGAACTCGAGAGAGTGAGTGAGTGGGAGAGTTCAAGGTCACTCACCAAATTTCGCATAAGTGACACGACTCCAAGCCCTTCCCCAGGTAAATCGCCTTTCAAGCTACATTTGTATAAGCAGAAAATACTTGAGAAGGCGGCCGCGGCAGCTAGGGAACAAGCAAAACTACTTGGTGAGGATGAGGCTGTGAGTGAGGGTCAGCGTGGTGACCCTTCTCGTCCGCCATTGTCTCCCTTATCTACCCCCGCCACCCAAGATGACCCGGATGCCCCGCATTCTTCCCCATCACCCTCACCATTGCCAAGGGTTGAGGACCCCCCACTTTCGGCCTATTTGCCTCCTAGGTCCCCCGACAGGAGACATACTGCTGCCGAAAAGGGGAAAGGTAGGAAATATACCAAAAAAATTAAGAAAAGTAAGAGAGTTTTGTTCGAGGCTCCCACGGCGTCCACCCCGGCCGGCCTCAGCCATACGTCCCCGCAACTTTCCCCACGGACCTCCCCACCTCTCCCGCCTTCAACATGTCTTCCTGAAGAAGTCTTTGAGCTCGCATCACCAATACCTGGGCCTAGTGACAGTGAAACATTGCTTTCTGTCACTCGTCGCAGGCCAAGGAGCCCAGGACCTCGGGGGGACACAGCCTCACCTGCCACTCCTTCCCCACCTCGCCCACCCGCACGCCGCCCACGCATCACTGGTTCCCCGCCAGATTATGTGGGGGCCACTGATGATGAAGGGCACCTCTCTGAAGACTCTGGCCATGATTACATAGGTCCACCGTCAGGGCAAGATGACCACTCTGACAATGACTATATGGACCTCGACGACCCTCGACCCATCCGCTTGGCCCGGCGTCGTGCTGCCCGTCGTGCTGCCCGCCGCCCTGGCCGACGCCCTCGCCGCCCTAGGGCGCGCGCCTCCCGAGTTGGCCGTGGGCGTGCTGGGCCACCAGCTGGAGCTCCTCGTCAGCGTAGACAAGACCCATTCTACGTTTTTCAGTGGCAAGACGTAGTTGATGAGGATGGATACAACCCTGATGTGCCAGCTTTTGATGAGGTACTGGAGGGTTCAGGCATTACCCCCAATTTTCCTGCAGGCCCCAATGCTCCACCACACGAACTATTTGAGGCCTTCTTTGATGAGGAGGTGGTAGGCTATGTTGTCAAAGAGACAAATAAGCAGCACCAATTCCAGGTCCACTTTTTGGGCAAGGTGACCAAGGGCCACATGAGGCAGTGGACCCCAGTGACTCATAAAGAGTTCATGGTGTTCCTGGCACTCACCATGCTAATGCCTCATGTCAAGAAGCATAGGTTGCCTGACTATTGGATCACCAATGATCTGATATCCACCCCTGCCTTCGGGAAATATATGTTTCGCGACCGGTACCTTGATATCCTCGCAGCGCTCCATCTTGTCACCAACCTTGACGTCCACCTCCCAGACAAGCTGTGGAAGATTAGGACGTTGTACGAGATGATGCGAGAACGCTTCACCTCCTACTTCAAGCCCTTCCGCAAGGTCGTCATTGACGAGTCTCTTGTGCTGTTCCGGGGAAAACTCAGCTTCCGGCAGTACATCCCCTCAAAAAGACATCGCTTTGGCATAAAATTATTTGTGCTGTGCGACTGCCAAACTGGCTATGTCCTGGACTTCCTGGTCTACAGCGGGAAGGAAGGGGACTTGCTTGTGGACCCCCTCATTGGCTTTGGCGGAGCAGTGGTGCAAGCCATGATGGACCGCAACTTTCACAAGAATCACGTCCTCTACACGGACAATTATTACACGTCCCCCACTCTCTCACAGTACCTGCATGAGCGCAAGACAGGGACTGTAGGCACAGTACGAGGGAAAAGGAAGGGCATGCCACCTTTCCCTCCAAAGACCAAAGAAGGTGATGTGTTCCGGAAGAAGTCGGGGCCCATTCTGGCTATCCACTGGCACGACCAGCGGAAGGTCAACCTCCTGACCACCATCCACAAGGGGGAAATGGTGGAGACTGGCAAGGTGGATCGCCGCACCCAGGCCAGGGTGACCAAGCCCGATGCTGTCCTGGACTACAACATCAACATGAGGCTGGTGGACAAGTCCGACATGCAGATAGGCTTCATTGACTGCCTGCGTACCTCGTGCAGATGGTACAAAAAGTTCTTTCTGCATATGGTGGACATGTCAGTTCTGAATGCCTACAATATATACAAGCTTCGGAATGTGAACACACCCATGAAGTTCAATAGCCTGCGGAGGTTCCAAAAGCAGGTGTTGACGGAGCTCCTGGAGAAGTATGCTACGCCACAGAGGGCAGTGGCACATCCTGGGCCCGCCGTTATTGACCGCTTGCAGTGTGCTCAATACTTGATTAGGCACAGGCTTGGTTCCCTGCCTCAGAATGAATCAGGAAGAACGCAGCAGAAGCGGTGCCATGTCTGCTACAACAGCAGGGTGAGGCCGAGGTCAGGTAAAAAGTCAACCATGGAGTGTGTGGAGTGCAAGGTGGCACTCTGTGCTTTAGAGTGCTTCTTTGATTACCACTCCAAGCTGGAGTTCTAATAATCATACTGAAAGTGCCAAATAAAATGACAATATGTACACTATATATATAGGCAAAAAGTGGAAGAAAACCAATTTATTGTTATACAAAAGTCATGTATTATGAGAAAATTGATACAAATACAATTACACCATAATAATATGTGAAAGTGACACATATGTATATACCAAGTGACATTCATATGATTAGAACCTATAGAAATATATAAATCAATGAAAAAAGACCCAATAAATTGTATATAAAACGTTTACAAATCATATAACTAAGTGAAAATGACACAAGACCTAATATTTGATGGCCAAAGTATAATAAATACCTGTGATAACGAATAATCAGTACCTAATACAACAATAACCTACCTCAATTAATAATAAAATGTACGGTATCGAGTGAAAATGAGCATTATCAGTGACAGTGACACTCTAAAGCATATTTATCAAAGTGAAAGTGACACAAGACACAATACTTGATGACCAAAGAATAATAAACACCTGTAATAACGAATAATCAGTGCCTAATACAACAATAACCTACCTCAATTACTAATAAAATGTACGGTATCGAGTGAAAATTAGCAATATCAGTGACAGTGATACACTAATAAACATATTTTATATAATTGGCCTCAAAATAACTAGAAAAATATCAAATAAACATCACATTCTCAATATCAAACACTAAAATCGTCTAAGGGAGATAAATACTTTGGCGCGACGAGCGGCTAGGTGCGTCGTAGCCATGGCCGGGGCGACGCGTCCGAACGCGGGAAGAATTTGCCGCCGAAAAGCACTCGTATTCCCGCGCTCACCATTATGCAACCAGAGGGGCTAGAGACCTCTACTCAACGCCATTCGACAGAGGAAGGTTTGTGGAACATTATTCTTTTTTATTCACAACATTACATGCCATATTCATTGACTTACAGAGTAGTTAACATAGCCCAAAGATCGTCAAAACACCCGGTACCACAGCACAGTCGCAAGCTATAGCCCCCGGGGCTGGAGGGTTAAGAGGCAACTTAATTCAAGTGTTCAAAATCATCAACGGCATCGACAATAATTATGAACTGTAATACATTGTTCACTATCGACCAATCAAATTACACACAGGGGAACGGTTGCAAACTTAATGGTATATCTTTTAACCCGTCGAGCCCCGGCTGATTATTAATAAATGTACACCCCGAACCCGGCCGGTTTTGAAAAATTGTTTTTATTCCAGAAACAATAGCGAATTGGTTAGGAATGAAGGAAAAACCACGAAAAACCGATCAAAAAGCTAAAAAAATGGTCCTACAGAGCCCCCGAAAACGGATTTTACAGGAGTAAAAAATTGAAGGCAATTTCCCCCCAAAACCAGGTTATTGCGCGCTCACGCGCACGCACGTGGAATTTGAGAGTTTTCAACCATCGGCACGGTTGCGTGGGATACATACACAGCTCCCATACAAATCTGAGCCCTCTCGAGTGGCTACACCTGAGGTTACGGTCGGAGCAATTAGGGTGACTCGTCAGACGCGTTGCTGGGGCTGTGCGTTACATACATCGCCGACGCGCCAGATGCGTCGCTGGTGCTGAACGGGTTAACTCACACAAATCTAAGAATGGGCTTCCCGAGACGTTACAGACTGCATCACTGTTGATTCTTTTAAACTTCGCCTAGACAAATATCTTGCATCAAACCCACGACTGACTGCGTTTGTAAATAAATAACTTTATTTTATTACCCCCTCAGATTCATCAAGAATTATTGCGTATATATTACTATATATTACTCTTTTTCCAAGATATACGAAAGATCACTTATAACCGTGTTATGTTACTAACCCATCTGTCCCCTACTAACTTCCTAATCCTGCCACGGACATTAGTACCAGGG
The DNA here is from genome assembly GCA_032716605.1 of Paralithodes platypus. NCBI lineage: Eukaryota > Metazoa > Arthropoda > Malacostraca > Decapoda > Lithodidae > Paralithodes > Paralithodes platypus. The sequence goes on from CM064536.1 coordinate 2,436,632, forward strand.
CGGTAGTTCCCTTTCCAATTTTCCCTTACCCTCTCTAAACCACTGTTTGGACACTTGCTCCTCAGTGTTTTGGAGGACTAGCAGCCTAGAGGGGTCACTAGATCTGGTGTTGCTTGATTTCCTTTGTACTCCTTTGTAACATTATACAGGGTGACTACCATGTCTGTCTTCCAGTCATCATCTTTTAACTCGCACGACCCTAAGAATGTCTTTTTGAATAGAGTTGTCAACTTGCGGAATTGTCTTCCCCGAGATGTCATAGACTGCAACACCGTTGATTCTTTTAAAATTTGCTTAGACAAACACCTTGCCTTAACTCCTAACCATCGGGGGCGGACTTAAGTCCGTATCGAAATACTTGGACTATGTGGCGGGGGCGGACTTTAGTGTGTGTGCAATTTTGGCGCAATATTGGCTCTGAGAGGGAGACGAGCGACGGGAGGAGCATGGGTTACCTCATGACCGCTCGCCACGGCCGCTGTCGACCGACTGAAATGTACTCCACATACATCCACCCTCACTCCCTCGCTACACACGTAATTATATAACGAAATGACCGTATTTTAGCGATTTTGCCTTTCGGTTACACGATCGTTGCAAGACAACCAGTGATCGTACAAGGATGGTTCTGGTGTCATAGGAAAACTCAATTATCGCCCTTTCACGGATATATACTTTTATTACACTCTGACTCTTGTTTATGCATGAAAAAGAGCACAGAAACAACGCCATTTATGGTAAAAAAAAACTGCTGGGCGGTTCGGTCAAATATACTCCACCACCCGCTCTTAAGGTGTTAAACCCACGACTGATTGCATTTGTTGATGAATAAAGATGTTATATTCTGTATATATATATATATATAATATATATATATATATACATATATATATATATATATATATATATATATATATATATATATATATATATATATATAAATATATATATATATATATATATATATATATATATATATAAATATATATATATATATATATATATATATATATATATATAAATATATATATATATATATATATATATATATATATATATATATATATATATATATATATATATATATATATATATATATATATATATATATATATATATATATATATATATATATATATATATATATATATATATATATATATATATATATATATATATTTTTTTTTTTTTTTTTTTTTTTTTTTTTCCTAACAACTGTCCCATACTAACATCTCCTAATCCTGCCACGGACATTTGTCCCAGGGCAGTCTTCCCTTTTAATTTTTCCCTTATCCACTCTAAACCACTGTTTGGACACTTGACCATCAGTGTTTTGGAGGTCAAGCAGCTTTGAGGGGTCGCTGGACTGTTGTTGCTTTATTTCCTTTGTACTCCTTTGTTTAGTGTAGTGAAATGGATAGGATGATGTGTTTGTAAGAGCTAGCTGGATTGCTCTAGTGTAGGTGAGACACAAACAGAAACAGTGAGGTAAGCCTCTCCAATTCATTTTTGTTTTTTCATTCATCTTCCATATATTTGGATATTAACATAACAAAATATGCTGTATAAAGTAAGACTGAAAAAACATATGTTTACATGAAACTTATCAAAGGCTGAACATCCATGTATCTTATTTACGAGTCTTGTAATCATGGAGATACATATCAATTATACTTTCAATTATTTCCATGACATAATTATTTGCAAATAATTATTTACACATTTTTAGCCCGATTAGTTTTGAGATTTTAAGATGTTCTAGACAGACTAATGAGGCATTAGTTTGTCAATTTCAAGACCTTTCAGCCCACTTCTTTGTCAATATTAAGACCTTTCGGGGTATTTAGGTGGCAATATTTTTCCTATCGATCAGTAGCGTGCCTGCAATTTTAGAGGAATCGGCTTTTGGCCGGGACATTATTCTACCGAAAAATTTACAAATTAATTTCGAAGGGAGATCTTGAGGATATTTTTATAAGCTTGATGGTGGCCTAGGGAGGAATCCAAAATAGTGATAAATAAATTAATAAATTACCAAATAAATAACACCAACCCCCGTACAGAGAGTGTTTCTAACCAAATTAGTCCATGAGCCAAGACCCGAATTTTGGGATATCGGTACCACCCGGGGTGACTAATTCTCTTAGGTGTTTTTAGCTTGCTACATGTCTCTAGTTTATGTTTTGATATGATAGCCCTTGCACATTGGTAGCTTAATGGTCGTTATCACTTCTTGAATAGACATACCCTACCGAAAATTCCGAAATTTTTTAAAATGTCAAATTTGGGGACAGGAATGCCTAAATGTCAACAAAATGCATATAGTAATTGTCACATTTAATACAAGTCCTGTAAATACACACTAAGCATGCCATGGGCTTGTACATACTATTATGGCAAATTACTACTCCTAAATATCATCTACGTCAGACTCGGAATCTGACTGTTGTGCCACCGGCTCTTCTTCAATAGCCTTGTTCTGACATGTCTGTAACCTGCACATGTCCGTGCATTTTAGACCATTGCTGAGGCAAGTACACTTAGGGAGTTCGCATGACCGCACACACTTGCAAGACAGTAGCTGCATAACAGCATCTGGTGCTGGTGAGCCTCGCATCCAGTTGACGGCAAGCTTACCGTCCTCATCTGTCATCCAACCGCAGTCTGTTGGGTTCGCAACAAATGGCTGGCTCTGAAGACTTCTCCTCCAGATCGCAGCCTGGTAGTTTGCACGCAGTGCATGCATGAAGAGGCAGTCCTCACAAGGAGGGAGTTGACTTGACTCTACCTCTCCACGTCTTGCACAGAACAGCTCATACCGAAGCTTGTTTACCTTAGTTGTGTGGGTAGATGGTAGGTACATGTGGCAGGTGATTTCCTGTAGCTTCTCAAAGAGTTCAGGAGACACTTCCCATGAGCGTCCAAGTTCGTGAAAAGCATGCTGGTATGTCTTGTCCATCTTCACCTGCTTGAGTGTCGTCATCTTCCCTCGGCCAGCGAATGCACTGACGGTATCACAGCCTGTAAAGGCATGCATACCAATCAATGAATCACACACGCTGCCTCCCAGTGTGCGGCTCAGTGTGATGATATCCAGGAATCTTGTCCGGTTCTTCGTCCCGCACTTCTGGAACAGATTGGATGGGATCTTGTGGCACATGCCAAGACACAACACCATGACGTCTGTATCTTCTGCAGTGATGATGACAGACTTGTTCCCAGATTCTGCTGCATGAAGTGCATGGAGAAGAAGGCGCGTGTCTGCTTCTTCTTGAGTTGACTTAAGCTCAGGAGCCTCTTCCCACTGCTCTTTGGTGATCTTGAAGCAGCGCTGCTCACATGTGACATACAGCTCCTTGTCCTTGAGCTTCTCCCTGTGCTGTGGTGCCTTCCATTCTTCTACCAAGAACTTGATAAGACTTGCCTTGTTGGAGGAACTACCGAGTAACTTTCTCCACTGCTGGATGTTGTGCCCAGGTTGAATGTTCTTGAAATGAATTCCTGTGCCTGCACTTCTTTTGGCTCGTTCTGCATCCTTGATGGATGTCTCCTTGTAGATATCAAACACAACATCAATGCGCCTGCTCTTAGCACCTTCATGAACAGCGTGACTCAGTGCTGTACCTGCAAGCTGTGAAAAAGTTTTGTCGTTTCCCTTCAGTTTGTGGACCAGGCTCATCCCATCAATTATGGTAGCAGAGGGCTCGGGTATCACTTCTGCAGGAGAAACATTCCTCTCTAACTCCTTTGCGAGGACAGCCTTGTTGGTCTTGCGGAGAGACCCATCACCGCTGGCAAGTGCCCAAGGCAAAGGCCCCAGGGGATGAGCCAAGACATCACTCATTTTGAGCTTTCTGTTCTCGGCAACAAGGATCATCTGGCCAAATAGGTTCCTGTCAGCCTTTAAGATAACCTCCTTGGCATGGTCTTGTGAGCGTGGCTTCATTCTGATGTTAGTGAACGTTCTCAGTTTCGTCTTCGTCATCGTGTCATGAAACTGTATAGTTGGCGTATCGATCTCCAGGCGCTCTTCCTTGAAGGCTTGATATGCATCCTCTCCTATTCTGTAGGCCCCTAGAAGGTCTTTGACAACTTCTGGTGGTGCCATAGTCGCAGTTGACAAACTGACAAGATCTTCTTGCTCTGCGTTGAAGGGGTTCAACCAGCTGGTCTCCATCAGTTGAACTAAAGATTGGACATCGGCCTCATCTCTTCTAATCCTGGGCATCTGTAGGTCTGGGTGGCTGAAGTCAGTATACTTTTGGCCTACTACCATAGTCCTGAGCTGCCTTAAGTACCTGCTGCGATACTCCGATGTCAGGTAGTACCTGGCGACAGCTCCGCCTTTCAGGCTGAAGCCTTTTGTGCCCCCTGGTGTCTGGGTGTCTTTGTTGATCGTCTCTTCGATTGTCTGGTCCACAGGGATCCGTCCAAAGGGATTCTTGCTACCGATCTGGACCGAAAAGCCACCTTGCATGAAGTGTTCATGGACCTCTGGGTGTTCAATGGGCAGTCGAGACATCAAGGCATAGTAGTAGGTTAGGAACCGGGCATAGTTCACTTTGTCATAGGCAAAACACCACGGTATCATCTGTCGGATTGCTCCTAGGTGGAGCATCCAGTTGCCTTCTCTGGAGGCTCGAATTAAGTCCAGCATGATCTCAACCATGTCCAGGTATGACATCCAGAATGCTGAGAGGTTGTGTTCATCTCTGAGGGTCTCAAGATAAACTTGGAAAAGCTTCATGATATGTGTGCATGATTCACTCTCCATCAGCTCTTGAAAGAGTCCCTGAGACACATTGCTGTGAAAGCTGTTGATGTCCTTCAGTGTTTCATCTAGATGGTGTATGTCCCTTGAATGGTTTTCTTCTAGCCATGAAAGGAAGCCTTTCCATGCAAGCCTCATCAGTGCTTCATACACGAGCTTGTGTAGTCTCACTGCTCTGTTGTACCTCTTGCCGTTCATCACTCCTGACACTGATCCTTCTGCGATGATACCTGATTCAACACACAGATCTCTAAGACCTGCATCTTGAAACCTCTTTCCTATGGTGGAGATGAGATTACAGATTGTGTGGAAGACGCCCATCCTGATGATAATGTTCTTGAACTTCTCTTGTTTCCAGATAACTTCGGCAGCTTTGGCATAGAGTGCTTGATCAAACACGCACACAATCTTGTTAAGCTGTAAGGACTGCATGATAGCATGCGTTTGTTCCAAGATTTCATTAACGGTGGACATTTCTGTTGCGGGAGCATTGATAGTGGGCAGGTAGCTTACAGTGTCCTGAACCACTGCAATGTCTCTGCGCATTTTGATGTTGAACCCAGTCCAACTGCTGATGGACTGGTCCTCATGGTCTGACATTCGAGTAAGAAGCCAGATATGGTTCTTTGTCTTTGAATCCTGGACTTCCTTGGTAGTGTCGACATACGCAGTCTCAATCCTAGGTGGCCCTGCCCGCCGCCCAACATTGTATATTGGCAGCATTGATGATGTCTGAGTGATGCTTCTTATCTTGGACTTGGTAATCTCTGGCAGGACTTTCTCTGGCACAGAGCCTGCAACCTTGGACTGGACAGCAATGCCATTGACTCTATGAGAAGTACCTGCTCCACTTAGGGTCTCTTCAAGTCGGTCAATGTTATCCCAGGCCAGGGTTGTGAACACACCAGGGTAGATGTTTGCTGGCAGTGGAATGTCATCCTTTGAGCATTCCAGCTTCTGGATACAAAGGGCTGTATCGATCTCCTCAAACATTGAGTAAGACACACTGTGACCAAGACGATTCAGAGTTCGGATCAGTTCTGTGTTTCCTGTCAAAGACTACAGCATTGGTCAGCAGTACGTGCTTGGGTGGTTTTGTCTTGCCACTGGTAACAGCAAAGACCAAGTCACTGCCAAAGGAAGTGGCAAGACGTTGAGCTCTTTCAGAGGGAGTTTCACACTCACACTCTCCTGTCAGCAGGGTGTGCAGGAATTGAGTGACTGCTGCAGGAATGACATTCTGATCTGTATCGGGAGGCCATGGCTGACTCACATCTTGTTTATTGATCTCATTCCTCAGCTGCATTCCTGCTTTGGTTAAGACATCTTCAGAGTTAGCTGCTCTTGCTTCTTGCAGGTCTTTTGCCATTTTGTGTGCTTGCCGGGCAAGGTCGTCCATTGAGAGGCTGCGTGGATAGATTAGAAGCTTTCCTTTCTCATCTGGGACAAAGCGTAGTGATTCTCCAAACTCGGTTTCAATCTTTCGGCGAACATGTTTCTTTGTCGCTGGTTTCAGTTGGATAATACCACGGGACATCATGGATCTCTCAAGCCTAGATGTGAGGTTTGTCATAGGCAGTACCTCTGGGTTGGGGAATAATTTGGTCCTTATATACAAGCAGAGTTCCTCGAGGGCTTCTGTCTCAACCTCTTCGTAGCGTGCTTCCTCGCTTTCTTCCTGATTTTCACCTGCACCCGACCTGGCGGCCGCTGGGAAATCATCTTTTGTGAAGAGTTTGTAGCACGACTTGTGGTAGTGACCCTCTGCAGCAACAAGGTCTCTGCTAACTAAACCAAGGATTCTCTGGTTGAGTTTCCTTATTGCTGCTCTGCGAATCTTCTCATCTGCTCGTAGCTCAACACACTGTATGAGTGGCTCCCTTGTCTTTGTTGTTTTTATGTACTTGCTTGACTTCTCGCAGAAGATACATACTTTGGCATACACCCTGCTAGTACTAGGGGCATCCCTTGATGCCCTCCT